>LZPO01107319.1:1013824-1030328 GCA_001675575.1 Neotoma lepida
GGCTCTGTGGGCATCTGCCCATGCCTTGAATATTTACCAAAAGAATAAAAAGCAAAAAAGGTTGCGACTGGATTGCCTTCTAAGCTCCCAAGTTTAATTGTAAATTAGTGGGTGTGGCTTTCCTCTTCCTAACATTCCCAGCACCAGGTTTGCTGCTAAGACTATCACTTTTGGAAGCAAGAATTACAGAGGAGAGGTGGTGTGACCGGAACTCAGTGTCTTGTCTTTATGTTTTAGGAGCTGGCTCAGCACTCTGCACTACCTGAGTGTGAGTCACTATAATGTNTGTCATAGGGAGGCCCCTGGAGGGCTCTCTACTCCCTCCACTGTGTTAGTTGCTGGTTCCAACCCATGGCTTAAACTTCATTAATGTTTTAACGTTAGAAATTTGCCTATTGTGTGTTTAATGTGAACTGCAGTTTTTATCTCCAGTTTGAAAATCAAAAGTCTTTTGTATATTTGCCTAAGAAAGTGTTTGTTCTCTGTGGTCAGGGTGTNTCTAGGCAGATGCTGAGCCTGTGCCTCCCTACACTGCATCTCATGCTTTCGCACATTCCCAGTAAGCAGTTTTAGTCCTGTGCTGTCTTCCTCAGAGAGCCACACCGTACAGGCCCAACTGCTGATGGGCTGATTTCTGTTTTACAGTTTCAGTTTTAAATCCTATTTTTTACACGCTGCGTGCCAAAAAAATACCTGCTGCGGAGTAGAGGGAAATTCCACCTTGTCAGGGTTTTCCCTGACAGCCTCCTCCTCTACCTTTTGAGGGTTAAGGAGTCTGTTCTTGCCAGTTTGTTATGTTATTACTATTTCTGAAGATGAGAAACAGCCCCCTTGAGGCTGCAGACTACCGGCTCAGACTAAGTCTCATTCTGAAGTAGGATTTTAAGGAAATGACCTGTTCTGTTACCCATAGTTCCATGAAGTTGGGAGCTCTTCAGGGCATCTTCTAGCCCCATGCTCCGCACAAGGCCACTGTGTGCTCTCCAGAAGTGAACACAAGACTGAGGAGAGATTTGTAAAGGGGATGTAAGACTTCTTAACAATCACATGGAATAATCTGCTTTTTACCTTAAACAGGAAATTGTTTTCTAAAGCTAAAATACTTGAATTGTCAGACAGTATAATCTCAGTGTGTGTGAGCTTTTGAATGAGCCTGTGAGGAAGTGTACCAATCCATGAAATGTGAATAAATGGAAAGTTAACCCTGGGTGTGTGACACTGTTTTGTTTCTGATACTCTGGCAGATCAGTGGAGAAGAGGCATGTGGCGGTAGTGTGCAGAAACATCTCTGAAGTAGAGGCTGACCAGCAGCCTTCATGGAATTCCAGTGGGGCGCAGAGCCTCAGACTAGAGCTGGGGAGGCTAGCTTTCTCCTACAGAAGTCCATTCAGCAATGTGTTGGAGCTGTGTTCAGATTCTGCAGTTTCCTAAGGAACACAACATTATCTAAGTTACAAGGCCTTTCCTGGTCGAAAAGATAACGGAAGGCTCTCCCCAGGGTTCTGAACTGAGACAAGTGACAGGTGCTTCCTGAAGACCAGGATTGTCCCTGAGCCATTGGGGAAACTGGCTGATCTGATGTGAGCTCCCACAGACTTTCTAGAACTGACGGCTTTTGGGGCCCCTTAAGCCCACTGAACCAGAACCTCAGGTTAAGGCCCAGTCTTTATTTGATATAGTTAGTGGTTTTCGTATAATCACACAACTACTACCAGCCATTGTATGTGAACAGATACCTGGCACACAACTGTGTTTGACCACCACTGGCTGGCAAGCTCCCTCCCTGTAATTCCAGGTACAGCCAGGAAATAAATACCCATTTTAGCACATCCTAGAAGGAAAAGGCAGTGACCACCAGCATTCCTAGGAACTATGCTGACCTCTACACATGACCTTGTCTAACTTCCTTGTTGGTGAACCTGAAGGGATGTATTCGATTTACCTTCCCTTTGAAAAGCCTCAAGCTCNGGGTTTTGTGACAAGCTGGGGTGACATGGCTTGCTAAGGGGCCAGATCTATGTGGCCCTTTCCAGTGTGCCCATTGAATCACTCAATTTCAGTGGATTCTGGAATTGGCCTAAGTCTTTTGAGTAAAATTGTTCATTCAAAATATAATCAAAGCTCACCAGAAACAATGGTTATTTCAAACTGAGCAACCTGATTGCTTTATTAAAGTCAGATTCCAAAATGAAAGAGCCATCTACATAGAGGAGAGAAAAGTCTTGATAGCCCATTGGCTTACATGAGGCTGTAGGAGGCGAGTGAGTGACACTGTCAAGAACAGGACCTTTTCTTTCATCGCCCATCCCCCGAAGCAAGCTTTTCCTTCATTTCCCAGCTTTCCATCACTTTGACAAGCACAAAGTCTGATGTCTCCAGGTGACATGGGTATATACAATGAGCTACAAGGAGTGCATTATTTTACATTGCTCTTTTCTCCATATGTTCCGGAAAGTTTTCCTTTTCAGGGAGCATTTTCTTCCACACTAGGGCTGACAGCTGCTCCTAAAAGGTATGGGTCAGGATAAAAGACCTGAGGCAGCATCTGGGAAGCTGGCAGGCCAGCACTGCAGCCAGTGTCTAGGGCAGGGACTTGAGGCTATCCAGGGCTTGATGTGGATAGCAAGGAGGCATGACTTACCTGCTAAGCCGACNCCTCCTTCCCACCACCTTACAGTGGGAGGTTCCAGTTCAGAAAACTCCTGGTCTGGGGTTTCTAAGGTAGGGGCTGATTCCTTACCATGTCCTCTCAGACCCCCGTCCTCTCCTCCTCCACTGCAGTTCCTAACTCCAATGTATATAGTATATTAGGCCCAGTTCCTTGTGACATAAAGAAGTCATTTGGCATGTTCCCTATTCATGAAGGTGGCTGTGGTATTTTCAACCTGTGATGATGGCAGGTGCCTGCTCAGCAGCCCACCATCACAGAGGTGCTGGGTGACAGGGACAGTAAAGTGCCTGCCAGGATTTTTCCTAAACTCCCACTAGGTTCCAACTTCTATTCCAGCCATCTTCCCACTACTGTAAGGGTTTTTATGGGATTCTCTTAGAAAAGCCTGGCAAGTTTAGTCCAAACACTGCCAGGGTGTATTTTCATGGGAGCACAGAACCAAGCCCAAAAGGCATCATGTGATCAGCTTTGGAAATGCCTACACCTCTGGCCAGGATGGTCACGGTCCCCCTAACAGGGTCTTCACAGACCAGCAGCCAGCAGGACAGCCAGTGCATGGGGGTGGCCTGTCAAGCCCAGTGGGAACCATTTCAGAACAGTATCTTGTGGCAAAGCTTGCAGCAAAGTCAAGGTCATTCCCTGGACTTGCTGTAGTGTCTGTATTAACCTGAAACGCGTATTATTAAAAGAAACAGGGACAGGTCGGGGTCACTTCTGAGAAAACTCATTTTAAATGTCTCTAAAATGCAAAGCAACATCTTAAAGAACCATGAAATCCTAAAGCAAAGTCAACAGCTGCCACAAAGCCTGCCTTGAGAGGCNTTCTGTTGGATGAGGGGGTCCATGGGAAAGTCACTTGCAATCTGCACACTTAATGCGATCAGTGTACTCATGTCTTTGCAGGTGTGATTACTCCCACAATAATTTTGGAAGAGGANAGATCGCTATGTGCATCTAAGCTCCCTGACTACAAAGTAAGGGGCTGAAGTCAAAAGAAGGTAGGAAAGGACTGCACCGAGGGGAGCAGTCGAGCTGATAAGAGTGCTTGCCCAGTGGCACAAAGCCCTGGGTTCCACCCCCAACACAGCATAAACCAGGCACAGTGGTATAAAGCCTGTAATCCCAGCACATGGAGGTGGAGGCAGAAGGTTCATTAGCCAGCTCCATCCTCTGCTAGATAGTAAGTTTGAAGCCAGCTTGGGCTATATAGACCCTATCTCAAAAGCAGACACAAACACACACACACACACACACACAAACCCACCAAAAAACCTATTGATGATAGCTCATGGTCTGAAATCACTTTGGAAATAGAAACCTGTAAACACCAACTGTCAGCAGGCCATAGCTTCCTCCACTTACAGGGATCTACCTGCTGCAACTCACATCCCCACCCCAGCCACGAGCTATCAAGTCACTTGGTACAGTGTTGCAAGCAGTGGCCAGTGGAGGCCTGCAGGTTCATGTCAGTATCATCAGTGATGGCCTTTCGGGTACTGCCACTCCTCAGCTAGAGGGACAGGGAAGCACTCTGGCTACTCCCCAGAAGGGCCATTGCTGATACCCCAAAAGGCTACTTCTGTTCAGGCCCACCCAGATGATGCACCCGTGCCAGGGCCAGCGACTTCTGTGCACATTCATGTCTCTTAGAGCCCTTAGTCTTTTGGGTGTTATATTTACTTTTTAGGGAGGCTACGTCCAGATAGACAGTCCTANGTAATGATGCAGACAGAGGTGAGAGTGAGCCTGAACATGTGCTATCAAGATACTTGGATTTTGAAGCTGGAAAGGACAGTTAACCTGAAAAATGGACAGGACCCAAATAATCAAAAACTCAATACATCCAGAGTTTTGGCCAAAAATGAAGACCACTTATGACACTGTCAGAAAAAAATTTTTTTTATAGTTATTAGACTAGACCAACTACACAGGGGTTGGGATGTCTTTTAATGAAAATATTTTGTTTTTGTTTCTTTGTTTTGTTTGAGACAGGGTCTCACTATGTAGCCCCGGCTGTCCTGAATTCGCTATGTAGCAGGTTGGCCTCGAACTCATGGAGATCCACCTGCTTCTGCCTCCCAAGTGCTGGGATTAAAGGCGTGCTTATTTTATTTTTTGCCTGTGTTTTAGATAATAGTCTTTTGGANTAGAAATGAGCCTGGGCTGCCTTTGTGTAGGCAGCCGGGATTCCAGCAAGATCCCAGGAGGTAAGGTGGACACGGCCTGAAGAAACAGGGACGCCTCCTCCAAAGAGCACTATAGTGGTATTTTATCTATGTCCCCCAATAAAATTTATCTGAAGATCAGAGGAACAAGGTCAGCCGCTAGCCTTGCAAAATGAGCACATGCCCTTAATCCTATCACTTAGCAAGCAGGGTCTGTCTGGATCCCTGTGAGTTCTAGGTCACACTAGAACAGTCAAGCATGGTGACACACACCTTTAATCCCAGCATCAACCATAGAATTCTGNAGGTCTATACAGACAGGCAGGAAGTGACAGAAGTGGGTGATAGGAGGAAATGATGTAGCTAGGCTGAAAAAGCCAATGGGAGAACAGAACAGAAAGGGATATAGATGTGGAGATANAGGAAGTCACACTCTCTCCATTTTGGAAGCGGCGGCAGCAGCANTCTAAGGTGAGGCTGGTAGCTGTTCCTAATTCCTCTGATCTCTGTCAGACTTTCACCCCTATCTCTGCCTCNGTTTTATTTAACAAGACCATTTAGAAAATCCATCTTACAGAGCACAAAGCAAACAGTGCTTTCTTCTCGTGTCCTAAATACTGACACCAAGGTTTCCTCAAAACACAACTGCACTTGAATTCCAGTTGCCATGTGTCACTGTGTTGTATGAGGACAGGCATGTTCCCAGGAAAATGAAAGATGGCCTCTAATACTGTAATTAACAAGGCAATCCCATGTAAATTATCTAGCAATCAAGATAGAAGCCAATCTGTCAACCCCAGGACAGTGTCANTTGTCACTCTCAGACTTTGAGACAGGGTCTTGCTATGTAGCCTAGGCTGGCTGGGAACTGTCTTGCCTCAGCCTCAGGACTCAGATTTGCAGACATGTGCCACTATGTCTGGCCCTCTGATGTCAGCTATTTGAAAAAGTAAATGTCACAATTCTATCCCAGTTCTCAAGAGCCTCAACATGTTTGGAACTNGAAGGTACCCTTTGGAGAAAGGGGAAGGTTGACTGAATGTCTGGCGTTCGGTCCCAACCACAGACTGGGGCTCAGAACAAGCTTTTCTCCTTCCACTGTTCCTCATGGTTCAGTTTTAAGTTCACTCAGCCTCTCTGGGGTGCTTTCCTCCTCTGTAAACGGAATGATGGTACCTAAGCATTGGAAATGGACCCGTGCATATCGAGTTATTTCTGAGTGCCACACAGCTGAGTTGCATGACACANACTCTGTACCTTCCTACAGCCTGGGAAGCACTTGTACTCACAGTTACCTCAGCTTAGAGAAGCCAGTCTTGCCCAAGCCCAGCCAAGAGAACATGGCTGAGCTCTGGGAGAGGGAAACCCACAGAAAAGTGAAGCCATGGAATTGCTANGGTCTAGNAGGGCCTCAGTCTTCCACAGAACACACACCTGGCTGCATTTCCCCCAAGATAGCAAGTCCAGAGTGTTCAGATCCCAGAATGGCTAGGNTCATGACGTGGCAGGCTGCTGTGACCTCCCTAGAAACAAACATGGGACAGCAGTCACACCCCTGCAGGAGAAATGGTAATCTAGACTGCGGGCCACACTCATAGGCCTGAAGTACTCTGGCATTCTGGGGCAGGATGTGAGTGCTTCAGTGGTTAGATTAGAGCATGGACCCAGGCTCCAGCGGAAGATCAGTGTCTAAACTTACCCACTACTCGTCCCTTTGGAAGGAGTTATTTCGGTGCAGGCAGGAGAGGCGAGCTTCCTGGCCACCTAAAACCCACTCCCAAGACCCACTCCTAAGACCCAGCCTGAGCTATGCAGAATGACAGGTGGTCTCAAGCCCTGACCCAGCCATACACTTGAACCCTGGAGACGTCAGTGAGGTAGGTGGTATCAGCCCCATTTTACAGGTGGGCAAACTGAGGCAGAATGAAATGCAATAGCTCGNTTTTAATAACAACATACAAAATCTAGAGAAAGCCCCAAAGTAGTCCCCACTCCCAGAGACCAAGGATTGGAGCCGTGCTCCTGCTCCTGCTCTACAGCCCAGAGGGGCTGAGCTCTACATACACAGCTGATTTCTCCAGAATCTGGGACACTAAACCCAGTGGCAAAAGGAGGCCCAGCTTCCAGTTTATTCCAGTTGGGTANAGAAGGCCTCAGCTAGAGCACACTGCCAGGTGAGCCTTGGGCTGGTGACCCATGGCCACTTGCACTCACTGAGGACAACGTGGGCTCATGAGCAGCCCAGTCTGCTCCTCTCTGCCTAGGAAGCCAGGCTGAGGACAAGACCAGCATGCTGACCAAAGCATGGGGGCAGAGGGGACAGCACTAGCCTTGCTCAGAGCTCTGGCCCCAGGGTGGTTCTACCTAAAACCTTGCTGGAAGGATTCCAACCCCGGTCCCCATCAGCCATCCCTCAGCAGAAGTTCCCTCCCACATTCCTTCAGAACAAATTCTGCATCCCTCCAGCCGAGACGGACGCAGGTCGTCTCGGGGTTGGAGGTGTGTGTGTTGGCGGTGTTCTTTGGATGGAAGCAAAGGCCATTCTGGGGGATCGGGGCGGGTCTGCCCAGCTGGAGGTTGAGACCCATTCTGAGCTGGGCATAGGGCGAGGTATTCCCAGCAGACAAACAACTCATGTCCTGTGACTCCCAGCTAGAACCCACTGCAACAAGTAATGACTATGGGAGAACAAGTCGGGACTGACTCGCGAGCTGATGTTCGTCAGGACTGCATTACAAAATCTTCAACTGGCTTTGTGTAGGATGTGTGGACAGTGGCCTGGCACAGAGCCCCAGCAGGGGGATGGGAGTCGAGGTCAGGAGGTCTAAGAACATTCTGGAAGCTGGCAGCCCCTCACGCTCTCTATGACCTCTTAGTGTCTCTGGCCCTCTTTGAGAGCAGAAGGCTCTCCAGAGATGGGCTGAGGGGGCCGAGCGCGGGACGGGGGAGAGCAGAGCCAGCGAGGAAGGAGGACGAGGCACTTCAGTTTGGGCTGGTGTTCATGGAGTCGGCCCTGGCCCCAGGAGTCGAGTGGCCCTGCCTGGCTGTAGCTCCGGCGCTGGCTTGTCACAGAAGACCCCCGTGGCGGTGACAGGTAGGCACTTGGCAGCATTCCCAGGGCCAGGCAGGGCCGGGGCTCTGTGCAGGCTCCACACACACTAGGTCATCAAGATGGGTTTCTGCCGTACTTCCAGGATGTCTAGGGTGACAGGAGGGAGCAGGTGGGGTGAGGACACTCTTGGGAGGGAGCCACAGCTGCCATGTACACCCACCATTTCTGATCACACNTCACAGGCTACAGACGCCATCATCACCCTGCACCCCCCCACCAGCAATGGATAAGTGTAGATGTAGAGGCTAGGAGGAATAAGACCCCCCACAGATACTTTGGGGGTAACACCCACCTGCAACCACTCAAAGAAGGGCCAGTGAGGACATCAGGGACACATGTGGAGGGAAGCCACTGGCTATAGAAACTACAGCCCACTGAAGATGGGCAGGGAGGCCCTGAAAGGCTCTGTCTTCATGTACCTGTTAAGATCCGATGCAGTGGCAACGTGACGTAGGTCAAGTGTGCATAGAGAAGGAAGTTTCCATCNGCTCGGTTCAGCTTTAGCCAGGACCCAACTAGGGACCGTCCTGTGCCGGACAGGGATCGAGACCGCAGGTTGGTGGCATTGTGCAGGTCGGCTGCAGGGCAGAAGGGCAGGTCAGCATCCCTGTGTGGGTCAGGGAGTGTGGGGAAGGGCCAACAAGACATCTACTCCTCCAGACTGATGCCATTCACAAATGCTCCTCACCAGCATCCATGCCTCCAAAGCCCTGCTTCCAGACCCTCACACTGTCCTGTCTGCCAGGGCCCACCTCTCCCTGGGCCTGGCCTGGAAAACACTCAGGGTTCACCCCCGTGAAGCCTTCCCTCTTCCAGCTACTCAACACAACGTGGAACCAGCACCAGCTTGTGAGGGATGGTTAGGGATACTGGCATTCTCTCAGAAACTCCCAACCCAGGTTTGAGGGCCACCCCTGTTCCCTGAACCCCACTTTCCACAAGACTGATGGAGTGGCCAATTTACCCACCAACCACTAGCTTTCCTGGTCCAAAACTGAGGAGTCCTGTTCCACGGCTGCACAACTCACTGGCAGTGACTGACCACTGGGGAGGGGGTTATGTACACAGAGCAGATGAGTGGGTGGGACCAAGGGCTCCAGGGACCTCTGGGCAGACAACCAGGTCATTGGTGGGGCCACAGGGAAGGATCCGTGAGTCAGAGTGACTCACAGGAGACCAGGAGACAGAGGTTAACAGAGAAACTCCGAGGTTCACCCAGGACAAAAGGTTCTAGAACGAGGAAAGCTGGCCCAGGAAGCAGAAGAGGAAGAGCAAGACAGCCCTTGATGTGCACCCAGGTCTGTAGAAAGCTCCAGAGCCTCTGGATATGAGGTGGGTGGACACTGTGAAAACAGGGCTCACGGAGGCAGAACCCCCACCACCATCTGTGCATAGCTTCACCCCAGCACTCTACACCTGACGCAGCTCTCTAAGTGACACTGGGTGAGTGAGTGACTGCATGGATGAGTGGCCACATGGACAAATGACTGCAAAGATGAGTGAACACAAGCCAGAGCAGGGGCCGTTAGTCTACAGGACAATGGGGGAGGCCCGTCACCTCCACTGTCNTCCTCTCGGAAGAACTCCTCACTGTCGTTGGCTGAGTGTGACTTCTTCATCTCTGCAATGCGGTTCCGAGGCACCTTCCTCTTGAGGGATGGAGAGAAGAAGGCGGGCCGGTTGTTTCGCTCCGGGGTGGGCGGGGTGCTAAAGGAGGTCACCTGGGAACAAGGAGTCCAAGTCACAAGTGTAGCAGGAGGCCCCAAAGCCACTCAGATCAAAGCCAGCCCAAGCAGGGGCTGTCGGTATAGCTGCTGACCCTGACCCTGGCCTGAGGGCCATCTGTCCTAGATGAGGGGGACACTGGGCACTGGGGGCTTGCCACACACACAGCAGCCAGTCCTGCCTAAGGAGGGAGCAGGCTACCACCAAAACTGACAGAAGGGCCTCTCTTACAAATCTCCACACAAAGGAGGGGCTGTTCAAATGCCAGGGGACAGGCTGCTGGGCATGGGTTAAGCACTGCCATGTCATACCAACCATGTGCCAACACAGCAGCTCATGATGCCNATCACATACGAGCAGATAAGGCACACAAATGGCCACCTTGACCTGCCTAAAGCCACTGGGACTACATCCCAGGTCACCCCTTGGGGACCTTCCCTCTTACACCTAGCCCCTCTCACAAGTGCTCAGGCTGAGCAGCTTTCTGCCCNTCGTCTCCTCTCCTCCCTTCCAAGCACATTCAGTCCCAGNCACCAACATTCTCCACACTCACTTGGGGGTGAGGTGGGCATAGACAGGCACAAGACATAGATCCCCTGCCCACAAGGAGCTCACAGTCTGCTGGGGGGTGACAGACTCAAGTGACAACCACAGACTGCATGCTGGTTGCTGAGACAGAGAAAGGGAAGCACAGGACATGAAAGGGACAGTGGAAGAAGGGACAGACAGCCTGTGAAATCAGAGTAGGCTTCCTGGAGGAGGTGCCGCTTGAGCTGGGTCTTGAAGGACGAGTAGGAGTTCGCCAGGTGAAGAAGGGGGGGAAGGGCGTTCCAGGCATAGGGAACTTGGCCCATCCCCTCCCTCCTCCCCACGCAAACAAGAATCGGGAGCAGCAAGATGAGCTGAGACCGAGACTTCAGGGCCCCATCAGCCTCCTCGTCATAGCTCCGACATCCACCAAAGTCCCGGCGGCTGCTGGGCTCCAGACGGTCCTCCCTCAAGTCAGGGAAGGTTTTAAAAGATAAAAAAACAAATACCAGAAACCACAATACACACAGTCTGCATTTCTTGTACACTGGTTACAAGTGACCCCTTAAGACAAGAAGACAAGCAACAGTGTGTACATGGGCAGTGGCCTTGAACCCTGTGTGACCTCATGACTCCTCCCCAGAGTGCCACACCTCCCTGCTATGAAGGGCATGGCTAGGGGCCAGCTCATCCCTCATGGCCACTTCCACTTCGTAGGTGGGACAATCGAGGCTTGGGTGGTCTACTGACTCATTTGTGGGCACTCAGCAAACAGCACCCAGTGCTGCCCAGCTGGGGGTCACATCTGCACACCTGCGCATGCACACCTTTCAGCGTCCAAGTGCAACACAGAACTGGGCAGAATCAGGCTGCCACCTGGGAGCTCAGACTCCAAACTACCTCCATTCCAAAATACAAGAGGGCCCCTGCCTGAGGTGCTCAACCCTTTACAAAATCCCAGCATTTCTTGGTTTTGTTTGGCTTATAAAACACACAAATTATAGAAGATTCCAAAAGAAAGAAAAAGAGGCGCCCAGGAACTAACGAAAGCAGCAGCTGATCAGGCACTGTCCGCTCTTGAGAGTCACCTCTCATCAGCTTTGGACAGTAACCACTGTGGCTGCCACTTGGGACACTTCACAGGGCCAAGCCCCATGCAAGGCATGAGCCGTGAGCGGTGCCCCTGGAAACCTCACACCTAGGGAAGCAGGTTCACACCTTAGGAAGCAGGTTCACACCTCACTTCTCAATGAGAAACAGAAGCTTAGGGAAGAAGGGACTCTAAGGTCGCATAAGCAGCGGATCCCAGAACTCAGCCCACCGGGGCTGTTGGACAAGGGTTGACTCATTCACNCACTGCTCTGAGTGACATCTGAACACTGACTCCATGGGCAAAGCCTTTCTCGAGCCTGAGCCTGGGGTCTCTACNTGGCCACTGACATCAGCTCCCCACTAAGGACTGAGATTGCTCAAAGGAAGCAAGGCTTGAGGCCCTATGCTGAGCCCTCAGAGCTGCAGCAGGGGCAGCCCAGACAGAATCCTTCTGCCTGCCAGGGGATACTGCTAACAAATGACCAGGCCCAGAGCGAGCCTTGTGCTTGCTGGCTGTCCTTGTGGGACAACCCAGGGTTCAGTTCTTCCTCATCCTACTGGCTCACTGTGGAACGGCTATGTGGCCATAGCTGCCCAGCAGGTCCACAGGGCCAGGCACCAGGCCCAGCTCCCAGTCAATTGCTTCTGTTCTTGGTCCTGGGGACTCAGCCGCGGGGCAGAGCAGCTCAGGGAAGCAGAATCAGCCTTAGCCTAGATATGAACCTGCAGGGTGACCTCAAGCAAGGCACCTCCCCTCTCAGAGCCTCAGCTTCCTCATCAGCCATGGAGGTCAGCTGGTGACATCTCCCTCACAGGGGCTGTGGGTGAGGAAGCCATGGGAAGTGAATCCAAGGGACAGGAGGTCCCTCCCCCNCTGTGCAGCCCTTACCCGCTCATGCATGGGTGATGCTGGACTTGAGTCTTCTTCAGTCCCACAGGGGGATGTGTCACCAGTAGACACACGGCTGACTGCCATCTCAGCATGGCCCTTGCCCTGAGGCCCCTTCATTCGCACAAACTCCATGTTGTTGTACTTGTAGAAGCCAAATGACATCTTCTGGGCCATGCGAGCTGCCACACTCACCTATGGTATGTGGGACACGACCTCAGTCAGCACCGTGGGAGTGGCTTCACAGGCCCTCTCTCTCAAGACACAGCAGCCAGTATTACCATCTCTGAGCCATCTTGAGGGAGTCTGAGCCTCAGGGAAGCCAGTCTAGTATGGCGTGTGTTCCAGATCCCTGGCCAAGGCTATTCTCACTACCCTGAACACCCATACTACTGGCCAGGGCCTTAACCCTAGGCTTAACCTCACCTCAGACCAGACAGCATCAGCTACAGGAGAGTGGCTTGTTCATCTGGACTCCTTTCCTTGCTGTATTNGTCAGGGGTTAATTTTGGAAGTGTCTCCAGTACTAGGCTAAGTACCTCTTACCAGCAGTAAGGGAGAGCCAGTATGCCATTGGCTGGCACCTCACAGGGACATGAGAAGGAAGAGGAAGTCCCTGCCTGCACCTCAGACAGACACAGGTGGATTTGGATGAAAGAATGGAAGGGAGATAGCGGGGCCCCAAGGGTGGCTGGAAGAACAGCAGGTGCCCTGGTGTGGGGTAGTCTCAGCAATGCAGGCCTGGGGAGGGGGGCATGTGAGGAGACAAAGGGCCAGGATGCACACCCCTAGGCAGCCCTGCACTCACGCGGTTGTCATACACCTTCTTGAGCGCCTCGTAGCGGATGGAGCCCTGAAAGATGACACCCTGGAACGTGTTGGTTTTGTCACTGGCCACCAGCTCAACACAGACCATCTCTCCTTCCCCTACAGTCATGTCACTGAAAACCTGAGGGTGAGGAGGAAGAGATGGAGGTGACAAACATCAGTGTCACCGCCCACACCACAGCCTGACCTGGCTGCCAGGAAGGCAACCTGTAATCCCAGCCCCAGAGAGGCTGAGGTAGGAGGATCGAGATTTGAGATCAGCCGGGGNAGACAATGTGTCTCAAGACAGAGAAGTGGGGGAAGAAAAACAGCGGGGAGAGAATCGGGGAGGAGAAAGGAAGCAAGAGAAAGCACAAAGAGGAGGGGGTCCCATTTTACAGATGAGGAGGCTGAGTAGAGGCCAAACTACCTGTCCACAGGCACCCACGGTCTACCATCCCCCCCCCAACCCTCCCTGAGGAGCAGGCTGTGCAANGGCAGGGAGGCTGGGACTGAGCCACCAGCAAGACCCTCATCCGACTTCCTAATACTGAGTTGAAGTTACAAGGGCTATGGGGACACTTGGGGACCTCCTTCATCACAGCCTGGTCCAGCCCACCTTACCCTGAGCTTGGCTCTCCAAGCTAATGTGACTAATAGTGACTGCCTTCCTGGGATAACACCACCTGGACCTGGGCAGTGTGACCACACCCTGCCACAATCCTGAGCTGCTGTTCCTAATATCTGACATCCAGATGTGAGCTTTGAGTTGAGAGACTCAGGGNCAAACACACATGCAGTGTGAGTCCATCAGGAGGCCACATCACCTTCCTGAGCCTCGGGTATTTTCAGACACCATCAGAGCCCACAGGGGCCCTGAAAGCCATGCCCACCTAGAACCATAGCTGTCTGTAGGCAAGCGCGCGCACCGCGCGCACACACACACACACACACACTCTCTCTCTCTCTCTCTCTCTCTCTCTCTCTCTCTCTCCATCCGCCTTGGCAGACGAGCAGTGCAGGAAGTGGAATGGCAGCCTCCCTCCTTCATTCCTCCCATCTTTGTTGAGTTAATATGTCCGGAGCACATTTTGCCAAGCTTGAAACAAAGGCTTGGCCNCAGAACTGAAGACATGTCCTTTGACATCCTGGGCAGGGTGGAGGCAGCCACTCACAGAGCAGCAAATGAGTCCTTCTGGTCAGGCAGCACTTACTGTAACCATCTAGGATGCACACTCCCACTCAGAAGTCCTTAGGTCATCAACCCTGACACCTTAGTAGGTCACAAGGTCATGACACTCACTTTATAGATGAATAAACCAAGGCCTGGAGCAGGGAGAACACACTTGTCTAAGTCAGTCACTGTGAGGAGGGGAGCCCCACTGGCTGTCATCCAGACCATTCCCTGCCCCTGCTGCCCGTGTCTCCTGGGAGGCTTTGCAGGTCCCCAGCCTGATGGCCAGTGTGAGCACTCACCTCCTCGAAGCTNTCAATCATGAAGAAGATGTTGGGGTAGCTCATCTTGGACTCTTCTCCTTTGCTGTCCATGGGGTGTTTGCTGGGGGATGCAAACACTTGCTAAAAAGAAAGCAGAAGTAAAGGACTGAGAAGCCAGTCTGATGGAAAAGCTACCTCAGATACNGCCAGGAGGCCACGCTGTTCAGAGCCAGGGATGTTCTCTTCAGGAGTCATGGGGAGGGCTGGGTGCATGCATATGACCGAGACCCCTGGAGTCAACCCCTCACCTCAGGGGAAGGAATGTGAGGAGGGGGAGATGTCTTCCTAGAACAGGCAATGGGTAGCCTGCACAGCTAGTGGGAAGGAGAGAGGGGCTCACCTGGGATTTCTTCCTATGAATGTGGATGTCGCCTCCATCGGCACGTGTGCACACAGCACAGGTCACCATATAGTCCAGCTAGCAGAAAACACAGTGTGTGTGTGTGGGGGGGTCACCATTCCCCAGACCCATGAGCAGCCATCACCACCCACCCCATACCTTCTGCAGGATGAGGTTCAGGCAGACACTCTCCTCCCAGTCAATGTCAGGGTCTCCCAGGCCTGGAAGCTTCTTGGAGTCCCTCCGGTACACTTCTACCTCCACCTCAGGCTCAGCCTCAGCCTGTGGTACAGGACAGAGGGTCCACTGGGGCCTTCCGCTCGCTCACTGCTGGACCAGGCAGGCGGTAACATTCAAAGACCCCATCCCGAGTGCCCACCTCTTCCATTGCAGCCCCAATTTTCTAATCTGTACAATAGAAAAAGCATTTTCCTCTCCACGTTGTGATAATTAAGACATCATAATTCCCAAGTTCCCAGTGGCAGTATCATCTACTGGGCTCACAGTGGGAAGCAGAGGTTGGTCTCCATGTTGTACAAATTATTAACCTTTTATCTGCAAGAAAGGAACCATTAATCCCACTGTAACTGATGAGGATCAAACAGGCTAGAGATCACATACCACACTCATCAGAGAGAGAAGAGCCTCATCTACTCCTACTCCAGGCAGGAGAGGCATAAGTAATCAAAAGCAGATTTGAACGCAAGCTGTCCTGGTAGGGGTCCTGAGCCCAGGGCCCTAACTAGGCCCAGGAGGTCTCCTACAGGGTCAGCTCCAAGGGGCAACAGTCACCTCCTGCTAGACAGTTCTGGGGCACCCTACAAGNACACAGGCCTGTGTGCCCCTGGGGCAGAGATGGGATCCACACAGAGATGCCTCAGTGCAATAGGATATGCCGTAAGAGTGACTCCTACCCCATGGTCTGTGTGGCTGTGAGAATCACCCAAACTCTGAGTTGGGAGCCACTACACTGCCTGCCTTGGTCTCACTCCATTGCCCTGCTTGATGGCACCATGCTTAGCACTTATCTTGTCTACTCTCCTGCAGGAGAACCCACACAGGCAGGTGCCCAACTGCCGCTGGCTTAATGCCCCTAGGGTGGGGAATACCTACGGCACAACTGCACTCCTGTAGTAGGTCAGCAGGATAGGGGAACAGGTAGGCCCCATGTGTCACTAAGATGCTCAGGGAACTGCCCAGACACCCACCCACAGGGGGGCGGGTGGGTGGTGTGAACACTCAACAACAGCACATGGCAACCAGCTGACAAATCACAGCCACCTGTGTCCACAGGCATGCTCCCACAGAAATGACTGAGAAGCAGCCAGAGGATACACTGCAGCCCCACATGTTAGTTCAGGATAAACCAACCTCCTAAGTGGCAGAAGTCCAGCTAAGCCCAGGGAAGGAGGGAGCTGTTGGAAGCCAAGACCCCTTGGGCATACTGATCATGCTGGGTCTCTGGATCTTGAAGGCTGGTGACCCCAGTACTCACACACATAAAAGGCCATCAACCTGGACACCCTTGCATGTACATCACAATAAAAAAAAAGCTACCAGCTGGATGTGGTGGCACCCACCTTTAATCCTAGGACTCAGGAGGCAGAAGCAGGCAGATCTCTGTGAGTTTGAGACCAGCCTGGTCTATACAGAGTTCCAGGCCAGACAAAGCTATATA
>LZPO01107319.1:1030713-1043939 GCA_001675575.1 Neotoma lepida
TTAGGGTAATCTCTACCCCAGGACCGCCGAAGGTGTCAATAGGAGGCCACTGGAATAGACAAGGACACAAACGATGCCAGTGCTCATCAGTGCCACAGACAAAATAGGCTGCTGAGAACAGGAGGTGTTTCATACAGNAGTGGCATAATACGACTGTGCAAAATATCTAGGGCACACTGGGGAAACCAGGCCTAGACACCCAAGGTGATCCTACAGCAGGGTGTGGGAACTCCAGTAACCCAGCTACCCACACTGCAGCTCTGGCTCTGCCCACCCACCCTCCTCAGTTAGGCAAGGAGCCTAGTTGGTTGCCATGACAACCAGTACCAGCAGGATGGGAAAGGGTGGGAGGCGGTGCAGTGCTTGCCGCAGAATACTCCTAGTGCGCAGGCGCTAGAGTCCACATCTCTGCAGCCCTGGCTTCTGTTTCTTGGTAGGTTGGGGTTCCCAGGTGTACCCCCAGCCTGCCCCTCACAAGCCACACTCTAGANTGCCAGGCTGGAAAAGGTGTCCAGTCTATGTGGACTTGAGCATTGTCTGACCCTAGGCCTGGTCCTCCAAACCCTGTACCAGACACTACCCAGTCAGCCCTCCCTGGGACCCATGCAGAGGTGCAGGAGGCCAATCAAGCATGAAGTGGATGCATGGGTGAAGGTCCTCACTTCCCAACGCCTATACAAAGCCATCTGAGCATCAAGACTACGGTTATTCTTGGTCTCACTCCCCTGACATTTGGTGACTCTCCTTTCTCCCTGCACATATCACTCTGAAGCCAGGGTGCTCTGCTGGCACGATGTCACAACTGTCACACACTAAGTTATATCGCACCCTGGCTCAAATGTGCTTGGCATCCTCGCCTACCATGTAGGTACTACATCCGCCCAGGGTATGTCTTCAGTGGACAGCTACCCTACAATCCTATATACAGGTGTCACCTCTTTTGTGGCTCCTACTACATGATGCTGTCCTACCCACTGAGGGCTTCCCAAAGACAGTGGGCAGCCTGAGTCATGTCTGTGTTATCAGTGCTGAGGAAAGAGACATTGGCTCACTGTTACTCAGCACTCCTGTTAGGTTCAGGCTGCCTCCAATGACCTCANTACCCCCTAAATCTTCGATTGTGTCTCAACACAACCCCAGGGACCCTCCAGCTATAGACTTTTCCATCTTNGGCCCAGGGCTGCTTCTCCCAAGGAGTACTCTTGCCTTACTTCTCTTCCACCCAACTGCCATCAACTNATCATCCCACTTTCCTCTCAACCTGGCCCCTCAACAGTACACAGGCCTGCCCCCTCATCCCAATGACCTCTCCCAGAACCACCATGTAGGGTCCCCCCGAAAGACAGTGCCTCACATGTGCCTGTCCTCAGAGATGACAGGCTGAAGTGGCTGGAGCCAGAGGTGGGGTCCACACTCTTGCTGCTCCAAGGATCTTCATCCCAAGGTAAACCTTGGGTGAAAGCAATGCCTACACCCATGGTCACTGGTGCTAGGTCATCAGCACACAGAGGCTCCTTAGCCCCTGTCCCTTCCTGCCAAGGGCACCTCTGTAGTCACATCACCCCAAACATCCCAGCNTCACATGTATCCAATGGGAGGCTTGGCCCTTACTATCTGTTCTAAATCCTAGAAATGTCTGGGTCTGGGCCACAGCCATAATACTGATCAAGGGGAGAAAGCTGGACTCCAGTGGCAGTAGGGGGCAGGACTAAGGAGNCCAAGACTAGCCCCCTACTGAGAAAGTTCCTGCCTCACTGGTGCCACTACCAACAGCTGCCAGATGGACCTATCAGTCAGGTCTCAGTTTTAGCTCTTCCACAGAGCATCTCCTGCTCCACCCACCTGTCACTCCTGGGTCCTAGTCCAGTCTGCAGCATCACCCACATCTCCAGATCCTACACTCCCCTGGCTCTTCTAACTCTCTGGCCAGTGGTTCATGGGCTCCTTGCAGGCCCCTCCCACACCAGCCTGGCAAGAAAGCCACCAAACGCCTGCTTTGCAGCAAGCACTCAGGTGTGTCCACTCACAGCAAATGCATTCTGTAGATGTGCAGGCACGTGACAGAAAGGAACTCCCAACACCCAAGTGTGTGAGCCATAACTAGGAAACCATAGAACCTGAGCTGCAGGGAGCTTGGAAGCAGAGAGACTGTTAGTCCCAGAGCAGGCTCAAAGCCTGCCCATTCTTTATCCTTAAAGGCAAACAAATTATTCCCATGCCAAACATGTGGGCTGCTTAAACACTCATAAACCACTAAAAGTTCTGAAAAGAGAAGAAAGCATGCAAAATCTGTCTCACAAACTCCTCCACACTGCCACACTTAGAAGATAAAATGCCCTGGGTGAGTCGCTTTTCTCTAAGCCCTGTTTCCTCACCTGTCTGTTTGCCAAGTGGCAGAGAGTCCGGAAGACCAACAACAGCCCTGAGTGATCACTCTAGTTTACAGTAAGGACCAAGTTAGAGAAGGACAACATCACTACCATCATCATCACCATCACTACCATCATCATCACCATCACTACCATCATCATCACCATCACTACCATCATCATCACCATCACTACCANTCACTACCATCATCATCACCATCACTACCATCATCATCACCATCACTACCATCATCATCACCATCACTACCATCATCATCACCATCACTACCATCCAGCTACCACCCTGCCCACTCTGCAAAGTGCCCTAGACTTGGGGCTCAAAGCCCTGTACCTCCATTCACTAACTCACTGTAAGAGGCTGGCCACATCAGCTAGACCCTGAGCCTCAGTTTCCTCAAAGATACAATTACTGCCTTTTGGAGTCACGACAAAAATAATTCAACAAACCCAGAAGTAAACCACTGGTAACCGTCTCCTGGGTCCCTCAAATGTGCTGGGTACTCAGTATGGTTTTCCTTTCAGCAGCACATGAATGCTGCAGGGAAGGACGGAGACCCTACAAGATGTTCAGGGCACAGGTGGGGGATGGGGCTTGGAGGGGGTCACCCACCTTCCTCCCATCGACGCTGCTCTCACTGCTCGGGTAGGCTCGCTTCCTGCGCACGTAGAAAAGCATATCGTCCTGCCTGGGGGCCAGTTTCTCCATGAAGTAGGTGGAAAACATCCATGTCCAGAAGACGATTCGGTCATCCTTGAAGCACCCTACAGGAGGAGGCCAGAGGAGTGAGAAGGGGCCCTCCTGGCCCTGGCTCTGACCTTGGCCAAGCCTGGTCCTCCCCACCTGCATTTCTGGTCAGAGATCTGACAAGGCTCTGCCCCTTCTCCCTAGGTGCCCCCCACCCCCACCCACGGGTATCAGAGAGGCTGGGGATGCCTCCCCGGAGGCCTAGGACTCCACCCAGTGGCAGCCTGACAGCCAGGGCTGCCAGGCCCCACTGCCGAGCTGACTCCAGCCAGTGAATGAATCAGCGGCTTGTGAGGAAAAGGAAAATCGAGAAGCTGTGAGGACGTCACTGGCAAGCTGGCTAGGCTGCAAGGAGAAAGGCTTTGCTGGGGAAATCTTCACGCAGACATCCCTGGCCCTCCCCCTCAGGCTGCGGCAATCCCAAGGAGAACCCACTTAAAGGGACAGCCAGCGCATCTCAGCTGCAGGCAGGAAGGCCCTGAGAGGATGCCAGATTGATTCCTGTTATCCCTTCAGATTTTTTCTATCACAAAGGGTATTTCTGCATGATAAACGGGAAATCATTTCCTGTACAAGATAGAAGAAACCTACCCCCAAGTTCTGGTAAGAAAAATCTGGGTTTCCTCTTCAGCTCTGCCACTTTATTATGTGACAGGGGACAGGGGGCTAAGCTGCTGAGCCACAGGCTCCTTTCGGCTACATGAGGATGCATAGAGCAGGTCAGGNAATTCGGGNTTCCTCTCTTTAGATGGATCAACAAATTGTCACCCGTGCTACTTAACGTGTTAAACTCCTGAGCTCCTTTCTTTCCCCACTTCCCTGAACCATNGAGATCTAGCCCTAGTGCCTTGCTTCTGGGAAGGTCTATGTGGTACGACACCCTCCACCATCCTCAGAGGGAGTCAGTGGCCAGACCAGGGGCTAATGGCAAGTAGAAGGTGCCAGCCACATCACAGAACTAGGACTCAAAGCCAGTCCTTCTCCTCCAGCCTCTGATAGCAATGTGTGGTCCACCCGCTCCTGCCTGGTCCAACACATGGGCAGTGGGAGGGGTCAGGGTCAGCGTACTTTGCCAGCCTTAAGCGAAGCAGGGGCAGACTTGCAGGCACGGGGTGGGAACATCTAATGGCACTGGAAATCCCTGCCTCCTTTTGCACCAGGCAATGTCCAACTATGCATATTCCGTGAAATGAGGCAGAAGCATCTCTGGCCTGACAAGCAGGGGCCTGTGGCTCAGTCCAACCAAGTCACAGCCAAGCAGTTCACAAGNGTCAGTCACAGAGGGAAAGTACTGCCCGTGCTCAAAAGGCCTCTTTTGCTCTTAAATATAAGTCAGCTGTGGGACAGGGTGCAACTCTGTGATTAAGCACTTGTTGAGCATGGGCAAGGTCAGGGGTTCAATTCCCAGGACCATCAAAGGTCACCTGGCAGTGGCTTCTAGAGCATCCAGGCAATTAACAATATTAACAAAACAATGATAATGACCTTAGCTACAAATTAGTTAGGCAAAAAACTGTGTGGACTGTTAACAGTAAACCCCTACTGTCACTCAACTGTCTCCAACTCATTTCACAGAAGAGGCTAAAGGATGTGTCCAAGTTCCCAGAGCTGGAGACTGATCTACCTGATGGCCACATTTAGGCCTTGGAAAACTTGTGCTCAACAATTTGCTGAAAAGGAGCCAATCACAGATGCTGGCAGTTCCAGGGCACAGGAGCAGAAGGCGGAAAAGCCTTATTCAAGGAAGGGCTGGCAGGAGCCAGGCAGGTCCACATACAGAGTCCACATTCTCCAACACTGGACAGAGGTCTGGGGTTTGGTTCCCAGGACCCACATGAGTCAGCTACCAATCACCTGTAACTCTAGCTCCAGGGGAACCCAACGCCCTCTTCTGGCCTCTGTGAGTACCTGCACTCATGTGCACACCCACACACACACACACACACACACACACACACACACACACACACACACACACATAATTGAAAATAATAAAATAAATCTTTAAACCTAACCCTCATGATTCCAGGATCCCTGGGCCCCTTTTTCTGTTCCTCTTCCCAACGTGGTCACATTGAATGAATGTTTTTTATCTACTTTTCATCATTACTCATCCTTTTCTTGCCATTTATTTATTTCTGTGCATGTACATGGGCATGTGTGCATCATGCTGTGGTGTATGTGGAAACTGGAGGATAACTTGTTCTTTTCTTTCACCATGTGGGCTGGAGGGAGGGAGTGGAGGGGTCAAACTCAGGCCAGCAGACTTCCGCTAAGCCATTTCACTGCCCTACTTGTCTGTTTAATCAGGAATTCTCCTATCTCAGCTTCTCAAGTGCTGGATTAGAGATGTGAGCCAACATGCCTGGCCTAAGTGGAATTATTTTTATTTTATTTTAATTTTTATTTTATTCTATGTGTAAGGATGTTTTACTTGCATGTATGTCTGGGCACCACATGTGTGCCTGGTGTCTAGAGAAGCCAGAGAGAACATCAGATCCCCTGGGACTAGAGCTATGGCCAGTTGTGAGCCACCATGTTGGGTTCTGGGAATTCGGGTCCTCTGCAAGAGCAGCCATTGCTCTTAATNGCTGAACCCCTCTCCAGTACCCTGAGTGGTATTTTTAAAGGAGCAAATTTGCCTTCTTCAGATTCTTATAAAGCTGCCATAACCCAGTCCTGCTACGTCCAACCAGAGAATAAGGTGTGCATCGGCAGAGAAGTTAGCACACACATGTTCACAGGAGTTTTTTCCTAAGAGCCCCAAAGTGGAAACCAGGAAAGTAGACAAAATAAACACAGTGGAAGTGGCCAATGGCTTACAACTCCCCCTAGCATCAGATGATCACATACATAAGTCAGGCTCACAAGACTAAATCCTGTGTGATTAAATTCACATGGTATTTCAGAAAAAAAGAAAAAAAATAAAGGCATAAAAAGCAGATGAAGCTGGACAAGTGTGACAGTGCACACCTGTAACCCAGAACTCCAGAGTTCAAGGCCTATAAGAGACCTTACTCAAAACAAACAAACAAAAAACAGCAAAGAGATGGTTGTCTTAAAAAATAAAGTAATGGGAATGGAGAGAAGGCTCAGCAGTTATAAGTACTGGCGGCTCTTGCAGAGGACCTGGATTGAGGCCCAGCACCCACATAGTAACTCCGTTCCAGAGATCCAGCAGCACCCTTTGTGGGGATCTGGCCTCCTTGGGCGCCACACACATATGGGTACACTTACATGCAGGCTGAACACTCTTACATGTAAAATAAAAACATGTAAACCTTAAAAAAGTATAACAAAGCAAAACAAAAAGTAACAAGAATAAACACACTGTGTCTGTGCTGCTAATGAGAGCAAATAATCCAACACCTTTCAGAAGGTGAGGAGGATTCTGCAATTATTGGCATTTGTCTGTTGACTATTTGATTATTAATTTACTTAAAGTGCTGGGAACCAAACCAAGGGCTTGGATTGTGCTAAGCCACACCCTCAGTCACACTGCCTTGTAAAGGCTGTGAAGACCACACACAGACACAGGAATGTGGGTCACACAGTCCTGGGTAAAAAGGCAAAGCTTAGCTGTAGTCACACTGACAATGCCACAAACCACAGGGAACAGTGGGAACAGGGGCCTTTCACAGGTGGCTGGCCAGCCTCCCTTCCTGTCTTCCTTCTCCACAAACTATCTTTTGCCCTAAATCTATGGCTTGGTGTCACAGGCCTAGAGAGCATGCAGGGGGAGAGAGAGAGCCCTCTTCACAGGGAGGGAAAGACAGACACAGAGATGTGTTCCATGTCCAGAAGGTGGGCAGGGCAGATCTGGCATAGAATTTCTAACTCTTGGGGACACAGGGCAATGCAGGCTTTGAAATCCTATGACATGGATCCCGGTCCCAACTGCTCCTCACCCAGACTGCTCCAGTAATCTCCCACCTTCCCAGAACCATGGTGAGGTCTGGGGTAGAGGAGCCAGAGCCAAATTCCTTGATAGGCTGTGATACTCCATCTACATGGAGCAAGTGAGGAACTTGGATGCACTGCTCTGCATGCCTCTCTGTCCAGCTGGGATGAGACCTTCCAGCATCCTTTGGTCCTGTGGTACAGTATCTGTGTAGTGAACACACAAGAGGCACTGAGCTCTTGTTGGCTGTTTCTCCCATAGGTAAGCCCTTCTTCCTTCTTTTCCCAGGCTGCCCAGCAAGAAATCCCNGGGTCATAAGCCTGGGAACTGCCAGTCTAGCACAGAACTTTCTAGTGTCCTGAACCCTATCTGTTCCTGTCCTCCAGCCACCCTGCTGACAGGGGCTGCAGGTTTACCAGCCGTGGGTAAGCCCAAGCCACNGGGCAGCCGACACAGCCTGAAGCAGTGCCACTCACTCGGGCAGCACCAAGGACAGCTCTCAGCAGCCTGGCTCCTCCCTCCATGCTAGGGTCCTGAGGGGCAGCAACAGTGAGTCAGTTGTCCTTGCTGGGTGGGGAATTCGTGAAAATTGACCCACTGCTCCAGGGGAACTAGAGAGGCAGGCTACAATCGAGCAAGTCTGGCCACACTGTCATCAAGCAATCGATTCACAACCTTGCCTTTTGATGACTTCTGTCTAAGGCATTTTATTTAATGTGTAACTGACTAATATCAGATGCATTCATGTCCATAAAACATAGCCCAGTGAGCCTGACCTCTTCGACCTTGAAGGAGATTCTGAAATCTGTCTGTGATGCTGTGGAGACTGGCATTCTGTCAGACAGCTCTTCTGTTTACTGTCTGAGGGCTGAAAAAACAAAAGCTGAGTGTCTGTCACCTTGTTCACTCCCAGCTGGAGACCTATTTGTCAGGTGACGGTTTTCACCACTTTGCAATATCTACCATTAATCATGAAACCAGTGATGTGGGGACAGCAAGCAACAGACTCTCACTGAATGATTAGGTAAAAACTGACCAGTTGGAGGATGAAATGGAGGCAATAAACTGAGGCCATGAAGGATGGAGCAGTAAACTTCTTAGGAAATATTACGTTACACAAAAGTAAAAATTAGCTAGAGGAACATGCCTCTGCCAGGCAGTTTAGAGAGGGCAACCTGGGCTGACTATGCTAATTAAGCCCTATGCCTCATATTGAGAAGAGCGTAATTCTGCCAGGCAGGCAGGACNACCCTGGTACCGGCCCAGGAAAAGCAGCCTTGGTCTATAGCAGTCAGTATTTCTACAATGTAAGTCTCCCCGTTTGTCCCGACAACCAAGCCTTGGAGCTCTGTCTCTGGGGAGCACGTGTAACTGCTCAAAGTGTAACTTCGGGCCATGAACCCATATAAACAGAGATTTCATTCAGGGCCTGTTCCCTTTTGTGCATTAGCCAGAACAGGTCTCATACTATATTAAAGAGTTTTTCCTTTATTAAATCTGAGTGCTTGGAATGGTTTCTCACTGGGAAGGCCTAAAAATATTATGACATGATAGCCAGCTCCAAAGAGGGTGTGGACCAGTTGCCTTTCCATCCAGCAGCTTCTGACTCCTGAACTGATGGGTCTTTGACAGGTGGAGAGGGTACACAGTGGGGTGGGCACCAGCCCTGGGCCTCCCTGAACCCTATGTTCTCTGCCTCTGTAGCAGCAGGTTCTCCACCCTCACTGTACATCATAATGGTGAACTGACTGATGAAATAGTCCCAGCTCCACAGACTAGACTGAGAANGGGATGNTGAGTGTGTGGCCACGCTCTGCAGTCTATAAAGCACTGTTGCCTACTCCCTTTCAGACCCCCTTGTCCACCTTAGGAGGATAATCTCAGCATAGCGTGAAGGTCAGTCTTTTAAATACACACACACACACACACACACACACTACTGGGGGTGGGTGGGTGAGATAGGGTCTCTCTACAGAGCCCTAGGTGTCTTGGAACTCACTATGGCTATGTAGCCCAGGCTGGCCTTGAATTCACAGAGATCCACCTGCCTCCCGAGTGATAGGATTAAATGCGTGCACCACCACCGCCCAGCTCTTTTTATTTTTACTGAGACAGTGTTGTATGTGGGCCAGGTTGACCTTCACATTGCTATGAATCAAGAATGGGCATGGCCTTGAACTCCCTCTGCCTCACAAGTGAGGGCATGATAGGCATATACCACCACACAAGGTTTATGCAGTGCTGGGGATCAAACTTAGGGCTTCATGCACACTACATAAACACTCTACCTACCGAGCCACACTCCCAGCTCTAAACCTGCCTTTTTTTTTTTCCAACACAAGGCCTTAGAAATTGGTGGCAGATTGGAGAGCTGAGACTCACATCCAGCCCCTCAAAAAGAACTTGCTTTTTCCCACATCCCACATAGAGACATGAGCAGAGCCAGGATTCTTCCAGCTGATAAATCATGAACCTAAGGAGTCCCTGAGGTCATGTGGTGAACAGCTGGCTCCCCCATACCCTCTGAGGCCCCAAGAACAGCTTTGTCCTCCCTGTTACTGTGTGAGTGACTACAGCAGCCACTGAGCTCTAACGTGCTTGGAGCTTCAAGTAATGTACAGAAACGTGGGTAGGATGCTCCATGTGCCAGGGTCTGTGGGTCCGCTTCCCTGTAGAGGGCCAGTTCTACAGATTCCAACTATCTTCCACAGAGATGACTTCTCAAACACTTACCGAAAAGGAAGGGAACATGCTATCTTATGAGGCTTGTCCATCCCAGTGTGGAGTTGGAGAAGCCTCTGTGGAACCAGTTAAAATCGACTTGGTCCATGCTCCTGCCTGCTGCCTGTTTGGGTAAGTGGCCCAACCTCTCAGTTTCCCTGTCAGCAAGATTAAAAATGGCTGCTCCGGCCGTTGCCATGGAGAAGACCACACAAGATGATTAAGGTATTGCATAGGCACCTAGTAAACCTGCTAGGTCAATGACTGCTATGTTGCTGTATCAGCGACTTGGCACACCCCTAGGAGGGCAATGCTCTCAGCTCACAGGTAACTCCGGCTTCTTACGCATTACCAGAGCCCACAAAGCTTGCACATTCTTTTTATGAGGTAGACAACTGACTCCAAGACAACATGCCCAGGCATACACATTCAGTAAAATCACATAGGGATCAACATGAAAATCTTAAATGCAGACCAGGTGTAGGAGGATCAGAAATTCAAGGTTGTCCTCAGCTACATGATGAATTCAGGACCAGCCAACACTACATGAAACCCTGACTCAAAACAGTCTTAACTGTGGTACTACACAGGATCCACAAATCCACTAAGAACATGTTACTTGCTAAGCAAGATTTAATTAGCAGTGCAAGAATAATCTAATATTAGGCTTACCAATGTATTCACATCTATTTATAGTTCAAGAGAGAAATAAGACATGACCATAGATGCTGGGAGACCAAGTTCCACTCCCATTCCTGATTTTAAAAAGTAGGGTCCTTGTGTCTGGAGGGAAGGCTCAACTGTTAAGAGCACTTGCTGCTCTTGGATGACTCAGGTTCAGTCCCCAGCACCCATATGACAGCTCACAACTGCCAGTTGGATCCAGGAGATCCAGTGTCCTCTCCTGGCTTCCATATCCGCACTCACATGCACATACCCACACAAACATAGACATACACATAATTAAAAATAACAAACCTTTTTTTTTTTTTTTTTTTGGTTTTTCAAGACAGGGTTTCTCTGTGTAGCTTTGTGCCTTTCCTGGAACTTACTCGGTAGCCCAGGCTAGCCTCGAACTCACAGAGATCCGCCTGCCTCTGCCTCCCGAGTGCTGGGATTAAAGGTGTGCACCACCACCACCCGGCCAAAAATAACAAACCTTTTAAAGTGAGTAAGGTGGAGAACAATTGAGGAAAATACTTAGTATCAGTCTCTGGTCCCCACATGAATATTATACACCCAAGTACACACACATACACACAGCCACAGGAACTCGTACGCACACACATGCGTGAACACATGTACACACAACATGCACATACACGCACACATGCACACACACGCACACACACAGCACACACAAAACACGCATGTGTGCATGCACACANATTTTCAAAAAGTCAGTGCAGCTAGAAATATTCGGAAGAGTCACATGAGATTCCAACCAGATCCAACAACAAGCTATGAAACTATAAATCCCAGACAGGAACAGGGCTACATATCTGCAATCCCAGCACTTGGGAGGCTGAGGGAAGAGAATCACAAGTTTGAGGCCAGCCTGGTAATATGGTAAGTTCCAGGGCTGTAGAGTGAAGTTCTGTCTTAAAATAAAAGCAGGGGAGCTGGAGAGATGGCTCAGAGGTTAAGAGCACTGGCTGCTCTTCAGAGGTCCTGAGTTCAATTCCCAGCACCCACATGGTGGCTCACAACCATCTGTAATGAGATCTGGCGCCCTCTTCTGGCCTGCAGGCAGAACACTGTGTACAAAGGAGAAAGAGGGGAAAAAAGAAACAGAGAAAAAAGAAAACCCAGGGTCATTTAAGTGGCTCAGTGAGTGAGTGAGGGTGCAGCACTAAGCCTGAGGACCTGAGTTCCATTGTGAAAACCCACACAGCAGGAGAGAACTGACTCCCACAAGTTGTCCTCTGATCTCCACACATGTGACATGACACATAAGCCACACATATACACATAAAACATAAATGTAAAATACCTTTTTTTTATACTTTTGGTTTTGAGCCTAGCCTTTAATGACTGAGCCATCTCTCCAGCCCGTAACACACTTTTAAAAACACTCCCCCTCACATCACAGCAGCCCAAACCATCCACTGCCCTGCAGTGCTATAGACATAAGACTGCAGCAGCTGGAGACCCCATCACATACAAGAAAATGCCAGCAACAGTGCAGAGGGGAGCTGCAAAGGGGAGCTGCACAGGGGCTACTGCCCTGGGAGCCCTTAGTGGGTGTTTGTGTTCTGAGGCTTGGGTTTGCACCTTCCCATAGACACTCAGCCAATATATTACCTTTGTCTGAGCTTCTTTGGTACGTCTCCTAGTTAGCCTTAACTGTCAACAGGTTGACGGTCTTGAGTTACCGGAGAAAGGAGTCTCCTCTGAGGGATTTCTCAGCTCAGATAGGCCTGTGGGCATTGTCTGTCTTGAATGCTAATTATGTAGGAGGACCCAGCCCACTGTGAGCGGCACCCTTCCCTGGGCACCTGGTTCTTGGGAGTGAGCCAGCAAAGCAGTGTTCCTCCATGGTTCTTGTACTGACTTTTCTCGTAAAGACCACTGAAGGCCCTATAAGCTAAAATACATCCCTTCCTTCTCTACATTTCTTCTGGTCAGCGACAAAATGTAAGTAGGACATGTGTTTTTGTTACTCGGATGTAGAATCCTAACACATTTAAGACTCTCCCACTTTAAACACAAACCTCAAGTCCATCACCCTCTAGGGCCCATGTGACCACAGGCAGACTGTCCCCAGTGGAAACTCCCAGCTGTCACTTCCCTGCACAGCTGCCATCTGCAGACATTTGCTTCTGCCGACAATATTCCTCCCCTACAGAACTGTCAGACCTCTCTATCTGTATTCCCAACTCCAGGTCCCCATTAAAATTCCAAGGCCAGGGCTGGAGAGGTGGCTCAGTAGTTGAGAGCACTAGCTGCTCTTGCAGAGGACTCAGGTTTGGTTCCCAGCTCCCACATGGGCTCACAGACCATCTGTAACTCCAGTTTCAGGGGATCCAAAGCCCCTCTTCTGACCTCCACAAGACCAGACANGCATGCGCTGCACATATATTCATGCAGGCAAAAACAACCAAACATATGAAACAAATATTTTTAAAAATCAATGTTAGGTGGACAGTGGTGATGCACACCTTTAATTCCAGCACTCAGAAGGCAGAGGCAGGCGGATCTCTGTGAGTTTGAGGTCAGCCTGGTCAATTTTAAATTGCGAGCCCCAGGATGTGGAGACAGATCAGTCAGTAAAGTGCTTGCCTCAGTGCTGAAGGGCAGTATCTGGAGGACCCCTGGGGTTCACTGGTAGCCAGTCTAACTGGGGAGCTCTGAGCTAATGAGGGACCCTATGTCGTAGGACGTGAACAGTGTTGCTGAGGATGATGACTGAAGTTGTCTTCTGGCCTACACACACACAAACACACACACACACACATACATACATACA
>LZPO01107319.1:1068274-1084824 GCA_001675575.1 Neotoma lepida
TTTTTCCAGGGAAGTGTTGAGAATCTGTGGCCCAGTTCCAAGTCTGGTTTTCCCTGATCCCTAAGAGCCTGTTCCTGCCCAGAACCCCTGTGTCCTTCCAAGCCACTCCATCGCTATTTAGAGGAAGAAGTGAACTAGTAGGAGAGGAAGGGGGTGGAGGGAAGCAAAGGAAGGGTAACGATGCTGGACCCTTGAGGAGGAACACAGCTGTTTGCCCTCAGGAGCTGGCACACAGTAGGCCCTCTATAAATGCATGTTAAATCAGTGAAAGGCAAGTGAACAGGGACAGGACTGGAGAGGGCACGGAGGTCCTTGTGCTCACTGGTAAGCACTAGGGAAACCAGGCATGTTAAATGTGCATGCTTGTCTCTTCAATGGAAGGGGTGTACACCTGTTTTCTACCCAGAAGGCTGGGAATGGATGTTGTTCATAGTCTGGTGATCTAGTCTACCTGTAGGGTCAGGCCACACCTGAATCCCTGAGACTATTGTGTTTATCCTGGCCCCTTCCTCCCTAGACCTCTATCTTGAGCATTGTTTCTCAGTCAATAGAACCCATCCCTAGGGGGGATGTCAGACATGTCACATGTACTTTGTAGCTTGGTGACTGTGGTGGTTAGAAAGAAAATGGCCTCCAAAGGGAGTGGCACTAATGGGATGTGTGGCTTTGTTGGAGGAAGTGTGTCACTGTGGAGATGGGCTCTGAGGTCTCATATATGCTCAANCCATGCCCAGCGAGACAGTCTACTTCCTGTTGCTTGCATATCAGTATGTTGCAGCTACCTCTCCATGTCTGCCTGCATGCTGCCATATCCCAGCATGATAATAGACTGAACCTCCAACTTAAGGGAGCCACCACAATTAAATGTTTTCTTTGTAAGGGTTGCTGTGGTCGTGGTGTCTCTTCACAGCAATAGAAACCCTAACTAAGACAGTGACCTCTTGATGATCTAGACTTCACCTAATCCTCCCCTAGGCCCTTAATTAAGCTACAGACCTATCCTTATGGAAGAAGTCACACATCAAATCTTTGCAGAAGATTTGATCTAGTCACACCTTAAACTTTATTGAAATAATTGTTAGCAGGAAACTTTTTTCCCAAAATTGTCCTGTCCTTAAATATGCTTACAATAAACAGCTTGGGGTCAGACTCTAGAAGCTTGAAACAACACCAGCTAACTATGTTATGTTGAACCGGATTTCCCTCTTGCCTCATGCAAATTGTTACTCTACTGGCTGTGGCGTTTACAGAGACCCCCATACTGGATGAGGCCAGAGCCACTGTCTCAAGATTGTGAAAACCCCACTGAGTGTAGAGGTTGCTGCTGGCTGTCAGTGACAGTAGGGGTGGTCACCAGAGGGACAGGCCAGCAGTGATATATTGTTCTAGCAGGTATGAGAGGCATATGAGAGGCATACTCATGTCCAGGGTCCCTCTCCAGGAGGCCTGGCTCTTTAGCTGCTGTAGACCACAGCTGTACCTGGCAGAACAGGAGTCAAAAAAAGGCACTTTCTGTTTAAGAAGCTAAAGTAGGCTTTAGCTAAANGAACTTTGTGTCTCCTCAAAGTTCCCTTAGGAGCCACCAGGTCACAGCTAGAGGGCCCAGGACCAGGGCTGTGGGACCATGGNCAGGGGCANAAGAGGAAGAAGGTTGTANATCAAGAACAACAGCNAAAAAAGCAGGGACTTGGGTTCAAGTCTTCCCCGAGCCCATTATGCACAGTGACTGCCAGCCCCTTCGCTGTCACAGACCTCAGTTTCCCCGCAAGTNGAGAAGGAAGTGCACATTATCAGAGTGCTTCTTCCTTCTGGATACTCAAGCAGGGAGGAACAGGGAAGTGTCATCCTCAGTTCTGCTGACACCACCTCCTCCCTCCAAACTGGGAGCACAGCTCAGCCTCTCCAAACCTCAGCTCCCTCCTTTGCAAAATGGGATGGAACTGGCCACTCACAGGGCCCTGTGCAGGCTCCACGGGAGGTGTCTGGCAGGCCCGGCATGCCTAGACTCTGTGTGGTCCCTGTATTCTCTCTAAGACCCAGAACTCAGAGAAATAATGGGTTCATTGTGTCTTCCTCCGCCCGCTGCCTGCCTCCCCTGGCAGGTCCTTGGGGCTGGATGCTGGTGACACTGAGAGGAGTCGCCCCCACCCCATCCCTGCAACTGCAGACCAGGACTTCACAAGCTCCCAGTTATGCTTATTCTAAGAAAAAGAACAAGCACATATGGAGAGGCTAGAGAGCCAGATGCTGAGGCAGGTATGTGGGCGGAGCTCTGTGAGATTGCAGTCAGGGAAGACTTTCTGGAGGAGGTGACCCTCCACGGTTGTGCTGGTGGCCTTGGCGTTCCTGAAGAACAGCNGAAGATTGCTCTCTGGCCAGTGCTAGACTTTTCCAAGGCCTANCCAGACTGGATCCAACTGCCAANCTTACCCCAGGCTTGGGCAGCGGAAATGGGACCTGATTTCACAAGTTGGATTCTGCCCNTGTCAGTGACTCACCCACTGTTGTGAGGAGGAANCAGAGGCTAATTAAACTCTGGGTTTGAACTCAGCCTTCTTCCTCTTCCCCTCAAAGGCAGTCAAACCTGAATGGCCCTGAGTCCGAGTCTGTCCAGAGGAAGCTGACAGCCTCGTGGGGGATGGAGCCCTGCCTTTCCTGNGATTCCACCAGGAGACCAACCATTGTGAACCTCCCTTCTCCACACCAAGAACTTGAGCGGGACTGTCCTCCAAACCTGCTGCCATCTTCAGGAGTTCTGCTACGCCTGGTCACAAAAAAATCATCACAATTGGGCTTGTCAATTACCAATGTCCCTTCACAGATGGAGGGGGCAGGGAGGGTCATGGGACCCTGGGCCCCGGAGTGCCCAGCTGCTGTTCTCCCCACCCCAACCATCTGTATTCCCTAATTCTTCCCTAATTGCTCAGGACTTCGGGGTCTTGGGGGAGTTGGGGGAGGAGCTAGAGGATATAGGTGGGGAGGGGGCTCCATGAATTCACCTATGGGAAAGTCGTCATTCCTGCTGCATAGACTGTCATGTGCAGCCTCTTGCCAGGAAGCACTTATAGTCTTGCCAACAATCCCTCACCTATGCTTTGTGAGTAAGCCCAATAAACTCCTTGGTGCCCCATAGTGAACTTTGGTGGAATCGTTGGGACCTTAGGAGGAGGGATAGCTGTTGGTGACATCTCCCCCTGGGAAGGACTGCTTTCATGACTGAGAGGGTCCCCCAGGAGAGTGAGTGGTCCAGAAGAACCCTGTCCCTGCGAAGCTTCCCTCTCCAGCCCTGCCTCCATGCTGCCCCCTTCTGTCCACTTGTGGCAGCAGCCTGTGCCACAGTTAGAAAACCCAGGTTAGATCCACCAGAGGAGAAGAACTTGAGGCCNCTCCTGTGTGGTAAGAGCCTCCAGACACATCTACTCTCAGGCCCAAATCAACAGGGCACCCTGTGGACGCTGGTCTTCCTCACAGAGAAGGAGGAGGCAGCCTCAGAGCACGTGTTGAGGCTGAGCGAGTGCAGCCCACCAAGCAGCAAGTGAGGAGGTCTGTGGGACAGGTGGGGTCTGTACCACAAAGCCCAGGGTTCAATCCTCAGCACTTTATAAACCAGGCATGGTGGTGCATGCCAGTCATCCACGCACCAAGAAAGCAGAGGCAGGAGAGATAATTCAGCTGTTAAGGGTTCTTGCTCTTCGATCATGAAGACCAGAGTTTGGATCCCACAACCACATGCCAAGCTACCTCAAAGGAATAGGCAGAGATGTATATGTGGAGGATATCAGAAACCCTCTTCTGGCCTTCATGTGAGCACACACATATACACACAAATGCGCAAGCACACACATATACATACACTCTCAGACACATGCACACACACGTATACACACATACACACATGCATACACTAAACAGAAAACATAGGATGTAGACTATAGAAAGAACTCTTACAGGCAGAAAATAGGAAGACAAGCCAGCATTGCACTGGAGCGCAGCTCAGAGGTAGAGCACATGCCATGTGTGAGACTCTCAGATCCATCCTCAGCACCATGAAAAAAAAGAAGTCTTTTAATAGCAGATTAGAACAAACTGGGCCCCAAGAAGATAAATTATGAGCCCAGGAGAAGAAATTCAGCATCCTTTAGTAGGCAGTGAGCTGTNTCCGTGACACATCGCTACACCCACTTCACAATGTTCAGAAGTCAGACAGCGTGACAAGTGTGGGTGGGTGTGTCGTGAGATTTTTGGGACTGTGACAAAATACTCCAGAAAACAGCTTTACAGGAGTAAAGGTTTGGACTCCTGGTTTCCGAGGTTACGGCCCACCACTTGCTGCTCTGTTGCTTTGGGTCTAAGACAGAATGTCAAGTGTTGGGCATGTGTGGCAGAGGCTGCTCACCTCATAGCAACCAGGACTCAAAGAGCAAATAGAAGGGNCTGGGGACAAAATGTCCCTAAGGGAACACCCGCAAGGACCTGCAGCCCTAGACAAGGTCCTACATCCTAAGTTCGCATTATCTCACAGCGGCCTGTCAAATATCGATCCCCTCTATGCATCCACCTATGGGAGTGCTCAGAGCCCTTCTGATTCGGTCACTGCCCATCTGGGAACACTGCTGTACTGGAAGTCAAGCCTTAAAACACAGATCCCAACCCTAGTCGGGGAGCACAGGGCGGAACTGACCGGGCGGAACTGGGTTCTCACCCACAGCAGATGGGATGGAAGTGCCCGAGCACTGGGAGAGAAACTCAGGGTCTTTCGTTCTTGTTATGTTTGTTTTTGAGACAGAGTCTTTCTGTGTAGCCCTAGCTGTCCTGGAACTCACTATGTAGACCAGCCTGGCCTCCCCAGTGCTAAGATTAAAGGTGTGCACCATGGAATCCAGCTTATGCCTCAGTTTCTTAAAAAGCTAAACACATGTCTGTCTGTCCCATGACAAAGCCGTTCTACTTGTAGGTTCACCAAGACAACTGAAATGTGCACAGCAGTGTCACTAGTAACAGCTAAAGGAGAAAAGTATTATTCGTTGGNAGGCAAATGGACCAGCTAACTGCAACTATGTCACCTTACCATGCTATCTTACTCAGGCATAAGAAGGAACAAACTGTTAATATCATGTAACAAAAAGGATGAATTACCAAACAATTTTGCTGAGTGAAAGAAGCCAGATCCATGGCGAAGGAGAGATTGCTGTATGCTTCTATTTACATGTGATTATGGAGAGTGCCACCTAAATCTAACCTATAGCGACAGAAGCAGACCTGAAGCTGGCGGGGTGGAGATGAGGTGGGACAAAGGAGAGGGAGATGAAGAGGAATGAAAGTGGTTTATGTGGTTTGTGGTTTATGCTTGTAATCCCAGCACTCAGAGTCTGAGGCAGGAGGACTGCCATGAGTTTGAGGCCAGCCTGAGCTACAGAGTGACCCCAAAACATATCACAGATAAACTCAGCCACACACACACACACACACATACACACACACACACACACACACACACACACACACACACACACACGAAGCTAGATTACAAAGGGGCAGGAGAAAGCTTTTGGAGTGATTAAATGACCATATCTTACTTTGCTGGTGTGTTCATGGGTTATATATCCCTACTAAAACTCAACAAACTTTATGCTGGTTGNGGTGGCTNACNCCTTTAATCCAGCACTCAGGAGGCAGAGGCAGGTGAATCTGAATTCGAGGCCAGCCTGGTCTACAGAGAGAGTTCCAGGACAGCTAGAGGCACANAGAGAAACCTTGTCTTGAAAAACCAAAGTTTNAAAAAAAACCAACTCAGAAAATTGTGTAGTTTATTTTCTATGTTACACCTCAAAAATGTGTACAATGTGAAAATGTAAATTAGTTGCCACCCTTGAGCTGCCACCATTCAGGCAGCTATAACAAAACGCAGACTGGGTGGGTTAAAAATAATAACAATTTTAGGGGCTGGCAAGGAGGCTCAGTGGGTAAAGGCNCTTGCTACCAAGCCTCATGACCTGAGTTCAATCCCAGGGACTCACATGTTAAAAGGACAGAACCAACTCTACACATTGTCCTTGGATCTCCACACATGTGAAATGGTGTATTTGCATGTCTGTGTGCATGTGGGTGGAGACCAGAAGGGGATGGCAAATGTCTGGCTCTATCACTCTCCACCTTATCCCCTTCCGACAGGGTCTCCCACTGAACCCCGAGACAGGCTGGCAGCCAGCAAAACTCAGCAATCCTCTTGTCTCTCCGGCTCTGGGGTTACAGATTTGGGTGGCCATGCCCTGCTTTTTGAGTGGGTCCCAAAGATTTCAACTCAGAGTCAGGCTTAAACAGAAAGTGTTCCTACCCACTGAACAGGCCCTGGGACTTCACTTGTTAAAAAGATTTATTTGTATTATTTTAAATGATGTGTCTGTTTAGGGGTGTATGTGAGTGCATGTGTTAGATTTCCCTGGAGCTAGAGACGGTTGTGAGCACCTGGCATGGGTACTGGGAACCAAACTCAGGTCTTCTGAAAGAGCTTAACCACTGAGCCATCCTTCCCAGGACTTCAGTTTTTTTCTTAAAATTGTACTTTTGATTTTGCTTGGGGAGAAAAGGCTGGGTTGCAATACTGGCTTATGACACTATTCCTAACAGTAGAGAGGCCAGNGGCTGAGAAAAGAGTCCACCCCTTTCTTCCTGACCCAGGTTCCTGATAGCATCAGTGTCTCAGCTCCACAGTGGGGGCCCGGTTGTAGAGCCAGCAGATGTGAGGAAAGCAGGCAGAGGGATCTGAACTTGGGTTCTCATTCTTGCTGCAGAGGAAGCACTTTACCCATGAGTCATTTCTCCAGCCGCAAATTAAAATTACTTTGAGGTTGAGTTGATATAAGGACAACTGTGTCAAAATCATATGTTCAGGGNCTGGGGAGATGGTTTGGCTGGTAATGGACTTACCAAGCAAACCTAGTAACCTGAGTTCAACCCTGGACCCACAGGAAGAAGGAAGGAGAGAACAGACTCTGCAAAGTTGTCTTCTGACCTCTACATGTGTGCTGTGATGTGGACATGCATGTATACATACACACAATTAAAATGTTTTTTTAATTATATGTTAATCTGGTGTCGTGACACAAAGCCTTTAATCCTAGAATTTATGACGTGGAAGCAGTCATTGCAAGGTCATTCTTGACTACAAGGCCAACTTTGACTACATAAGACCTTGTCTTAAAAAAACTAGTAAATACCCAGGCGTGGTGGTGCACACCTTTAATCCGAGCTCTCTGTATGAAGAAGCAATGTATCTCTGAATTTGAGGCCAGTTTGGTCTACATAGCTAGTTCAAGGATCGTCAGGGCTATATAATAGGTACCCTGTCTTAAAGCAAAACAAAAANCTAGAAAACAAATGATATATTTGTGATGGTGAGTGTNAATTGTCAGCATGACAGAATCGAGAATGACCTGGAAGATGAGCCCCTGGGCATGCCTGTCTTATGTTAACTGAAGTGGGAAAACCCAGTTTAATTGTGGGATGAAGCATTCTCTGGGCAGGGAATCCTGGGATATATAAAATGGAGACGGCGAGCTGAGNGCTAGCATGCATGTGTACTTTGCTGTCTTCTGACTGTGGATGTGGAAGCGATGTAGCCAGCTGCTTCAACCTCCCACTGCCTTGATTTCTCCACTGTGACAGACTTGTACTTGAACTCTGAGCCCATAGAAACCCTTCTTTAAGTTGCGTTTGTCCAGGCTTTTTAGCACAGCAACAAGAAAGAACCTTAAGACAATGATAAACTGCTTCTTGCTATCTATCGCAAAGCTCTTTTTCCGGTTCTGATAGAACTTGAGCGGACAACCCTGGTGCACACAACCGCCCGCTCCTTGTCCGCAGCGCCCACGAGAGCCGCCAGAGGGCGCTTGACACCAGCGCTGCGTGCGGGGGACGCCGGGACACGCTGGGCAGGGAATTTCCGCCCACACCCTGCAGTTCTTGCAAGCTTCCCGCACCCTGCACCCTGCTCTTCTCACCCGGCNTTAGCACAAGCAATTCCATCTGCCAGGAACACTGACTTTCCTTGAGGCATCCTGCCTCCAGGAGGTCTTCCTGGCCTGGGCCGGGACCTTGCTTAGGCAGCCTTGGCTGCACTGTTATTCATTGCTATCTTCTCGGGGACAATAGACAATGATTCACAGGCTGGAAATAAAGCTGCATCACTCACCATCCTGGAATGTTCCTCAGGGGATACCTGTGAGGACTGGAGAGTTTTGCTGCACTTTGATGATCCCTCTTGGTGGAGCTGCGCCTGTAAATCCTTATTTATTCAGGCTCTCCGCCCACTCCACACCCCACCTCGCCCTCCCAAGGCTGACTTGTACCGCAGTTCTGGAAAAGGAGCCCTCCAGGCCTGCTCTAAAATGACCTTGGTGTCGAGCCTTGGCCTTGCTTACACTTTTTCCTGATGGTCCTTCCGCCTATTGAGGCTCTCTGCCTGCTGGGATGGAAGGTTCATTTGAGAAACAGGTCCTGCATTTGTGAGCAATAACAAGGCTCAGAGGTGCTTGAACAGGGACACCTGTGATGGCTGGTTATCTCTGGGACAACCCATCTCTCACTGTTGGGTTTGAATGCTCTAGAACACTCAGCCCTGGGTCAGTGCTGGCCTCCGGCTCACACAAGCACAGTGGGGTTCACACAACGGTTCACACAAACACAGTGAGACTGCGTTCCAACCCCAGCTTCAGCTCTCCATAGCTATGTGACATAGGTAAATGGCAAAAACCTATCTGTGCCAGGGTCCCCCCTGGGATTCCCAGGGTTTGTGGTTCAGGTACAGGTTAGATATGGGCCCAAGCTTTTCCCTTGGACCTACAAAGCCATCACCACATGCCCAGGGAGGTGGGAGACGGAGGATAAAACCAGCTTGGACCTGGGATGGCCATGAACTCTGAGAACTATGGGTAGGAATGGCCTAGGTTGTCCTTGCCTGTTCCTAGACTGACAACACAGAGGGGTGGGAGGAGGGTCTGTCTTCTTATCCTAGAGAGGACTCTGCTCAGGGATCAGAGTTCAATTCCTTTCAGGAGGACATAGGAGAGCCAAATGACCACTGAGTAACATGGTGACCAAATGGGCAGGCACAAGGGCTGGGCCTCGGGCTTGGCTCCCTGGAGTCTTGGATCTAGACTGTGACCCCTCTGCCCCGAGCCATGTCTGGGTTCTCCCAGACTGCCCCATTCCCCGCCCAAATTCTGAAAGGTTTTGTCATCATTTTTACACACACACACACACACACACACACACACACACACACACGAGTGGGTATGTACACTGAGTGCAGGATCCTATGGAAGCATCAGATTCCCTTGGAGCCAGATTCACTGGCAGTTGGGAACCACCAGACTAGGGTACTGGGAACCAAAGTTGAATCCTCTGCAAGAGCAATATGCTGTCTTAACCTGAGTCATCTTTCCAGCCCTCTAGTCCTGACAACGTGAGTGACCCCAAATTCATGAGTTCAAGCCTAACCCTAGTGTGACTGTTATTGGGGATGGGGCCTCTGGGAAAATCATTAAGGTTAGAGGAGGTCACGAGGGTGAGGTGCTCAGATCAGTGACCTTATATGGTAGAGATGACTGGGAACCTTCGGTTTTGAGTGTCCCCTCCTGTCCCAAGTGTACCATACGTGGATAGGGTGAGAAGGTGTGTGGCATACGTTTATAATCCCAGCCTGCTGGGAGGAGCTGAAGAGGCAGAGTGGAAGTTTCAGGGCTAGCCTGGGCTACTGAGTTAGACCCTGTCTTGGAATAAAAAGTAAGAGGGCTGGGGATGAAGCTGGGTGGAAGACTGCTTGCCTAGAAAGTGTGTAGCCCTGGGTCCCTGCCCCAGCATCAGGATTGTGCNGAGTTTAAGTCTATCCTGGACTACTTAGTGAATCCCAGGCTAGCCTGTGCTACAGACATCCACACCTCAACCAAAGTAAGTTAGGATCAGGTGTGTTGGAACATGCCTTTAATTTCAGCACCCAGGAGGCAGAGTCAGGTGACCTCTGAATTCAGGTCCAGCCTGGTCTATATATTGAGTTCTGGGTCAAGACTACAGGGTGAGATCCTGTCTTAAATAAAAAAAAAGATAAATGCATACAGCGCTTTTATAGGAAAATTAGAAAATTTAGAGATTAAGAAAAAAAAGGGGTTCTTATAGCCCAGCCCCCCAGAGCTAAGAACTGCCATTTTCAGGTGTTTTATTTCTGTCTCAGTTTTCCGCTAGCTACTGGAACAAACATTATACCGTTAGTGGTTTAAAATAACACAACTTGATCCTCTCCCCTGCAGGTCAGAAGCTGGGATCTGCTCCGTAGGTGGAAGCTGGGCCTTGGCAGGGTTGGTTCCTTGAGGAGTTTCTGGAAAAGATNCATGTCTGAGGCATGTCTATCTCTAGAGAGGGAACTCCACTGTACCCCCAAAGTCCTGCTATGCACCTCGAGTTCTAGGGGGACATGAGGTTCTAAGGGCTAAGGGTGCTTTTGTTCAGGGTTTCAGGATTTTTCTTTTCTCTGGTTGCAGCTCATTTTCCTCACAGTCTAACTATGGTCCTGTTTGGCTTGTGACTTGCATACCCAGCTCTGTGCCTCCAGTGGTCTCTGGGCTGGACCCTGAGCCCATGTGCTTGTGGGCTAAGCATCCTTGCTGTCTCCTCCTGGGGAACTCCACAAGCAAGACCCTCACCCTACACCGGCCCAACCCTTCCCCTACCACTAGACATCCTCAACTCTACTCCCATCACCCAGTCTCCCCTGAGAGCCCCCCCAAATTCCTTCTCTCCCCCAGCCCCCAGCTTCCCTGCTCCCTCTTTCCTGGGTCCTTTTGTGGTCACACTTCTTGGGATGTTCTCTGAAGAGTTTCTGGTCTGGGATGAGTGAGACGGCTCAGCAGGTAAAGGTGTCTGCTGCCAAGTCTGATGACCTGAGTTCAATCCCTGAGACCCATAGGTGGAGGATGAGAACTGACTCTCAGAGGTTGTCACCTCATCTTCACACTTGAGCTGTGGTGTCTGTACACCCACATATATACACACAATTAGTAAGTGTAATAAAAAAACATTGAAAATAGGGTTCTGGGTTACCCCTCTTCTTTTGCTCTGCTGTCCATCCTGGACCCTCCATTCACTAGACCCCTGTTCCATCCTGGACCCTCCATTCACTAGACCCCTGTTCCATCCTGGACCCTCCATTCACTAGACCCCTGTTCTAGGTCCCTTACTCATGAAGGAATGTCATTAAACAATCTTAACTTTTTTTTTAAGATTTATTTATTATGTATACAGAAGAGGGCGCCAGATCTCATTACAGATGGTTGTGAGCCACCATGTGGGTGCTGGGAATTGAACTCGGAACCTCTGGAAGAACAGTCAGTGTTCTTAACCTCTGAGCCATCTCTCCAGCCCCCCAATCCTAACTTTTTAAGGTTGTCCCGAGCAGTTTGGTGATGGGACATGAGGCCTGAAGTGAATCCAGATGCCACCAGCAGCTCAGAGCCAACCTGTGTGACTGGTCAGTCTCTCCCCTGGATGACAGGACACCAGATGCTTTGGTTCTGATGGCCACACACCCCATAAAAAGGCCCAAAGCTGAAAATGACCCTGAGCTGAAGCAGGGGTCATTATACTGTCCCCTCAGGCTGAGTCGCACCACCCTCANGGACCTTCCCTGCCATGCCACTGAAGGTAAAGAGCCCAGATGATATCCCATGGACTTATTCTTCCCCTGTTGTGATTTTGCTCATATTTGTGTGATTATGTGATACATGACTCTTCCAGTAACAGTGTCCCAAGGGCTCGCTCTCTTCCTGTGACTGCTAGAATAACAGTATTCCCAGTACATGGAATGGGCACTTCCTACACACTAGTTCAGTGATATTTTTGTTTTGTTTTCTAAAATTATTTTTTGAGGGGCTGGAGGGATGACTCAGAAGTTAAGAGCACCTGTTGCTCCTGCAGAAAACCTGGGTTCAGTTCCCCCACACTCACATCATGGTTTACAATCCTTCATAACTCCAGATCTGCTGGCCTTTTTTGACTTCCATGGACACCAGATACACATGTGGCCTGCATACATACATACATGCAGACATAAACACTTCAACACATAAACACACACACACACACACACACACATATTTGAGACAAGGATCTCTCTAGTAGGTCTGGCTGTCCTGGAACTTGCTCTGTAGACCAGGCTGGCCTTGAACTCACAGAGACCCGTCTGCCTCCGCTTCTTGAGTCCTGGGATTAAAGGCATGTGCCTCCACCACCTGGCTCTGTTTGTTTGTTTTAAATTACTTGTCTGGGTATGTGCATACCAGTGCAGGTTGCCCTTGGAGGCATCAGATCTTCTGTAGCTGTAGTTACATGCAGTTGTGAGCTGCCAGTGTGGCTGCTGGGAACTGAACTCCATAGAAGGAGTACCATCTATTAACCACTAAGCCATCTCTTCAGTCCAACCTCTTCATCTTAGTTAGGGTCACTTGCATGAGTATGGGTGGTACTCTGTTCTTAACAAAGGATCTGCCTCCACCTCCCCAGTACTGGGATTATAGACATGTGCCATCATGCTCCACACATTATCTTATAAATCTAGTAGACCACAAAGGAGAAATGATGGTCATTTTAAAATAAGGACATAGTACAGGGAGGTATGGGGACCTCCCCAGGGTCATTTATACATTCAGATGCCCCATGCACTAGGACCCTTGTGAGCCTGTCTGGGAAGACTTTAAGGATTATAAGGGCATAGAAGGTTGACTGAGGACAAGGACATGGAATAGAGAACTAAGTCTACAGCTGGTACAGTGTTCTGACAACAGGAAGTAACTTTTCAGGGNAGCATCAAAAGGACCAAGTCAGAGCTGCTGCCCTGTACCTGAGCTGAGGTGGGTGGCAAGAGGGTCTGGGGGAAACCAGGGTTTGAAGGGGCAAGAACAATGTTCTAAACCCACCTTGCTGCAGTCCTACTGGCTGGCTGAACAGTGTTTTCCCTCTGGGCCTCAGTTTCTCCACCAAACCACTATGGGGACGGTGTATCTAGAGATTCATGGAAACCTCTTACAGACAGCCATGAAGTGCCCCAGATGGACGGGGTGGGAGAAANAGTCAGAGCACACAGAGTTCTGGGGTGCCTAGTTTGGAACACCCCATGCATCTCCTTCCAGTGTGCCTAAGAACCTCTAAAACAGCCCTTGGGGATGAGAGTTCACAGGACCAAGCTGCAGCCTGGCACCAGATGCAGGTTCTCAGGAGTCTAGGGAGGTCACCAGGTACCAGATGCAGGTTCTCAGGAGTCTAGGGAGGTCACCGAGTACCAGATGCAGGTTCTCAAGCATCTAGGGAGGTCACCAGGTACCAGATGCAGGTTCTCAAGCATCTAGGGAAGTCACTACGGCATTTAACCCAGTGAGGTCAGGGTGAGGCTCATCATCAGTCAGATTATCTTCTGGGGTTACTGCAAGTTGCTCCCCAGAACCTGCATTCATTCTTTTTTTTTCCAAACTATAGCTGTTATTTATGTATCTATCACCACAACCTTCAATTCTCTTATTGTTTTAAATCTCAAAGTAAATTTTATTCAATTATTTTTTTCAACTGAAAATTTTTTTCATATAATATATTCTGATCACACTTTTCTCCTCCTCCAACTCCTCCTAGANCCTCCCAACCTCCCTACCCACCCAATTCTATACCCTCTCTCTCTTCAAAAAAACAAAAACACACAAGAAACTTACACAAAATACTCCCACAAAAATCACAAAAAATAGAAACTAAAATANACAGGCAAAAGAACAGCAAGACAAAAACATGCTCAAACAAAACAAAATGATTCAAAACGTCTACAAAAATACCACTGAGTTCATTTTATGTTGGGCAACTACTCCTGGGCATGGGGCCTGCCCTGAAGTGTGCTTCATATTCTTGGTGATACTTCACTGAAGAAAACTAAATGTTCCTTCGCTGGGGGGTATCAATCGCACATTACCTCTTGGTTAGGGGTGAGACCCTGTGTCCAGTTCCCCCTCTCAGTGTTAGGACCACATCTGCCTTGANTCTGTACCTGCCCTGTGCATGTTGCCACAGTCTCTNTGAGCTCACATGTGTGTAAGGTACATTCATTCTTTTGGCTCTGACCNACTAGGGTTGGCCCAGGATGTGGGGCCTGCAGGGCCCTGGTGACAAGATTAGCGGGAGATAGGGGGACAAGAGAACGGTCAGGAAAATCTTCAGGCTTCCAGACCTCACAGATAACAGAGCTGTATATTCTACAGGCTTCATTCCAGTCCCTGACAAACCAGTTTTGCTCTGCTAACCCAGAAACCCTGACCTTTCTACCTTGTGGTAGCCAAGCCTGCTGATCCCCACCCACATGCCCTTCTGGTTTGTCANGTAGGCTTTCTCAGGGCCTTGGCGAAGCTGACATCCTCAGCTCTCCATGTCCAGCATGGGATGGGGCAGCAGGTAAGGACAGGGGCATGATGCCTAAAATCAGATTGTCATTCAGCAACTCCACCTGGGGCNGTCGCTCAGGAGAGGCTGCCTCCAGGGACTGCCCCTGGCTTGAGAATCAGCTCCTGACCCACAGATGGACACTGTCAGGAACAGAGAACCACTGACGGCTGACCTCCCTCTGGACTCCAGGTCCTCTATTGTACAAAGGGGAACAGTAGGTCTTGGGTCCCCCTCCCTACATCTGTGCTCTCACCCATCCTTTCTTAGTTGGCAGGTTCCAATCCCACCCCCCCACCCCCGACTTCTCCAGCCAGGCCCGGATCCACTAGATAGCCCCTTATTTGACCCCACATTTAATGCATCAATGGAGACCTGTTAGCGCAACCTTCAAACTCCACTTACAGACTCTCCTCCCTTCTGCTCTGGGGTCAGCCTGTAGCAGTGTCCTATAGGTCCTTCCCGGGCACCTTGCCTGGCATGACCTGAGATGAACTTGACACCCACAAAGAGCTTCTTCCCCCCATGCTATTTATACTGATTTTTAAAGCCTTATAATTTGTTATGTGTATTTCATGTTTGACCTATGTGTTATGTCTGTATAAGGGAGTTGGAACCACTGGAACTTGAGTTACAGACGGTTGTGAACTTCCATGTGGTTGCTGGGAATTGAACCCAGGTCCTCTGGAAGAGCAGCCAGTGCTCTTAACCACTGAGCCATCTCTCCAGCCTCTTTAAAACCTTATTCACTCATCTAGTATTAATAAGCTTACATACCCCACAGGACATGGGGTCACTGTCACAAGCCCCTATCTCTACCCTCGAGGGGATTTTGCTCTTGGATTTGAAAGACTCACTGATGGCAAGATAGATAGGTCTCCCCAACAGGAGCTGCTTGGGACAGTCATGCCCACTCTAGATTCCGACTCTCTCATAGCTGACAACTAAACTTGGGTCCTTTGTAAGAGCTATTTCTAAGTGCTGAGCTGACAGAGTTTGTGAATGTATTTCGAAGGTTGAGTCCCAAGAGAGAGGAGCCATGTGGAAATGCTCGAAGCAGAAGCAGGATGTGTGACCCTCAGAAGCCTGCGACTTCGGGTTTCTTCTCTTGGGCTGTAAGAAACAAACCATTATAATCCATTTTCCACATNAGGTGCGGTTAGAACTCAGCAGAGAGGCAAGACATGCAGGAGGCACTAGGCCCCTGTCTTTTGTAGCTGGCTCCCAGTTGTCTAGAAGCTCTGTATTATTCATTCTAGGGTTCAAAGTCTCAGGCAATGGGCTCTGTAACTGAGCCTATGATAAGAAAAAGGGCAAATTTTGAGCCTCAGGATATGCATTAGGTAGGGCTTTGTGTCCTGAACCAACAGGATGGGGACTCTGGGGAGGTGGCAGTGCTACACACCGAGAAGATTGTACCTCCGTGAAGAACTCAGCCAGTGTAGAGTCCAAGCGGGAAGGGAAATGCACTAGGAATATAAATACCGCTTCTACTCCAAATGGGCCCACCAGCCATTTTTTGCGGTTTTGACTTCCCTATTCTGAGTCTCCAGAACGCTTATTACAAAGTGAGGACCCCCATTTCTGTTTTCTTAGAGTGATGGAATCCCACAGCCTCCTCTAGGTCACCAGAGTCAGAGACCAACACTGAAAGCCAGCATTGCCCAACATTACCAGCAGCCTCCCTAGCTTGTAAAACCCACGAGGCAGGTCTCTCTGGCTCTTGGAGAAGCAGCTCAGGGGCAAGAATTTCTCCCCACAAACTGCCAATGTTGAACTCGAAGGAGGCCTGCACAGGGCTGGGCTGTTCTTAATCTTCCCCAGCATTGAACTTCCTGACCTCCCCCAATACTGGTCCTGGAGGCNAGGGTTCAGGAAGCAGTTGGCTGCGTCCTGGTATGTAACCCAGATCACAAGTGGAATGAAGCTCGGCCTCGTGGAGTCTCTGATTGAAAAGGGAAAATNGGACTGAACTTCTGATCCTCCTGTCTCCACTTCCTGCCAGATTTATATCCTGCTGCTGGGTACGCATGCTGTCAGAAGTTCAAGGTCATCCTCCATTACAGACAGAATTTGAGGCCAGCCTG
>LZPO01107319.1:1085444-1098942 GCA_001675575.1 Neotoma lepida
GAATTGCAGGCCTGCTCTCTCTCACCAGGGGCTGCACCAGTGAGATCAACCCTGAGGAGCCCCCACTTCCCCCCACCCTCCCTCACCCCTGCCCAAACAATCACAAAGCCAGAAATGCCAGCCCCCAAAAACTCTTGCAGGAAACCCCACCCCTGCTCTGGAGCGCCTATCGCTGGGACTTTCTAGGTGCCCAGGATAAGCTGTCTACCCTGTGGGTCAGAGCCCAGAGGTGTCCAACTCCACCCCATTCACAGAGGGAAACTGATCCCCAGAGAGAGGAGAGCTCAAACTTCCCCCAGCACCCCCCTTTTGTTTTGAATTGTTGGAAGTGAACCCAGAGTCTCACACATGCTAGGCAAGTGCTCTGCCACCGAGCTACGTGCCCAGCCCTTCCCTCACAGCATTTTTACACTGCTAATGTCAAGTCTTTAGGAATGCTGCAAGAACAGCAGTGTGCAAACTCATACCCATTTACAATTGTTGACAAGGCGCCATACTTCCTTTATCCTCTCTCTCATCCGGTCAGGACGCTTCACCTTTGTCCCCCCAGCGTGTATTGCCTTTTGCATAACCTCATTGTCACTATAAAAATTGAACTTCTTTAAAAGAATAAAGAAAAATTGTTTTTCCATGCTAGNCNTGGTGGNNCACACCTTTAATCTCAGCGCTCCAGAGGCAGAAGCAGGTGGATCTCTCTGAGTTCGAGGCCANCCTGGTCCNTATCACAAGATCCAGGCCAGCCAGAGTTACATNGTGAGANGCTGTCTTAAACTTTTGTTCCCCATTTATTTATTGGTTTATTTGGGGTAAGAGGTATAGATAGGTGGACCAGTAGTGTTGTGGGAGGCAATTCTCCCCTTTTACTGTTACTGGATTTGGGGACACAGACTGTGCCCCAACAAGTCAGATTCAAGTCCCTGTCATTGATAAGGCATTTAAAGCTGCCAAATTAATATCGAAAGGCAGAAAATGAGATTTATTCAGCATGATTGTAGTGGGTAGAGGGACAAAGAGATTCAGTGGCTCCAGGTTCATCTTAGGGGTCCTGAAGAGAGGTTAGAGTTTAAGTAGAGGCCCACACTATACAGAGCTAAGCAGTCTGGGTCCAGCTATGGTCCCACACACCATTGACTTGTCATTGTCTCATTCATAAGGTAGGTTGAACTTCTGTCCTGGAGAAAAATGTCCCCTCTGGTCAGCGCTGGGTTTGAGCTTTCCTCCCAAAGTGAGATTCCTGGGGAAAGTCCAGTTTCTTGGGGTCCACTGTTCCAATAGTCCTACAGTCAAAGTAAAGGACACAAGCCTCAATTTAGAATATCTGCATTCCCCCCAGGTGGATGGTGACACATGCCTTTAGTCCCAGTACTCTGAGGCAGGATGATCTCTGTGAGTTTGAGGCCAGCCTGGTCTATAGAGGAAATTCCAGGACAGCCAGGGATAGATAGAGAAACCCTGTCAAAGAAAACCCATCAATCAACCAATCAATCAATAAGGAATATCTGCATCCCTGGAAGATATAGATCCTGGGAATCAGACCCTGGGTTGTCAGGCTTAGCTTCAAGCACCTAAGCCATCTTACTGGCTCAGAAATTTAATTTCTATGCATTATTGTTTAATATGCATTACATGCTAACAGTTTCCCCTGTTACAGAGATTATAATAGTGTGCACTATGCATTCCTCTGTGTGTGCATCTGTGTGCACTAGAGGCAGAACCTAGGCCTTGTGCATGCTAGGCACAGTGCTCTACCACTAAGCTGCAGTCCTAGCCTTTGGATTTGGAGACTCGGGCAGCTCAGACTGGCCTCAAACTTGAGATTCTCCTGACTTCTCCACCTAAGGGCTGGGACTACAGGCATGTGCCACTGTGCCTGGATAGGTTGCTTGNCTTTAGATGAATAAGCCAGAAGTTTGTTTGGTGACCGTAGGCATTGCATGCCCTTAGTCCCCCTCAGTCGGCCTCAGTTCTCAGCCTCTGTTTTACTTTGTCTTTTCTCCTTTATGACACTGACATTTGCAAAGCAGTGTGGTCGGTTGTTTGGCAGAGAGGCCCTCAGTTTGGATCTGTTTGCTTCCTGTCAGGTAGACCCAGGTTAAACTCTGGGGACAGGATACTGCGTAAATGCCTTTGAGTCCTCACTGCTGTAAGTCCAGGAAGCATTTGCTGTCTGTCTGTCTGGTGATGCCTGGCTAGGTCACACTGCATTAAGCTAATCTCTCCAGATCTCTGTACAGAATCAGCATTGACTCACGGACCTGTATTTTATCAAATGGATTAAATGCAAAATATTCCCACCTTTGTTTATTTTGTGCACAAAGTTCCTCAGATTGGGTGATGGGGGCCTCCTCAGGCCGGTCTAGACTGGCTCCTTTGACNTGTGGTCACCATTCTTTAATGGATTTCAAAAGTCCAGCTCCTCCTGCCTTGGCCACCCCAGCCTGGAGTCAGCCCCTCTCCNAGGGGCCAGGGGACCTTTGCCGGGAAGTGGATTTTAGGATATAAGCATTTTANCTTTGCTCTTTGCAGGGGTGAGGGTTGGAGGGGAGGAGTGATAAAGCAACTAGGCTCTGTAAGTGGTCAGAAAAGGTAAAAACCAAAAACCAAAACCCAACATTTTGCTTATTTGTGTGTGTGTGTTGTAAGCATGTGCATGTTTGTGTGTGCATGTGTGTTTGCATGTGTCGGCCAGAGGTCAGCATCAGGTGTCTTCCTCTATATACCATTTATTTTTTTGGAGACAGAGTCTCTCACTGAACTTGGGGCTTGTCTTGACAGGGGTCCTTCTCTGCCTCCTCAGCACTGGAATTCTAGCTGTGCCACTGTGCCTGGTTTTTTACATGGGTGCTGGGGACTTGAACTCGGGTCCTCATGCTTGCAAGGCAAGCACTTTACCAATGGGNCCATCTTCCTTGTCCTATTTTGCTCTGTGGAGTTCCTTCTCCATCCCAAAGGTTCCTCATTTTCTAGCAAGCACAGCATCAGAGCTAGGACACCACAGAATTTGCCCTCCCTGCCCCACTCCCAGCAACTTATCAGTAAGGTCCTGGGTTCTAGCTCAGGTATCATGTTCTTAGAGTTTTCTTCAGGAAGGACCTGAAGGACCAGATAGCTGCTTGGAAATTCACCCAGATACAGCTTCCATACAGATGATCATATTATCCATGTCACACTTTATTAATTTACTGGTCCCCCACTCATGCTTGTTGAGTTGTATGTCTTACATATAAAATTGATTTAAGATGCATTTGGAGGTTCCTGACACTGGAGAGAACTGGTTAATTTAGGTGAAGACCCCCTAATCTCTCTCATTTCTTTTTTCAAGGTCTGATCATTTATCTGCTCCTCTTAAAGACTTACTTTGCTGGACCCAGACTTAGAAATAGAAGCTCTCAGCGAGGACAGCCCACGTCTCTTGGCAATCTGTTCCTGGTGTTTTTCTTTGATTTCCTTCATTCTCTTGGCCNCCTCATTTTCTAGCAAGCACAGCATCAGAGCTAGGACACCACAGAATTTGCCCTCCCCGCCCCACTCCCAGCAACTTACCAGTAAGGTCCTGGGTTCTAGCTCAGGTATCATGTTCTTAGAGTTTTCTTCAGGAAGGACCTGCCTGAGATAGCTGCTTGCAAATTCACCCAGAACAAGCTTCCACACAGATGATCATACTATCCATTTCACACTTTATTAACTTACTGGTCCCCCTCTCATGCTTGTTGAGTCGTATGTCTTGCATATAAAATTGATTTAAGATGCATTTGGAGATGTGCATAGATTCCTGACACTGGAGAGAACTGGTTAATTTAAGTGAAGACCCCCTAATTTCTCTCATTTCTTTTTTCAAGGTCTGATCATTTAACTGCTCCTCTTAAAGACTTGCTTTGCTGGACTCAGACTTAGAAATAGAAGCTCTCAGCGAGGACAGCCCACGTCTCTTGGCAATCTGTTCCTGGTGTTTTTCTTTGATTTCCTTCATTCTCTTGGCCAAAAGTTTAGCACATTCTGCAGCCTCCTCCTTGTTTTCCTTANTGTGTTGTTTCTTCAGAGCAATACATTGGTGTTTGTGTTGCAGGATCTGTGGAGTGACAAGATGCTGAGTCTGGATGCTTTGGTTCTGGATCTCTTACCCTCTTTGTATAAGGGCTACCTGACAACAGCAGGAGCTCTCTGCCATGGGTCAAGACACCCTGCTTCATCTTCTTTAGAGAGATCAGAAGTTGGCAGATTTTGCCAGTTCTTTTGGGCTCCAACAGCAGAAGCACTGTAGTATCTGTCAGTCCAAAAATATCCTCTCTCTCTCTCTCTCTCTCTCTCTCTCTCTCTCTCTCTCTCTCTCTCTCTCTTTTACAGGAACATTCGGATTGGCATCCTTCCACAAGGCATCTGTGAACACACTTTCCTCTCTCCCACTCTCCTCGGCTCATAACCAGAATGCCCCTTCCTCAACAGCAGGAGCTCTCCGCCATGAGTTAAGACACTTTGCTTCATGGGAAAACCTTGACTGTTGTTCTCACCACTGACTGGAAGCCCATAACCCTTCTACTCTTCACCCAGAGCATACCCAGGGAATCAGCCCTATTTCTGGGACCATGGTCTCCTAGGACCAGTGACATTTGCATTGGTCAATGAGCTCTGACAGCAGTGGCTGGGAAGATGTTCAGCTTCATCTTGAAGGCTCCATCAGCTGAAGAGGCACCACCAAAAAGAACGAGGTTTCTTCCCCCCATTTCAGTTCTGCTGGGGGACGACGACCCAGCGTCTTACTTGACCTAGGCAAGCATCTACCGCTGAGCTGCTCTCCAGGCCTCCATCACTATTGTCCGTTGCTTTTCAGGAAGCAGTGAGGGGTTAAAGACCCTATTCCGTTCATCTGAAGCAGCCCTTGGCCTGGTCCCACCGGTTCCTGCCCCTTCTCAGCCTCTCTGGGCTTCTGTCTTGCATGGTCTGTGAACAGAAAAGAACCATCATCCAGGACTTCATTTTTCCATGATTTTTCATTTTACCAGTATCTGGCACATAGTATGAGCTCATGCTTGTTGGAATTAGTGTCTCTACTTTACAAGTATAGAAACTGAGGCTCCAAAAATGAGGATGTCTCAGAGGACACTGTGAAAGCATCAGCTCAGCATCAGCACNCAGTAGGAGCTTTGCAGAAGGCACAGAGATGGTCTGCAGCCTTAGTTGATGGTCCCCAGGANGGCACTGGTGGGAGGAGCCCAGGGCTGGGTTGTATGCAAATATCACACTGAGAGGCTTCAGATTGGACCGCTCGAGGGGCGTGCCCTTGCTGGTGGCAGGTGCTCAGGGCTGCACCTGGCAAGGTGTGTGCTCGCAGGTTGGAGCGCGTTGCTGAGGCTCATCTCGGGCGATGCTCCTGCTCTGGGCCCTGCTGGCCCTCGGATGCCTGCAGTGTGGCTGGAGTAAGCTGGGGATGAGAATACCAGGGTGTGTCCAGGGAGGTCGGAGAGGAGTGGAGACATGGAGTGGCACTGGGAACCTCATTAGGAGGTCTATAATTCCGGCAACAGGGACACAGATGTTAGCAGCTGTAGTAAGAGAAACAGCCAACATTTACGTGTTTCTTTTGATGGGAATCTCAGCGCCCATCCATAGACTGGCCTCAACCTTCTGATGGGTGTTGCCAGAGAACATCGTACTAGGATTGCAGAGAAAAGACCCAGTCCTGTGGCAACCCCTGGACTGGGGGAGGTGGAGGGGCAAGTTCCTGGAGTGGGAGGGATTGATTTTTTGATCCTTGTGGCTGAGGCAGGTATGGCGTGAGAGGGAGCCTGCAGGGGTTGAAGTTGAGAGTAGACATGGAAGAGCCCTGAATGTCTGGATCTCACTGTTTTTCCTGAGAGACTGGACTACCTGAGAGGCCAGTGGGGAGCCACAAAGGGTCCCAGAGGGAGGGAAACGGATGTGGTTTGCATGTTAGTGTAGAGGGTTCAAGTGAAGAGAGTGGAGTGGAGGGGAAGGGCCCTGGATGGAGAGACCTTATAGAGACAGATAGAGGGTAGCTGGGGTGGGGTAGGGATGTGTCTGGTTAAGGTGACCAGCAGGGTGGGCAGAGGAGCACTGATTATCTCTGAGAGAAGTTCATGGATTGGCCCATTGGGAAGGCCAAGCCCAGTNCAGGACATGCAGCAAGCGCTCAGGTACACCTGTGCCCACGGATGCGCCCAGAGTTCAGTTCCCACCCTCATTGCCTTCACCAGCTGTGAACCTCCAGCCCCAATTGGCCAGTGTGACCTTTGCCACCAACAATCCCACCCTCACCACTGTGGCCTTGGAGAAACCTCTGTGCATGTTNGATAGCTCAGAACCACTCAGCGGCACCTACGAGGTTTACCTCTATGCCATGGTCGACTCAGGTAAGGAATCTGTTTCCCTCTAAAAGGGTCCTTGACAGTCCACAGGGAGGAGGAGGGAGCTGGGTGATGAGATATTGCACGCCTGTGAAGGTCTAGGACCCCCTTGCTCATCACTGCCCATGCACACACTGACACCACTGTGGGTGTGGCCCCAGACCTGCACTTGCCCTGGCATCCNGGCTGGTGTGGGGAGACACACCAATTTCTGAGTACCCGCCTAGCACCAGCTGCCTTGCCCACTTTAGAGCCAATGTCTGCAAGCAGCATACACNTTATTATGGTAGGACAAGGGGTCAGGTCAGGGGTGGGTGGGGTCCCCTCTCTGGGGCTTCTACAATTNCACTCTGACCTTACTGGGCTTTGAACCTAGGTCATTTCACAGTTTTCCCCAGGATTGGTCCCCCTGACCCAGCCCACAGCCCTTCAATGGAAGCTCCTGGGTTTGGGGACCAGGTACCCAGTGACATTTCTGACATTTCCCAGCATTCCATTCTGTCAGCAGGCCTCTACTGCTGCCTACAAGTGCCTGATCTGTGGGCACCCTGGGGGTATTTTATGGCCATTTCAGAAGTCCAGAGGTCAAAGATGTCAAGTGATTGGTCCAAGGTCACCCATGTAGTAAAGAAGAAACGTGAGGTCCAATATGGGTCCAGCCACATGCACCTTAGCATTATCCCACCTGTTCCCACTTTATAGGGGAAAGAATCCAGGGCTGCTAGTTACAGGTGGCAGAGGTCTGTTGATCTGGGAGTTACAGGGCATTGGAAGACAGAGTGAGTGAGAGATNAACCCACCACCTCACAGTGAAGTGCTCCTAAGCCAGCTGCACTGTTACCACTGAGCTTGTGTGTGCCAATCATCCTAGTACCCAGAACCAACCTGGGTAGATTTGGGCTCAGGGGCGTTTGATGGGTGACTGAGTGATTGCCACTGAGTTGGAGTGGCCAGGGTCCTGACTCCCAGCACTGCCTCTGCAGCCAGCTCCAGGAACGTGTCTGTACAGAACAGCGCTGGGATGCCACTAAGCACCACCTTCCGGCAAACCCAGGGTGGGAGGTTGGGCCCCTACAAAGCTGCGGCCTTTGACCTGACCCCCTGTGGTGATTTGCCGGGCCTGGATGCTGTTGGAGATGTGAACCAGGCCTCAGAGATCCTGAATGCATACCTAGTCAGGGTGGGCAACAACGGCACCTGTCTTTGGGACCCCAACTTCCAGGGCCTCTGCAACCCACCTCTGTCAGCAGCTACTGAGTACAGGTAGGTGTAAANGACCGTGGGAGAACAGAAGACCCATGGAGGGGACAAAATGGGAGAAGNCGTACTTCTCAGAGCTTTGGCACAGGGACCAGGTGTCAGGCAGGGTAGGCTTGCTGGTTTGCAGCACGTACACAGAGGCCCAACAGGGCCCTGCTTGGCACCCTACTCTGCAAACACAGTTAGAAACCCATCCTCTCTTCCCTTCCCTCTTTCCTCCCTCCCTTTGTCCCTCCCTCCCTGCCTTTCTCCTGCCCAGCTCCTCTTCTGTTTTGAGACAGGAATTCANGTAGCCCAGGCTTGAACTCCCAAACTGCCTGAATGAAGTGTATGTGTGTTGCTATGGCTTTGCACATGCTGGACATGTGCCCTTCCACTGAGCTACAGTCCCAGCCCCTAAAGGGGCTTCAATTTTAAGGGTCACTAAGCTACAGGCTNTAGATGAATTGGTCTTCATCTCAGACTATCAGTCTATCCAAGCCGCTGTTTATACTGGGACTTAAGTGGGCTACAGATCTTACCATCTCGCTTGGTCTTCCCTTCTGATTAACAGCCCTCATTTGGGGATTCTTGCACCTAAAACAGCCCTGATCCAAAGGAACTGGGGGCTGGCAGTGGATGCTATCAGGCTGGCTTTCTAATTCTTTTTGTGACCCCAAGGACCAGAGCTGCTAGGAGGATTATGGATTAACACCCAGCAAGGGTGTTACGGAGGCATAGAATAAAAGGGAGGTACTCCCAGAGGAACGCTGAGCAACAGGCCAATCCTGAAGGCTTCCCAAAGCAGGGATAGCCAAGCTGGAGAAGGATCCAGGGGATATGTGGTCAAGTCCAGCATCCTTCTGTTGTTGTCCTGACTCCACCCATAGCTGTCTCCTGGAAGTCTTCCTGTGTGCCCCCCATGGTTCTCCTCCTTCTTGTTTCCTGTGGCTGGGCACACAGGATAGGTGAAAGTCACTCTTAATCCATCTTCTTCCAGGTTCAAATATGTCCTGGTCAACATGTCCACAGGCTTGGTGCAGGACCAGACACTATGGTCGGATCCCATCCGTACCAACCAGCGTAAGTGNGTGCTGGGGGGTGGGTGGCAGGTCAGTTCTGGGATACTCCTTAAGGAAGCCCAGGAATGCAGGGCCAGGGATTGATCAAGAGGAGAGTTGGCTGTCCCTGGGAAAAGTCCCCCAAGTACCTGGCCATTGTGCTGTTTAATACAATGCTTCTTGAGATATTTTCATCTGAACCATCCCTTCCCTCTTCCATGCTTGAGATTGGCCCAAGTTGGGTGTACTAAAGTCAAGATCACCTGTCTGCATTCAGAGACAGGTGGCCCTGTGGATCCTCACGATAGCAAGCATCCAGGACAGCACAGGGACTGAACACTAAGTGAAGGAACTCAGAAAGAGCCATGTCTTTCCTTACTCAGCGCCCTTTGTACCCCTGAGGCAGGCAGCAGGGACTAGGAGGCTGCAGAGTCACTGAGGTCGTGCCTGCACCCCCTCTAGTCCCATCAGGGTTCTCAGCAGGGAGCGCAGGGTCACACAGACATACGTCCAGGGAACATCCATGCTTTGCAGAGATAGACCAGATGATCCTGACTGTGTGGGACTCTAGCACAGAAACTTTCTGNCTCCTACTGCAGCCCCAGCAGGGCTAGGGCCGCATGAGGCAGGCTGGGGCTCCAGATGGTTTGCCTGAGNTCTCACACTAGTGAGGAACATGGTGGAATGTGCAGTACCTTGGTGGGTGGATGAGTGTGTGAGTGTGCATGGCTGTGGGTATGATTGAATTACTCATGAGTCCAAGTGTGTGGTGTGTGTCTGTGGTTTGTGTGTGGTCATGGGGTATGTTGTGTGTGGCATACATCTATGAATGTGTAATGAGTGTAGTGTGTATACGTGTAGTGTATTTGCTATATGTTGTATGTGGGTATATGTTGTATGGGTATATGTGGCATGTCTGTGCTGCTGGGTGACCCCACCCATGCTCCTTCACTGTCACACCTCCTGTGACATTCCCATTTATTGTTCTCTTGCTGAAATAGCCTTGAGATCCTTGGAGCTGAGTCCTGGCTCTAAGCCTAGCCTCTGTCCCTCACACAATGGGCACCTCCACCTCCTTGCCTGGCTGGCTTGGTGGAATCCCTCTAGGAACTCTGATGGCGGCAGCAGGCCCAGCACTTCTGGAGCCAGTCCCAAGGGTTGGCCTCTGGGGGGGTCAGTGTGCATATGGGACCCCCTAGACCTGAGGTACCAGAGTGGAGTGTGAACTCCGAGTCAGATCTCCAGGGATCTGTCTCCAGNGACAGTGCCACAAACCGCTTACTCACTGTAGGACCTGTCCATTGTTTCCAAGGGTGACACTAGCCAGAAAGATAGAGAACTACATCCCCTCTGAGCCCTTTGCTTAACTTTATTTTGTTTAGAATATGTATGGCATCTATGTCACCAGAAGTCTTGAGTTAGGATATACCTAACCTTATGCAAGCAGAGGAAGTAAACAGAAACACGTAGACTACAGAAGGGGATGAGGGACAGACAGGCCATTGGACCAAAGCCTGGGAAGTGCAGTTACTGCCCTGGCAGGGGATCCCTGTCCCTGGAAGAAGATCCAGGGTGGGGCATTTTCTGGGGAGTAAGTGGCTGTGGTCCTCTGCAGCTATCCCCTACTCAGCCATTGACACATGGCCGGGCCGGCGGAGTGGAGGCATGATTGTCATTACTTCCATTCTGGGATCCCTACCCTTCTTCCTGCTTGTGGGCTTCGCTGGAGCCATCATCCTCAGCTTTGTGTGAGTACTGCCAATTGAGGATGGTTGGAGCCTGGAGACAGAGCAACACCCTCCTCCCCAGGAAAGACTCAGCACTGGGTNCTCTGAGACAGGGCAGGGAGGGAGTGGAAGCCAGGGGCTACCTGCCACGGCCCTGGTGAAAGCAAGCAGAGCCCTGGGATTTCAAGGTCAGGTCATTGACCAGGGGGAAGGAAGGACTCAGGTGCAACTCAGGCTGTGGGCAGTGGGCCCATTTATATCTCAGTTCTTGGGNTGGGAGCATAGCTCAGTGTAGCACTTGTCTAGTATGTAGGAGGCTCTGGGTTCAATCCCAGCATNCCANAAAAAAGACAAGCTTTAGCTGTGATGGAGTTGTGTGACCTCAGCAAGGCATCCAGGTCCTCAGTTTTCCCATGTGGAAAATGAAGGTGACAATAATATGCACAACAGAATGGTAAAGGTCACCTGGAATTAGCCCCGTGAAGCCTTCAGAGCAGTTCCTGGAAGCTGTTATTTAACTCACCCATTTAGATTGGGGAAACTGAGGCCTGGTAGTGGGGAGGATATCTCAAGGTCGAAGCCTGGGCCTAGAACCCGGGTCTCTNACTGCAGTAGCCTGGGAGGGTGGAGCAGGACATGAATCAGCACTCCCCCTCCCCAAGCCTGCAGTATTCCTGCTGGGGAATTTGGAAGCAACAGGAAAGAAAGGGCTTGAAGCAGCAGCAGGCTGGCTTCCTGGAGGAGGGTTCAGCAAGAGCAAGGTCATGGCACAGGAGTGGATCCCAGGCCCATGCAGNGCACTGTTAAGCCCAGCCCCAGAAAGCTGAGGGAAGTCAGAGGGGTTCTGGACACTGGNAGGGGTCTAGTGAGAGTGGGGAAGCAGATGGGAAAGCTTTCTNAGTAGGTGACATTAACCGGGNCCCAGAAGCTAGCNGGCAATGGGCTCAGAGAAGGGCAGTGAAATCCAATTGTCCCCNGGCATCTAAGTTACCAAAGCACCTATGGTAAATGACAAAGCCAACAANAGCCGCTGCCGGNCTGGCAGCTGGACCGTGGCTATGTCTTGCTCTCCCTTCCTGCTTCATCCCATGTGCCTCTTTCTACCCATGCCCCTCCTTCAGGATCAGAGTATCTGCCCCCCCTTCCGGAAGCCTTCCACCTGGACTTGTCCACTCTGTGTGATCACTGTTAACTGTGATCTGTCTCCCCTGATGATCAGGGCACTTTGAGGACCTGGAACAGTGGCCTCCAATGCTCCAGCTCACAGACATGAAACTATCCTCATAATTTCAAGAAGGGTGACACTTCCCTTATTCCCAAGGCCCCACATACAAGAGCTACAAACATACTGTCTGTTGAGATTACATCCTCAATACAGGCAATGTATTATCTAAGTTAAGGGCCTGAGCAGCTGCAGGGATCCAGGTTTGCTCTGTTCCCCTAACCCTGGCTCTTTCTCTCTCTGTCAGGGACATGGGCAGCTCTGATGGGGAAACAACACACGACTCACAGATCACCCAGGAGGCTGTCCCCAAGACCCTGGGGGCCTCTGAGCCTTCCTACACATCTGTGAACCGGGGCCCACCTTTAGATAGAACCGAGGTGTTCACCAGCAAGCTCCAAGACTGAGACAAGCCCTAGCCCCAGGTCGTGGTCTCCTCTCAGCCTGGTCTTGCGGTCTGCGGTGACGGTGTTGATGCTCTGACTGGACCAAAGGTGAAGCAAGGCTTGTTGGTCCAACTTCATGAAAACGCTTAATAAAATCTTAAGTGACAATGTCTAGAATGAAAGCACAAGCAGGGGATGGATATGTGAATAAAATCACATTGAGGGATTGGACACTGGGTCTCAGGAGGTGGGGACACTGTTGTCAAAACTACGGTGCTGACATGTGAGTTATTCAGTTCTCAACCCCGAGTCTTCCCATCTGTTAAATGGGCTGCTGGAACTGGGCTGTTACAAGGCTAGCCTAACTTTGCTTCCTAAACCACTTTCTCTGTGGGCATCATCATGGCCTCTGTTCTGTACCTTCTGGAGAATGATATTTGCTTTCAGTTTAGAATGANTTGAGTTTATTAAGTAGATAGCAAGCCCAAGTAAAAGACTAAATAGAAGGAGGGAGAGAGGGAGGGAAGGAGGGAGGGAGAGAGAGAGAGATAATAGGCATGATAGATAGATAGATAGATAGATAGATAGATAGATAGATAGATAATGGATAGATGATAGATAGATAAATGATAGATGATAGATAGAACATAGATAAACAGATTATAGATGATGAATAGAGAGATACCTAGATAGATAGATAGATAGATAGATAGATAGATAAGTAGATATGTAGATTGATGATAGGTAGACCGATGATAGATAGGTAGATAGATGATGGATAGATAGGTAGATAGAAAGTAAAACATTATCAAATCAGATGCTCAAAATACCCAGCAGGAACCGACTAGAGAAGCCCCATTAAGTAGCCAGCTTGGGTTTCCCATGAGAGCAGAGTGGAGGGCAGAGTGGAGGACCCCTTCAGGTGAGGCTTCCAAGTGAAAGAACAAATAGCAAGAGAGCAAGAGGATGTCATCAAATTGGGCCGTCCCAACATCCAGCAGAAACTGACTGAGAAGTTGAGGCAGTCAGCAGGAGCTCCTAACTGGCCCTTCTCTCCAAGGCTGAGCTTCCAGCCCCCTTTCCCACTGCAGGCATTTTTATACCTTGGGATAAACAGTAGTAACCCCTGTGGGAATGGTTTATACCTCAGCTGTTCCATCCATCTTCCCGTCACAGGTAGAGGAGCAGGCCATCCCCAGACAAGGGGCCTTGAAGGATTCTCTAGACAACCACACTGGAATCTGAAATGGGATGGAGGTGACAGCCAGCTTCCGGAGTTCAAATAATGAGTTCAAATAGCACATGACAACTGAGTAGTGTAATGTATATCACAGGTTCCCAGAGCAGCGGGAAGATGAGGAGCCAACGAGCCAGACTGTCACAGAGCAAGCCTAAGAGGCTGCAGGACATACAGGGAGCAGGGAGGGCACCAGGTCTGCCTGTGTTCTTGCATGCATGGAGAGGAATGTCCTTGCCCTGAGTCTGAGTTCAAAAGACTCAT
>LZPO01107319.1:1105483-1126343 GCA_001675575.1 Neotoma lepida
AGAAAAGATTCATCATCATGGGTTGGAGAGATGGCTAAGTGGTTATGAGCACTGGCTGCTCTTCCAGAGGACCCAGGTTGGATTCCTAGCAGCCACATGGTGGCTCACACGCATCTGAAGCTCTAGCTCCAGGGGATCCGATGCTCTTTTCTGGCTTCTGCAGGCACCAGGCATGTACACGGTACACATACATACATGCAGGTAAAATACTCATACACATAACATAAAATAAATATATCTAAAAGTTGGAGTTACATCAGTGGAATCACAAAGTGTGTAACCCTCCATACAGCCTAGTTCCTTGGAGCCCCACCCCAAACCTTTTTATCATCAAGAAGTGAACAGAGAGTAAATGAGCCTGGTTTGTTCATACATTCACCCAGGGAAGGGCATTTAGGCTATTTCTGGTTTGGGCTGTTTTAATTCCAGCTGCAAGGCATATGTGTCTACAGGTCTCTCTACACANGAGAAGTTTCACTTCTCTGGGATAAATAAATGCAAGAGTACAACTGCTGGTTTGCAGGGTAATGCATGCTTATTTTATTTTGTTTTAATTTTTTTTAAAGATTTATTTATTATGTATACAGTGTTCTGTCTGCATGTCTGCCTGCATGCCAGAAGAGGGCATCAGATCTCATTACAGATGGTTGTGAGCCACCATATGGTTACTGAGAATTGAACTCAGGACCTCTGGATGAGTAGCCAGTGTTCTCAACCTTTGAGCCATCTCTCCAGCCCTTGTTTTAGTTTTTTAACCTTTAATTTTTTTATGTGTGGGGGTGTTTTGCCTGCTTGTATATGTGTGCACTGTGTGTGATATATTTGGTATCCCAATAAAGCTTGTCTGGGGATTGGAAGACAGAGCCAGCCACTAGATTAGACACAGAGGCCAGACAGTGGTGGCACACACACCCTTAATCCTACCACCCCAGATGCAGAGATCTGTCTGGATCTCTGTGATTTCAAGGCCACACTGGAAACAGAACTAGGCAGTGGTGGCACACACCTTTAATTTGAGTACTGGGAAGCACACACTCCTTTAATCCCAGGAAGTGACATTGCCGGGCAGAGAAAGGTATATAAGGCGTGAGGAGATAGGAAAAGAGCAGCAGTTCAGCTGAGACCCATTCGGGTGAGGACTCAGAGGCTTTNGTGGAAAANAGGACCGGCTGAGGAGTTGTCGAGGTAAGGTTGGCTGTGGCTTGCTCTGCTTTTCTGATCATTCAGCTTTCACCCCAATATCTGGCTCTGGGTTTTTTATTATAAGGCCTTTTAAGATTCGTGTTACATGTATGTTGTTGGAGAAAAGAGTGATAGGTCCCCTGGAAGTGGACGATGGTGAGTGCTGGGAATGTAGCCCAGGTTTTCGGAAGAGCAGTCGGTGCTCTTAAGCACTGGCCATCTCAGCACACACACACCCAAAACNCCTACCCCTGATTTGTTTTTGAGATAAGGTCTCACTGTGTTTCCCTGTTTAGCCTGGAATTTGCTTTGTTCACTCAGAGATACACCTGGCTCTGCTTCCTGGGTGCTGGAGTTAAAACGATGTGCCACCACGGCCAGCCAAACACTGTCTCTTCCCAAGAGACCTTATCTCTGGTACTCCTTACTTGATGAGGAGCAAAGGAAGCTACCGGCACTGAGCCACCCCATTTCTTTGCATCCTCACCAGCACTTGATGTGGTGACTACTCCCCCCTCAGCCTTGTGGTGGGTGTACAGTGACTGAGGCACTTCCCCTTCCCTCCAAAAGTGGGAGCAGATTCCAGTCCTCCACACCTCCCAGGATGGATTGCCTCCATCAGTCTTTGTAATTTTGAACATTCTAGTGTAGCCGGACCTCTGAGTGGTTTTGATTTGCATTTCCCTCATGAATAATCGTGCTGAGCACTTTTCCAGGTGCTCATCTGCCATCCACATATCTTCTTTGGAGAAGCATGTGTTCAAATATTTGCTCAATCCATTTTTTTTAATCTTTCATTGCTGAGAGTTGCTCGTAGGATTTGCATATGCTAAGTAAGCTTCAGCCTTCTCTTNCTGTTTAAGATTTATTTATTTACTGTGAATATAGTGTTCTGCCTGCATACCTGGAGAGGGTACCAGATCTCATTACAGATGGTTGTGAGCCACCATGTGGTTGCTGGGAATTGAACTCAGGACCTCTGGAAGAACAACCAGTGCTCTTAACCTCTGAGCCATCTCTCCAGCCCCTGTGTAGTGATATATTGTGTTCCCCAAAATATTGGGTATCCTAATAAAACTTATTTGGGGTCAGAGAACAGAACAGCCACTAGATTAAACATAGAGGTTNCTTTAATCCTAGCATTCCAGAGGCAGAGATCCATCCAGAGCTCTGTGAGTTCAAGGCCACACTGGAAACAGCCAGGCATGGTGGCACACACCTTTAATCCCAGGAAGTAATGGCTGGAAGCAGAAAGGTATATAAGGCGTGAGAACCAGAAACTCGCGGCCTCTTAAGCTTTCAGACTTGGAGCAGCAGTTGAGCTGAGATTCATTCGGGAGAGGACTCGGAAGCCTGCAGTCTGAGGAAACAATATCAGCTGAGGAGTTGGCAAGGTGAGGTAGGATGTGGCTTGTTGTCTCTCTGACNTTTAAGAATTTACCCCAATACCTGGCCCTGAGTTTTTTATTAATAAGACCCTTTAAGATTCATTTACATCCCTGCCTTCTCTTTTTGTTTCGATTTGGTTTTACACATGTATTCTGCCAGATTTTTAAAAATTGGACTGTTTACCTCCCTGTTATTGAACTGTGAGTTCTTTCTATATTTTAGATCAGGTCCTTGGTCAGTGCTGTGGAATAATCTTCCTGTAGGTTGTGAATATGTATTACTCTCATTGGTTAATAATAAAGTTGTTGGCCTATGGCAAGGATAACATCAGGTGGGCCAATCAAACTGAGGACTGGGATGAAGAAGGGGTGGAGTTTCTCCAGGGTCTTATTGGCCTCACCACCCACGTTGGCAGTCACTTCCCCTGGCTAAACAGCTCCACAGGGGCAAGAATGGTTTTCCTGTTGTGTCTTAGCACAGTGGGCATGTGAGTACTTCTTCAGTGCCCAGCTGTCCCCAACCATTTCATGGCTGCTGGGGGTGCAGAAGACCCAGGAGAGGAGGGCCTCAGAGCAGCCTGTAGCAAACTTTCAGGCCAGCAGAAAGGAGGCCCTAGAATCTAGGGCCTAGATGGAGTAGAGGTGAGACATGGGGTGAGGCAGGCACAGCTAATAGGCACAAAAGTGGGCCAGAGAGTTCTCCCTGGATGCTAGGCTCTCTTCTACCAGCAAAGCCATCTTGCGGGGGCTATACAGTCCTTCCTGCCCAGAGTCATGGGAACCTGGACGACCTCCATAGGAAACTGACATGGGTGTATGTGGGAGAGAGGTGGAGGGTCCAAAGCACTTTGTTGGTTCCTTTGTCTTTAGTGTTTACAGCTTGAACGCATGATGACACACATCTGTGCGGGGCTATAGTGCTTGGTGTTTATATAGAATGTGGTACTAGGGTACCAGGATCTGTGTCTGCCTGGCCTGTACACTGATGCAGGGCCTAAGTGATGGGGGCCTCCCAATGCTATAATAAAGCAACAGCTTCGTCTGGGTGTGTGGGTGGGGGCACTGTCATGTGTGTCACCTCGTGTCCTTCCTATTCACCCTGTCACATCTCACTGAATCCAACTGTTCTCTCCTTTCTGGCTGTGCAAAGAGAGATCTGTAGCAAACCAGAGAGCAGCAAACCCAAGCACTTTGACTAGTTACTTTAAGTCCTTGTGCGTGTGTGTGTGTGTGTGTGTGTGTGTGATTCATTCATATGTGTGAGCATGGGCATGTGTATGTTCATGGCATGAATGTGGAGATTAGAGGACAAACTGCTGTGAGGGTTGGGCTCTTCCATCTTGTCTGCGACAGGGTCCTTTTTANGTTGTGTACAGCTTCCTGTGCCAGGCTAGCTGGCCTTGGAGCTTCTGGAAGTTCTCATGACTTTGCCTGCCAGCTCACTGTAGAGTGTGCAATCACGCCTGACTTTTACATGGGTTCTGCGGATTCAGACTCAGGTCCTCACGCTCGAGTGGCAAGTGCTTTACCCACACGGTGCCATCTCCCCAGTCCTGACTCTGGTTTTTGAATCTGTAAAAACAGACTAACCATCCTTACTGCAAAGAGTTACTGTGAGAGTGAAGATGGACCTCAGGGGAGTTTAGCACATAGTATGTGCTTAGTAACCATTACTGTCCTCTCATAGGCTTGCACAAGGACATGCATTTCAAACACACTGACATCTCCCGGTGTAGTCCCCGCCGCATGCTCCAAAGGCCACCTTTGGTATAACAAAGAAATGGATCTGTTCTGTTGAACCCAGGCCTTGAGACTCATTTTGTGCACACACCTACTCATGTATTTGTCCAACACACCTGAATGATGCATACCAGCAACACATTGGCAAGTACCACACTGGCCCCTGGCAAAAACCACATTTTCACTCAGAATAAACACAGTGGCCAGGGGTTAAAGCAGCTTTCTGGTATTGCTCTCTGTAAATCAGGGTGATCCTAGTACTTACTGCCTGGCGGAGGGAGTAGGTACTCAGCTGTCTCTCTTGGATATGGGGAAGAAGGGAACCATTGTCTCTAATGTGTCCCTTCTGTGGGTCTTGTCCTTGTAAAGCTTCTTGACTGGATGGGCTGAGACTTTCAGTCTGTGTCCCCCAAGGGGTTGTCCTTGAATGGAGAGTTGAGCTTACCTGGGCTCTACCGCACTGGACCTCAGAGGACATTCAATCTCTCTCTGCGTACTGTGGATCCAAAAGCTTCTAGCCCACAGTCTCATTGAACAAGTCCCTCCCTGGGACCCAGGAGCTCCTTCAGTGTTATAAATCTAGGTCTCAGGACCCGGCCTAGGGGCAGGAGTGTGTCAACTATATTGCATCACACTTAAACCGTACAGTCTAGGGGCGGTAAGCCTGGGCAGTGGGAGTCAATGCATGGTTGGTATTGCCAATACAACCTCCCTGGACCCGAGACCAAGCTGGACGTGTCCACGAGGGACCCCAGGGCACTACCGGGAGGGCCAGGTGCCAGGTCTGGCAAGAGGTGGGAGAGACGGTCACTGCNGGGAAAGCAAGCTGGGCCGGGTAGGGGCACAGGCGGCGCAGTTGAGCTAGAAGGAGCGCGCCCGAGTGCCAGGCTGGCCGCGGCTGCCGAGGGGTGGTTCCAACTGAGCTCGAAGACCTTCACGTATTCGCAGGACCGTCCAGGCGCGCAGATAGGGAAACTGAGGACGCAAAGCAGCGNAGAGGAGCCCTGCAGCGAGCTCATCAGTCTCTAAGACCTCGCCCCTCCTCCCGTGCCCGCCTGCGCAGTCCGCNGANTCGTAACCTCTCTGAGGGCGGGGCGTGCCACGGTCCCGCCCCCTCCGGGCGGGGCTTCCCGTTGCCGCGGGGCCGTTGATTTCAAGGCGGAACGTTCGCGCGGGGAGTGCGCGCGCGCAGGGGAAGGCATTGAGGGAGCGCTGCGGGTTCGGCTCCGCAGGCTCCGCGTGGTGCGCGCGCAGCGCCATCCGGCGCACCGCCCGGCGGCTCCACCCAGCCCAAGGGGCGCGGCCCGGGTGGGAGGAGGCGAGAGCGCGAGCGACACTGGCGACTCCGCTGCGCGGCAGGTGAGGCGGCGGGTTAGGGTCGGATGCCAGCACTCCGTGTCTCCCTAGCCCTCAGGACTCGCCCTGAGTGCCCGGGACCTCAGTTCCCTCTGATGTCCTGGGGACCCCTACCTCCGGCATGCCCTGGGATTGCCCGGGTCCGTGGCCACCTGTGGACTGGACCCCCTTTCAATCCAGGGGACCCCTGAAACCCTCCAGTCTTCCCCCAGACTCAGCACACAGAGGACCTCTGCGTCTTCAAGGCCTGAGACCCTGCCACCTTCTGCTCCAGAAGCCCAGCAGAGTCCCCTCTGGTCCCGCTCCAAAACCTCGGGTGTCCCGGGCCGGTGGACTCTCAACCTTTCTTGGGTGGAGGCTTTCAGAGCCACCTCTCCCCAGCGTCCTTCCTTCCTGGGATCTCCTGCCTCCTGCTTTCTTACTTGAGGTTCACAGAGCCATGCAGCTTCTACTAGAGTGCTCTTGAGGTTTGTGGTTTGTTAACAGGAGTAAATGTAGAAACATGGGACAGGTCAGCGGAGGGCTACGTATATATAACCAAAGAGGAGAAGGGATGTGGGGCTCCACATATGCGTTTGTGCTCACCGTACAGCGGAAGCCAGTGTGGGACCTCGTTTTAACTCGTGAGACTCATATTGTAGAGAGGCATCGCTGGGAGTGAAGGAGTTGGCAGACGAAGGCTCTTTTAGGTTGTGTCAATGCGTGGTAGTTTCTGTTAGCATATACAGCCCACCAAAACCAGTCCAAGAGAGCAAGGCTTGATTACGGTGGCCTAGTTGCTAGGAAGATGGCAGCCTATAGGGCTATCCTTCTGGATCTTGATTTAGGGGCTGCTTACATAGGAAATGGAAGTCTGTGGCTGTCTTCCCCGAGGTGGAGGTTTGGGGCCAAATGGTACACGTTATCCTTTTCAGTCCTGGAAATCTCTAGAACAAAGATTATCATTTCCTTAGGCTGTTGTCATTGATCAACAGTTCTGGACTTACGTCTAGTGACGTCTGGTGCCCCAAGCACTGCTTACAAAAAAGAACGGACTTGATCTGCTGATTGTGAAAGACAAGGGTCAGACATTGGTAAAGAGGGAGTGGGTACCCCGTGTGATCCGGGGCGCTTGGTGCTGGAGGCAGAGGGCACAGCCCCAGCTGGTGAGGTTGGGAGGTGGGGGTGGTTAGCCAAGCTGTGTGGTACTTCTGGTGCAGTGACCTTCAAGGCAGCTGGGGTGGGGTTCTGGAGAATGGATTATGGTGAAGGGAAGGAATATGATAAGTAACAGAGAAGGAGAAAGGAGGAAGCCACAGCCCTCATCCCCTTGGGTTGTCTTCAATGACTGCTTCTGCCATGACTTAGACAGGATCCAGCCGTGGAAGGAGAGGAGGTAGGATGAAGGCAGTGAGGGGTCAATGACTGCCTNTGCCATGACTTAGTGTAGATAGGATCCAGCCATAGGAAGGAAGGAACGTAGAAAGAAGGCAGTGAGGGAAGTGCACTTAGTTGAGACCATGATGCAATAGCAGGAGGGCCTGAGCCACAACCTGGCATTGAGCTTCCTATGCTGAGCAGAGGCCTGGGTGGTTTAGGGGAACAGGAGGCCAGTGAAGGGCTTATGGAGGAATAAAGTAGCTTGTGTGTTTGTTTGTTTGTTTTTCGAGACAGGATTTCTTTGTGTAGCTTTGGAGCCTTTCCTGGAACTTACTCTGTAGANCAGGGTGGCCTCGAACTCACAGAGATCCGCCTGCCTCTGCCTTCCAAGTGCTGGGATCAAAGGCGTGCGCCACACTACCACCACCCAGCGTATGTTTTTGTTTTTGGTGTGTGTGTAGCAAGGTGGGGGACAGGGGACAGTACATACATCTGTGTGTATGTGGGGGCCAAATGACAATCTTGGGTGTCATTCCTCAGGTACTGCCTCCTGTATTTTTTTTTGAGGCAGGGTCTCTCACTGGCCTAGGATTTATCAATTAGGCTAGGCTGGCTGTCTGAGGAGCTCCAAGGACCTGCCTGTCTCACCATCCCAGCAATGGGATCACTAGTGTACACCAACACNTGAGACACTTTTAAAAAAAAGTTGTTGTGAGGATCAAACTCAAGCTTTATGTTTACAGGTCAGATGATTTGCTGATGGAGCCATCTCCTTTCTCCAGTCCTGACTGACATATTTTTCCAATGGTCACTTTAGCTGTGGTAGAGAGACTTGTTTGTAGGAAGCAAGACAGACTCAGGTGGTGTGGTTCAAAAGTCCTCCAGGGCTTCACTANGCTTCTGAAAGCCCAGGGCTCAGGGCCTGGGGCACTGACATGGGAATTTAGGCGAGATTTTATCTGTTTGCTCATAGGTCATAGTCACCTTAGTGCCTCACCAAGGTGACTGTGTCTGCTTTCCTCAGAGGAGACATGCTTCCAACAGAGGGATGCGGGCTTGATTCTTAGAGGTCAGCTGGGGAGTCTTGAAGGAAATGGAAAGGTAGGTGCTGAAGGAGACACATGCGGCTGTGTCAGTACTGTCCTCTGTGACTGGAGGGGCTGAAGCTGCCAGCAGGAGGTGTCAGTGTCCAGACAGGTGAGCACTTTAAGGCATGGCACACAGTGTAGACAGTGTGGATTAGAGATCATGAAGAACAGTGGATGAAGCCTGNACTTGGAGAGGGAACTGATTTCCTGTGGCCACCACAGCACTCTGTGGTAGAGTTGGACACCAGCCACACATGGCANANGGTCACTTAGATAGAGTATGCCTACAGTGACAGGGCTGGATTGTAATGGATTAAATCTAGGGGTCATGCAAAGCACGCTCTGTAGGTTGCTCTAGTGTTATCCCGTGGGATGCCTCTAGCTACTTGGGAGGTGTACAGTCCCCTTTTCATGTGTCAGGGAGCAGACTCAGAGAGGGCTACCTAGGCTGTAGGCAGCACAGCTCAGCTGATGTTGACTGGGGCTTCCTGTGAACCTTTCCTTTCCCCACAGCCCAGAGCCTTCTGCCTGGAAAAGTGGCCACACGTCCTTTTGTCTTCCTGCTAAGGTTCTGCTAAGGTTACTGCAGTCAATTAAAGTGTGACAGCCAGTCTCTGCTGGCTGTGTGTGTGTGTGTGTGTGTGTGTGTGTCTGTCTGTCTGTCTGTCTGTCTGTCCCTCCCAGCTTCCCTGATGGCATGTTTCTGGGGAATGACAGAGGGTCAGCAGGCTAAACAGAGCAGCCAACTTGGGGGTCAGGGAAACTTGGGGCTGCAGGGGTGCAGGCAGTGCCTGGGACAGTCAAAGGAGTCTGGGATGCAAACCAGNAGCGAGTTATTGCTGTCCNCAGTGCCTGGGGAGATGTTGACCAAATTACTAGAGGCTTAGCTTTCACCTCAGAAAAATGAGGGCNGTTGGCATTATATAAACCTTCAGGTCCTCCCCAGCTCTAAAATTCTGTGATTTTAAGTTGCTTTACAGAATAGCTCTTCTGCATCTTGTGGGTTTGGGGGTCATTTGGGCCCTGTTTGGGGTGCTTTACCATTACTGACTTATTAAGTTCATACAAATACCTGTGTTATGGGATGTGTCACCTCTGACGGGCAGACGAAAACTGAGTGCTGTGGGTGGCAGGTTCCTGGGAAAACATCTCATGTATTGTNTGCCGTCCCAGCACGGTGGTGTTAGAATGAGACAAGACCACAGTGTGGTGGTTGCCTGTAGTACGGACTCCGTGGGAGTCCTGCAGGTGAGNGCTGTTGACACTTCACTGAGAGGGTGGAATGAGATCGTGCATGCATAGTATTCTGTGTTTTTCCCTAAAAGCAGCAATAATTAATATATATATTTTTTTATCTTTTTATTTATTTGGGCAAGCTCTCATGCCCAGGATGGCCTTAAACTTAATATGTAGCTAAGGATCACTTTGAACTTCTTTTTTTTTTGAGACAAGGTTTCTCTGTGTAGCTTTGAAGCATGTCCCGGAACTTGCTCTGTAGACCAGGCTGGCCTCGAACTCACAGAGATCCACCTGCCTCTGCTTCCCGAGTGCTGGGATTAAAGGGGTGCGCCACCATCGCCCAGCTCACTTTGAACTTCTAATCCTTCTGCCTCTCTCTCTAAAATTCTGGGACTGCAGGTGTGCGCCAGCATGTCTAGATCATGCTCTCCATAGAAGGAATTGTGATCTTAAGCGTTTGGGTTTTGGTACTGGTGGGATCTTGCTTTTTCTTTTTTTAGAATCTATTTGTTTTTTTATTATTGTGTGTGTGACATGTGTGAGTGCATGTTACACAGCAGTGCAGAGGGCAGAGGGCAGTGGACAACTTTGGAGTTATTTTTCTCATCCACTTCTTTTGGGGAAGGTTGAGATAGAGTTTCTCTATTATGTAGCTATTTTTCTTAATTTGGGCTCAAATATGTAAGCAGCTTGGGAGCACTGCTTTCAAGACACCAGTTAGCACTTTTTTTATTTTGAGACAGTTTGTCTACATAGCCTTGGCTGTCCTGGAACTCACTATGGAGATCACCAGGCTGGCCATGAACTCACAGAGATCCACCTGCCTCTGCCTCCAGAGTGCTGGGATCAAAAGCTTATGCCACCACCGCCCGGCCACACACAGTTTTTAAGTGGGTGCTGGGGGCTTAAACTTAGGTCCTAGTTCTTGTGCAGCAAGTAATTTTACCCACCGAGCCATCCCCCTAGCCCTTTGTTTCTGTTTTAAGGTCTTACTTTGTAGTTCAGGCTGGCCTGGATTCACTATGTGGACCAGGGTGGTCTTAAACTTTTGTTGTCTTTCTTCTGCTTAAGCCTTCTGGTTGCTGGAATTGCAGGCATGAGCAACCATGCTTGTCNGTCTTTGATGGGGGAGGGGATGGGAATGGAGGGGTGTTGAGGCAGCCTCATGCTGTATGCCCAGGCTGGCCTTTTACTCACAATGATCCACCTGCTGAGTCTCCTGACTGCTCTGATCACAGGTGTGAGTCACCATGCCTAGCTTTGTTCTATTAGCTGGAGAAAACAGTTCATCCTCAAGCACCCTGATTACTGGCCGCAGAAGTGGTTTTGTAGTGACAGTTGTGGGACGGCCCTGAGAGAGTGGTACAGAGTTGGAAACTTGCAGGTGTACTCAGATAGCTTCTGGTAGCCTGTAGGCATCTTGACCAAGTGCATTCAGATTCTGTGCTCACCTGACGACTTTGTAGTGGTCTAACCAGTGACNTGGGTGGTGGAACCCCACAGACAGGTGGGAACTGAGCTTGGGGTTTTTCTGCCATGTCTCAGTACTGTTGTGGGTGGTTGCAGTTCTGAGTATAAGTCTGTTCCTGTGTGGGTCTGCACACTTCCCCGTTTTAAAGTTCCTTCCTGCTTTGTTTCCAGGTCAGNTAGATGGAGTNCTGTCGCTCCATCTCACCTGAGCTAGACCCCAGCCGGCTCATCTGTGCCCTGGGTATACGGGACATTTATTATTAGTACCTAGGATTGCTGCCACAACACCATGTTCCTCCTGTCTGAGGTCCACGGAAGGTCCATGTGGTGTGAGAAAGAAGACTGACTGGAGGTCAGGGCGTAGAAATCAGGTGAGGGTGATGGGCCGGCGTCAGTTGTAGTCTATGAGGGCTTGGCAGATGGCCACAAGTGCCTGCTGTTCAGATGCTCAAGTCTTGTAGTGGGAATACGACTGGCAGAGCCCAGCTTCCTGGTCTCTTGTGCTTTTTTGAGATAAGATTTTGCTGTGTAGCCCAGGCTGCCCTAGAACTCATTATGTAGATAAGGCTAACCTTAAACTTGAAGTGGTCCTTCTGCCTCTGCCTTCCCAGAGCTAGGATGAAAGGAATGGCCACCGTGCTCCATGTTAGCCTTCTTTGAGGACCTCCAGGCCTTTGGGTCTATGGTGGTTTGAATAAGAATGGCCCCCACAGGCGCATAGATTTAATGGTTAGACACCAGGGAGTAGCACTATTTGAGAAAGATTGAGAGGTATGGCCTTGTTCTCAGGGCCTTCAGAAGAGAGCTCATTGCTGGCCACACTGATCTTGTCTGAATGCAAGGGGTCCTTTTTTTCTGTCACAGTTTGGACTGACTGCAGGTGAGTTAAGGTCTGCACTTAGTTATTGTGGTGCTGAGGATGGAATGTAGGGCATGATGGATGCTAGGCAAACTCTACCATGAGCTACCTCTCTTGCCATGTGAAGGTCTGTCCTCAGAGGTACTACTGCCTACTTGCTGTTTAAATGTGGTCTGCCCCTCCTGCTGGGAGAGGGAGTGGGTTTCCATTACTGTTCACCTTTCCTTCAGCGTGATCGAGCCGTGCAGCCTGTGGCTGTACATCTTCATGCAGGACTTTGTGTGTGAGGTGCTGGAACCCAGGGCTGTGAGCCTGCTGGGCAAGCCTTAGCTACTGCATCTTTGTACTTAAAGCCTATAGAACTTTTGTTTAGTGGAGCACTGGCTGGCCTTGAGCTCACTGTGATCTGTCTTCCTCTGTCTCTCAAGTGCTGGGATTGAAGGTGTGTGCTACCATGCCTGGTAGATGTCAAATTTTTTTTCTCTTTTCTTTTCTTTTCTTTTCTCTTCTTTCTCTTCTCTTCTCTTCTCTCTCTTCTCTCNCTCCTCTCCTCTCCTCTCCTCTCCTCTCCTCCTCTTCTCTCTCTCTCTCTGTTTTTTTGTTTGTTTTTTTTCGAGACAGGCTTTCTTTGTGTAACTTTATTTGTGCACAGAGCCTGTCCTGGAACTCACTCTGTAGACCAGGCTGGCCTTGAACTTAAAGATCTGCCTGCCTCTGCCTCCTGAGTACTGGGACTAAAGGCGTGCGCCACCACACCTGGCTAGAAATCAAGTCTTTTAAAAGCATACTTTCTGAGATTTCACAGACTTGGGCTTAATTTAGTTACTTGTTACAGCACTTTGAACAATCAACGACACCCCACCCCCACCCCTACCTATGGCCACTCTTGACGACTCTGACTTGATCTTGCTTATCTCTGATCTTTGTGGCAGTGTAGAACCCTAGTGGTAGCCAGCCTTTCAGACAAGGACTGCTTGTATAGCTTGGGCTGGGCCTGGCTCAGCAAAGCTCCAACAGCCACACTGGGTGGCTCACACAGTGTTCTTGGACCTGAATGGTTGAGGGTAGGGCCTTGCTCCTTAGCTGGGTGATGCTCATTCTCTCAGGAGGCTGGACCAGCCTTACAGGGTTGAGTTGCAGAGGACAGGAGGCTGCACTGCCCAGTGCTTGTCAAACTTTCACTTTTATCCCATTTGTTGGTTTGCCAGTGACCAAAGAAATCATGTGACTAAGACCAGAGTCATTGTGTGGAGACCTGATGGGAATTGTCAGTGATCCACCATGGTGGGCTGGAGGTGGGGGTTCCTCTTCACAGCTATATGAAGATGACCAGTTCCTCTTCTGTAGTCTGTTATCTTTTGGACTTTGGTGAACATTGTTTTTAAAATTTATGTATTTTAATTTATGTGTCTGTGTGTGTCAGTGTGGAGTATGTGTGTATGAGGCAGGTGCCCATGGAGGTCAGAGGCATTAGGTCCCCTGGAGCTGGAGATCCCTGTGAACACCTGGAGTAGNTGCTGAGACCAAAGGTAGCACCCCTGTAAGAGCAGTATATGCTCGTAACCATTGAGCCATGTCTCCAGCCCTTCTGATGAGCATATATTTAGTNCTGGATGCCAAGGAGCAGTGTAGCTACTACAGAGCTCATTCACGTAAAATAGCTGGGATTTCTTATTCTAGGCACAAAACATTGTGCTGAGACTTTGCTGAAGGGTTTAGATAAAGAGGACAGTAACTGCTTTTAAGANTCTTCTTTGGGCCTGATTTTACATTTAGAAAACACTGGTAGGTTTTTATGAAAGTAGGTTTTTATGGGGAAAAAAAATGGGTTGCTATGATGACTTGGCTTTGAGACTGCAAACTGGTGACGACATGGTCACCTAGGAAACCGAAAGCTGCAGCATCTGAGAGGCCTCCGAAGGGTTTTGTTGCTGTTGTCTGGAATGTGATTGGCTTAAAGGAGTGGCTGTTGAGAAGGAAAGGAACATCAGAGGTAGAGTGGCCTCCAGAAACTTCTAGGCACAGATCAAGCTGGGCAAATCTCCCACTTGGGCCTTGGTTTAAAAACAAAAGNGAGATTTTGGGNACTCTGGATTATTATGAGGTTTGGCTCTGATCTTTTGGCTGCTGAAAAACAGGAAATGAGGTAATATCTTTAAGCATGTAGTGTTTATAAAGAACTGTAAATGTCTAAATATGGACAGCTATGCAGTTATCACCGCATGGTTCCTGTGCTGAGTCTAAGTGTCTTGTGCGTCCCCTGCTGGTTGCTTTGATCCCTAGAGGTCCACAGCAGTCTAAAAGCCCAGAGACCCCTCTCCCTGTGGAAGTGTGAATCCTTGTGCACNAGCTGGCTGCAGAGACCTCTCCAGACCACCAACTCAGGCTGAGACAGAGCCAAGCAGGAACCAGCCACAGCGTGCCTGCCCAGAACATAGTTCTCTCCTGTGAGTGTCTCTCGTTTTCTTGGGGAACTGAAATGTCTTGTTTTCGTGTTACTTTACCAAGGTCCAAGTGCACGATTTTGGGTGTTAACTGTGGTACCTACAGATGTGTGGAGGACAAAAGCAGTTGAACAGTGGGAAGATCTAGAGAGTCTTCACGTTCCTTTATGTGGTAACAGTTGAGGCTGTGTCATTTCTAAGTCATGCTGGCTGCCTGTGACTGTTTGAAGTCAGCTGTAAAGTGCTGGGGAGCGCTGGCCAGGATGAAGGGCGGGAAGACAGGTCCACTCTGAAGACAGTTATTTTGGTGGTCTTGAGTTAGTCTGCTCATGCTAACTTCAAGCAGGAAGGCAGCAGCATCTCTCAGTCTCTGTCCTTCAGGGATCCCGCCTCCGCCTCCTGACCCCTGACCCCTCTTCTCAGCTGTGGGGCACAGCTCAGCTGCTTGGCTCAGCAGTTTGGTTCGCAGAGCACTCTCTCCCTCCGGAGAGGACTGAGCTTGGTAGTTTGGCCAGTTACAGGAATCTGCTTTACAGTGGGAAACAGAATCAATAAATATGTCTTGGCTCCCTGGACTCCTGGGGTGGGATCTGTAGGGCTTCTGTGTGCAGTGGACAGGTTATGTGAACTAGAATACTTGTAACCCGCCTTGGACAGTTTCTAACAGATTACAAAAACAAAGTAGACTTGACCGTGTATGGCGACTGCATCCACACTCTTCCGGCCCTCCTTTCCCTTGGGCAGGTGGCATCCTCCGCCAGCTTCACTTTTTTGGCCCATGGACTAGTTTCTTAGCATTGAGGAAAGTCAGGGACCCTTGGGGACTTTGGAAGCTCTGAGTGTTTCCCTCCAAGTTAGGGGGTGGATGCATCACATATTTTCATGGGTGGTTGCAGGATCCCATTTCTCCAGCCTGAGTGTGCAACTTACAGACCCATTGAGCTTTGTAGTTTCTCCTGGAAAATTATTTTTGGTGACCTAATTCTAATTGAAGAGGAAAAAGGTTAGAACGTGGTGAACGGTTTTCAGTCTGTGGGGAGGGCTGGCAGGGCTGGTATTCCTCCCACTGCTGACCCCCGGGGAGTGCTGCTGCAGGGTAGGGTGTGCTGATGAGTGGTAGGACTCCTTTTTCTCATGTTTTGAGCTGGAGTCCTTACATAGTCTAGGCAGGCTTTTAACTCAGGTCTCTCTGCTTCTGCCCTTCTAACTGATGGGATCGTAGGTGTGCTCTGCTAATACCTTTAACTCAGCAGGTCTGCCACTCAGAGGGCTGCCCTTGATAGACAGGGTCATTACAAGTTCTGCACACAAGCTGCTTACTGTGCTACTAGCATCTTGCATTAGTGAAGGGCTATTGAAGATGGTGTATCAGTCAGTATATTGTAATTCCTCACTTTTAATTTTGAATAGTTTCTAATAACACAGGGGACTAAAATTAGAATATGTACTAGGNTCTCAAATTACATGAAAAATATCAGTAAAAAGCCTGGTGGTAAGGCCTTCATGCCAAGTTCTCTGCATATTTCCTTGTTTACAGTAAACATTAGTTCTAGAATCAAGCAACAGGGGCTTGGGAAAATTGTCNATGGCTTTGTCTTAAAGAGACATTTCCAGGGTGAAAACACAGTGGGGAACTAGCTCATAAGAGCTGCTCACTGCCTACTCTGGGAATGTTTTCCTTTCTGTTTGCACAAGACACTCAAACCCTTGATCAGTGGAAGCCAGGCAAGGGCAGCAGTGACAGCAGAGGAACTGTTGGCACGTGTCATTTCGTAAATGGTAGTTTTCAGGTGTTCTAATTAGATGGGGAGTCAGGACCTTTGATTTCAACCCCATCCTTTACTGTCTTCCAGGGCACTCATAAAAAAGTGTTNATCTGAGGAGTAGAACTTGGGCTAACGTATTTCTCTTTAGGATTCACAGATGGAGTCAGTGGAGAAGACAACGAACAGAAGTGAACAGAAATCAAGGTAAATCAAGTCAGTCAGGAAATAGAGGTGTTCTGCTGGGAGGGGAACCCAGAGCTGCTCACATGGTTTCTTCCAATGCAAGAAACATCGCAGNAAGTGGCTTTCTGCTCACAGAAGCCATCCGAGTCCCATCTCCAAACAAGCAACATGGAGGTGGAGAACGGGAAGGCCCCAGGACTGTGAGTGCCCCAGCTTCCACTTCCTGGAAAGTGATGCGCAGTGAACTGCTGCCCCCTGGAGAGTGCAGCCGGTTTTAGGCGNCAGAAAACCGGCATTTTGTCAGACATTGTCTTGCTGTCACCCCAGCAAGATCATTTTGTCCTTACAGTGTTTGTAAGCTACTTACAGCTTCAAAGGATGAGAGGGGCTGAACTTTTTGTTCACAGTTACTGTCATGTAAATGTGCTTACCACCATGGGCAGCATGGACTTTGTCTTCTGGTAGTGTATGGAAGGGCCAATGTTTGACCTGAACATTCTAGGTGTTTCTAGACTGGAAGCTTGCAGTACTTCCAAGCCCACTGTTGGCTTCTTCTTCCCTTGTTTTTCAATAGAAAGTTTTTAAAGAGCCTCATTAGGAAACAACCCCAGGACCTGCTCCTGGTCATCGGGACTGGCGTGAGTGCAGCAGTGGCCCCAGGGATCCGTGCACTGTGCTCTTGGAGGAGCTGCATTGAGGCGGTCATCGAGGCTGCAGAGCAGCTGGAGGTTCTGCACCCCGGGGACGTTGCCGAGTTCCGGAGGAAGGTGATGAAGGACCGAGACCTGCTGGTTGTGGCCCATGATCTGATCCGGAAAATGTCACCTGTGAGTCTGAAACACTTCTGGTTTCACAGGGCTGGCTTTGAGTTCTAGGCCAGGTTGAGGGAGTAAATAGATTGAACACTAGGCCTCCATGAGCAGAGGTACTCATTTTTTAGTGCTCAGCCTAGCAGGTCACCGTCCTTTTGTTTTTTTATTTTCGAGACAGGGTTTCTCTGTGTAGCTCTGGCTGTCCTGAAACTCAGAGATCTGCCTGCCTCTGCCTCTCGAGTGCTGGGATTAAAGGCGTGCGCCACCACTGCCTGGCGTGTGTTCCTAACTCTTGATTTACCTTTCCACAGCGCACAGGTGACACCAAGCCCAACTTCTTCCAGGATTGCCTCATGGAAGTTTTTGACAGCTTGGAACAGCACATCCAGAACCCCGTGGTGCTGCAGTCCATCCTCGGCCTGATGGACAGAGGCACCATGGTGCTGACTACCAACTATGACAACTTGCTGGAGATCTTTGGGCAGCAGCAGAGCAAGCCCATGGAGTCCTTGGACTTGAAGGACAAGACAAAGGTACGGGCTGGGCAGGAGTCGAGGAAGTTACTGCCGGGGACACGTTGCTGTTGTCTGCATTGAAATGAGACACTGGATTACTCCTAGATGCCACACAGTCATTTCCTCAAGCAGCCTGGGAGTTGTGCCCTTCCTGTCTTGGGATGCTTGCTGTTGTCCGCTTGTACTTCCTTCCATGTTCTGTCCTGTGCCGTGAGTGCTTCTCCTCTTTTATCCGTTAGCAGTCACCGTGGGAATGTGGGCAATAAAGCAAGTAGGAAAGGAAACAAGGAAACAAATGACTGACCCCACTGTGGATTTTTACTGGCACAGCTGGGATTGTGATATATACAAACATTTCAATCCTGCTTTTAATTTTTTCCCTTAATATTTATTTTGGAGACAGGGTCTTACTGAATAGCTCAGGCCGATTTCATACTTGGNATCCATGTGCCTGCTCAGACAGATTTCATACTTGGGATCCACGTGCCTGCTCAGACAGATTTCATACTTGGGATCCACGTGCCTCTGCATTCAAGTTACAGGTGCACAGCACTGTGCCTTGCTTCCGTTAGCCATTTTTGTTTGTTTTTGAGACAGGCTCATGCTGTACAGTTGTAGCTCGGCTGCAGCTCACTATATAGACCATGCTGTCTTTGAATTCATAGCAATCCTCCTGCCTTTGCCTCCCAGGTGCTAGAACTACAGGCATACCCATGATGCCCACCCTCATTAAGCTGTTTTGTCTTACTTACTGTTCTATTGCTATGACAAGACACCATGCTTATAGTTTGAGAGGGTGAGTCTGTGACCATCACGGTGGGGACCATGGCAGAAAGCAGGCAGGCATGGCACTGGAGCAGTAGCTGAGAGCTCACATCTGATCTACACATTGGAGTGGGAGGGAGAGAGACTGGGCCTGGCATGGGCTTTTGAAACCTCAGAGCTCACACCTCCTCCAACAAGGCCACACCTCCTAACCCTTCCCAAACAGTTCTAACTGGGGACTAAGTGCNCAAATAGATGAGCCTGTGAGGGTCGTTTTCATTCAAACTAGATCATTTTTACTTTAAAAAGAGCAAATGTAATTTATTAAGGAAAAGTGAAGAAGAACTTCTGAGAGCAGGTTCTAAGGGAAAAGAGCCCAGAAGTTGTTGACANTGATTTGGCCTGGCATGGTGGTGTCTGTAATCCCAGCACTACAAGGCAGGTGTGCCCCTCAGCTCTGTGTGGCACAGCATTCCCTATCCCTTGCCAGCAGTGGAGTTATTAGAAACAAGGCAAGCAGGCATGGGAGTGCTCACTTGGAATCTTAGCACTTTGGAGGCTGTGAATTTGAGTGAATTAGNGTCTGCNTTAAGCCACCTAGTGAGTTTGAGGCAGGTCTGGGCACCTGTCTCAAATACGAAACAAAACAAAAAAACCAAGTGTTTCCTAAAGTGGGGATTTAACAAGGCAACTCCACGTAGTTAAAAGGAGGTTTATTTTGGGGTAACTTACAGCCAGTAAAGGGGTTGATTACAGGATCTGGGAGAAGTGAGGTGAAGTCCAGCGGGGTTCTGTGGAGAACTCTGACTCTGTCTGCAGTCCAGCATCCAGGATCACCAGGAACCAAGAGGGCTGGCATGGACGCATCTCTGGTCTTAAAGGCTCTCCTCTCAGTCTGCCCCTGGGAGAGGTCCTAGGTAGGCGTGGCAGTTACTGGAAGCCTCACTAGGAATAGTGCTTCCAGGTCAAAGCTGGAATAGCTGCCCANTACAGTTTCCCTGTCTGGAGGGTGAAAATCCTAATTGTTTCCCTTTTATTGCTGAGGTTGAACAGCNTTTCACATTATGGACCNTTTTCAATTCTGGCATGTTCGTGCCTTTTGTGATATTCTTATATTATGGGTTATTAGGGATTCACATTGCTACCTGTGCTGTTGGCCAGAGTTGTGGTACGAATGCTCTCTCTGTGGTAGCCTATCTTGAGTTGGCTGTGGGTACAGGCTGGCTACTTGGGGATCCTGTACTGTGACATAGCCCTAGGAGGGTGTGGACACAGGCTGTGGCTGAGCATGACAGCACCTTAGCAAATGAATAGTCAGCTATGGGTAAGAGAATTGTCTGGCTCCTCTGCCTCCNGTGAGTCTGTGTCCATANAGCCNGCAGATCCAGGAGCCCCACACTGACATGGAGTGTGTCCTGTAACCTCCTTGGCTCTGTAATTAGAATGGAAATGGATGTAGAGGCTATTTGATAAGTNGCCTTGTTCTGTATATATATTTTTACTGGTGTAAAAATGANGGAGAGCTGGTATTATAGCCCGGGGGTAGACCACTTCATCTCACATGTGTGAAGGAGGACCCGGGTTTTACCTGCAGCACCAAACACAGAAAAATGGAAACAAACCCAACTATAAGCCCTGCAACAACACAGAATGATTAACTGCCTGTGACTTAAGAAGGTCCCTTCCCCCACACAGTTACTACCAGCTTCTGTAACAGCAGTTACAGTACACACACTGTCTGTAAAGATCGTGCTGAGTTCTGGGGCAGGAATAACTGCCAGCTACATTTTGTTTTAAAGGTATAATTATGAGTGGAAACATTTACCTGTACAGATATTTTCTTCTTGTATCTTGTTTGAAGTAACACCAGGCTATTTCTTTGTCTTGGTTTGGATTTTGATAGGTCCTTCAGTGGGCAAGAGGCCACATCAAGTATGGAGTTCTTCATATTCATGGCTTGTACACAGACCCCTGTGGGATGGTACTGGATCCATCGGGCTATAAAGATGTCACTCAAGATCCAGAAGTAATGGTAGGCCTGTTTTCACTAAGCCTTGGGTGCATGTCCTGAGGAATTTATGGTGGCAAGCAGCCATCTGGCTGTAGTCTGAGTATTTCCCAGGCATTCTGGTCCTCTGTTGACCCTCCCTCCACATGGCTGCTGGGGATAGGACCATGTTTTCCTGTTCTTAGCTATGTCTCTGTGCCCTGGTANAGTGCCTGCATTTTGAGTAGATGCTCAGGGCACACTTGCTGGAGGAGNAAGTANGTGCTTCCTTAGAAAGTGCAAACTTCTCTCTTGGTGCCAGCACTAGCTCTCTGTGGATCCTTGCCAGAGATTTGGCAGGAGTCTTACATGATGCTGGTAGCCTGTCTTCCTCTGATTTTCCCATTCCTCAGTTCTTCCTCTGATTTTCCCATTCCTCAGTTCTCTGTGTTTGCTCAGGTGTCTTCTGTCTGCAGTCCTCACCTTCCTTACATAGCAGTCTCTTGAGCTTTCCAAACCTAGTTTTAAAATTTGGCCTAAGAATGGGGCTCTGATTGAGCTCTTGCCCAGCACGTGCATCCCTCCTCAGTTCTATGCCAGCACGCACGGCAGACTAAACAAGTGAACACCTCATTTTCTGACAGCCTTTGTTCACTTTTTAAATTTTTAGGTTTTTTTTATACAGGGTCTCTCTACAGAGCCTTAGC
>LZPO01107319.1:1126473-1147750 GCA_001675575.1 Neotoma lepida
TGTGTGTGTACATAGTGAGTGCAGGTGCCCATAGAAGCCAGAGGCATTGGATCCCTTGGAGCTGGAGTTAGAGGTGGTTGAGCCACCTGACATGAGTGCTGGGAACTGAACGGGGCCCTCTAGAAGAGCTCCCACTGAGCATCTTTCCAGCCCCTGCAAGCCTTTCTTGATGTCCTCAGCAGATGTCCACATGAGTTGTGTCATGTGAAAAGCCCTGTCCTGACAATATGTNNCCAAGNTCCCCTGTNCTGGCCACCACCTTCTCCCATTTCTGAGATGGGNTCTCATGTTGTCTGCCTGGCTTCAGACTTGCTAAGTATCTTTGAACTCTTGGTCTGCCTGCCTCTGCCTCTCAAGTGCTGGGATAACAGGCATGTGCCACCATAACAGGCTATCTAGAACTCTGACTTGAGTCTGTGTGTTCACTCCTAGGATCTGTTCACTCCTAGGATCAGGTACATGGTCCCCAGAGCTCTTCTCTGAACTCTGTCACCAGGGATGGTGTCAGCAGCTGAGTGCTGGGCCCCTCATCATGAGAAAGTGCTGTCCTGGTGTTGGGCCTTGCTGAGAGGCCTTCATGTTTGAATCAGTGACTGCTGCTCCTCTGAGTGACCCTCAGAATCTGTGCTTGGCTTACTGCCTGTTCCCTTTGCAGCTCTCTTGCCTTCACTCGCCAGACTTCATCTACGCCTACCCTACTGTGGGCTCCAGTTCATCTAGTCATTCATTAGTTCCAGGGTGTTGTGTGTATACAGTTTGGAACCGAGAAAAATTTTTTGAGACAGTGTCTTACAATGTAGCCCCAGCTGGCCTGGTACTTGCTATGTAGATCAGGCTGGCCTGGAACTCACATAGAGATCCATCTGCCTCTGCCTCCCTAATGCTAGGATTAACGGTGTGTACTACCACATCCAGCACAACTGGGAACATTTTAATGTTCTTGTTTCATGTTTTAGTAATTGGAGATTGTACGTAAGGCTAGGAGTTGACTTGGGTGAGTTGATTTGGCAAGCCATAGGGTCCCATAGGCTGTCTTCACTGTGAGGTGCATTCGTGCTGGGAAGATTGTCCAGTACTCCGGCTCTGCTGGTCCTCCTGGTCCTAGCTGGGAGGTAGATCTCAGCCTAGCTGCACTCTAGTTACACAGACCACTGCATGGGGTTGACCTGAGTATGTCAAGAGCTCATAGCCTTTCAGAGCTCCTCAGGGTGGGTCTTGGGAAGCCTGGTGGGTGCAGGATAGGATGTAAATGAACATGGAGGTGGCTTTGTGTTAACTGTGAGCTCCTGCTGTCTTCACAGAGATGTCTCCTTTGTTATTGGCTTTCCCCAGGAAGTCCTGCAAAACTTGTACCGAACCAAGTCCTTCCTGTTTGTGGGCTGTGGAGAGACCCTGCGCGACCAGATATTCCAAGCTCTTTTCTTGTACTCGGTGCCGAACAAGGTGGACTTAGAGCACTACATGGTAGTGCTCAAGGAGAGCGAAGACCACTTCTTTAAGCATCAAGCAGACATGCTCCTGCATGGGATTAAAGTGGTGTCCTACGGGGACTGTTTCGACCTTTTCCCAGGCTACGTGCAAGACCTGGCCACTCAGATCTGCAAACAGCGAAGTCCAGGTGTGGAGCTCTGTCATTGCTTTCCTCTCATATGATAAAACTTCCCAGTTACCAATAATCTAGTGATTATTTTTTTAATGCTTCTAAATTTCAAAGTAGAAAATCAGGTGATCCGTATAATAGTGACAATCTGTAAGTAGAACTTGAGACTTCTGCCCACAAATGNGGGACACACTGATTCGTGTTTCAGGCCAGTTCTATTGGTTGTAATACTTAAACCTTAATCATGTGAATATCATATACCTTCGTCCTTTCACTACATTTTAAAAGCTAAACCTTGAAAAGCACAGAAAACACAAAGTTTCAGGTGGCTTTGATTGTTTTCCTCAGAGCACATCTCTCTGCTGTGTGAGGTACAACATCTCATTTGTGTTCTTTGGCCTTTCTGGGGAGTCACAGCTCTGCCAGTTTAAACCACAACAATGGGAAATACTGACTGAGTCACTTTTATACAAGGGAATTAATGGCTTTGAATTCATTGTCATAAAACATGAATGATGGCAAGCATGGAAAGTTCTGTATTGACTGGCCTTTCATGGTAACAGGAAACCCAGAGAGAGGCTCACCGAGAGGTGGAATGAGGCTAGCAGAGACCAGTAAGGGACAGCTGCACACAGTACAGCTGCCATGATCTCTGCCACTGGCGTTTTAGTTGCTAAATTATGAGGAGGTGTATAATTGGGGTGCTTGTCAGTTCTTTCTGGGAGTGGGAACAGAGAATTCAGGTTGTAGAGCATTGTCATGCACAACTACAAATTTTACATTTTTGCCATTATTATTTTATTTTGAGACAGGGTCTCAATATTTTTCTCTGGCTGTTCTGAGACTCACTATATAGATTAGGCTGTCCTAGAACTCAGAGAGACCCGCCTGCCTCTGCCTCCCATATGCTGGGATTAAAGGCGTGCGCCACCACCGCCCGGCTGCCCTTATCTTTCAATATCAGTAACCTTTTGCTACTTAGATGATTTTAGAGTTGATAGCAGCTGGAGGAGGTGAGTTTTTGCCCAGTGTATGCCAGAACTTTGGAGCTGGGATTTGATCCTGGACCAGCAGAGACAAAAATGTCTTGGTAGCAGTTGTGTGCATGGATCATCCTGCCCACCTCTGTCCTGCCCTGACTCCCTAGGAGACAGCACCCAGCCATTGAGCATGGTGTCTAGAGTAAGCAGCTGAATTGCTTCCCAGCCCCATTGAAGCTCCTTTTCCAGGACCTGGCAGTGAGTGGACTCAGTGAGCTGCTAGAGGACTAAAAGGTCACTGAGGTTTTCACCTGTGCCCACCTGTCAGGAAGGACATTTGTATTTGTGTTCTCTCCTGATGGGTGAGGATGCCTACTCACAATCAAAGTGGCATTAGCTGTTCTGGGTACTGTATCTCTCACTCCATGCACTTGCCAACTCCAGAAGCTTCACATGGGCATGCANTGAATTCTTNCATCCAGCCTGCCAGGTCCCAGGCAGGGCTCCATGGCTGGCATGCAATGCAGTTGGCATAGGAGCCTGTCCCAAGCAGTGATGGCCTTTGCCTGAGGAGTAGTACTCCAAGTCTTGGCTTTGCTGACTGTTTGCTCTCTTCCCAGATGCTGAGCGAGTGGACAGCACCACCTTACTGGGTAAGGCAGATCTTTAGTTTTGCTCACCTGACTTTCGCTTCCGTGTTCTACTCGTCACCATTGGTGACATCTTGAAAGTGTCCCTTACATTCAATAAGTTCTTATCAAATCGCTTAGAAAGGACAGATGAAAATGCCTTCAGATGGTCCCTGCCACTGTAAAGGCACAGAAGTCCATCCCTTTCACCAGGAAGCATAGCTTAGTCATGGGCTGTCTGCTGATACCAGAGAATAATTTCTGCCCTGGAACCAAGAGCTACAGGAAATCAGAGCAATGTTCTGTTTGCGTTAGGCCATTCAGTGAAGGATCCTGTAATCTAGGGTGACCTGTCCCTTGTGTGTAAACTTTCATAATTTTTTTTTCTTTTAATATTGTTTGAAGTGTGAATGCTCTTACTGGGTTTGGTACTACCAGTTTATAAACTGATGAGTCAGCAGCTACCAGCATCTTCCAGTGGGCAAATTAAGCAGGAGTGTCTCTACTGCCTAAATAGAGTTGGGCTAAAAAGCATTCTAGCCAGAGAGCAGGAGTCTCTGTTCAGCCTGCCATTGCTGCCTGTTGGGCCAGTGTGTCCAAACAGGGCAGTGTGGCAGTGTAGGGACAGCTAGTGCCAGTCCATGTCAGTGATGGTTGGCTCAGTCCAGGAGTGGTAAGAGCTGTCTTCTGCTCTCCATGTCCATGTGAAAGGGTATTATTTTTCACTGTAGTTTTCCCCTTTAGTGTGAATCCCAGAATAATAATTTTCCTTTGAAAGCAGCAGTAACTTGGTTGATAAAATATGCAGTACATGGCAAGAAATAAAATTAGATTCAGAAACTGGNGCCTGGAGTAGCTTCTATAATAGTGTGTCAGCANGTGACAGAATACTTGAGAAAACTTGAGGAAGGACTTACGGTGGCACTTAGTTCCAGAGGTTTCAGCCCATGGTCACATGGCTCCCTCACTTCTGTCCTGTGCATGGTAAGGCAGAGCAGAGTACAGAGAAGGGGCCAGGAACATGACATGCTCCCAGCGACCTGTGTTCTTCAGCCATAGCCCACCCGATAGCCCATTCGGCACAGGCTCAGTGGATATAGGCCGTCCTGGAGTGAGAGCATGTAGTAGTTTGACTAGGATGTCCCCTATGCATCTTGGGCATTTGAATAGTTGGTGTCCAGTCAATGGTGCTGTTGGGAGGCTTAGGAAGTGTGGTCTTGCTGGAAGAATTGTGTCTCTGGGAGCCAGTAGGCTTCAAAGCCACAAACCATTCCCAGTTCCTCTTGCTCCTTCCTGCTTGCAGTTAGAGATGTGCTCCAGATGCCGTGCCTGCTGATTGCCATGCTTCCCTGCCATGATGTTTCTGGACCCTAACACTTTGGAACTGTAAAGCCCNAAAATAAACTCTTCCTTCTAGACGCTGCTTTAGTCATGATGTTTATCACAGCAACAGAAAAGTAACTAATACAGTCTCAAAAACAGCAAAATCAGGAAAGGTCAAAGCCAGAGTCTATTCTGACATGTGAGGTGACTCTTAGCTGTGATCTATAAAAATTAAATAAAAATTTATATGTTTCCAACATATTGTTGGCAGAATAAACATTTCCTATGCCAAAAGGAAGGAATTGGGTAATAAGAAGTAGGGTTTAGACCCCAGCAGGACTGAAATCCAGCAGGGCAAACATTAAATCCCATAGCTCCATGTCTTAATANGTAGGGCACGAGGTGGTTTAGGTAACGCGCTGTTGTGTGACCTTGTCATCTACAGCTTCTGTGGCCTCTCCTGGGCTGGCTCTGCTTGTCACTGGCAGCTTTTCTAGCAGATGTTCCATATTCCCGCCATTTGGTTGCTTGCATTACAGCCCTGGCTTTGCTCAGCTCCTGCTGCCACCCTATCAGTGCTGAGGGGCCCTGGCCCTTTCATATTTGGCCTCTCTGGCTTCCTAAGCAAATTTGGGTAGAAGTCTCCATGACTCCACAACTCATGCATCCTATGTGTCTGCGAAACCAGACAGGAAGCACTGTTGTCAGCAGCAGCAGTACCAGGCCCAGCTGGCCCATAGCTGTAGTGACTTCTGTGTGCCTGCATGGGTGGGTGAAGCTTATCTGGGCACCTCTGAGCAAATAGCCTTAGNGCTCTTGAAGCAAAGCTGACAGTGTAGCTCTACCCCCTAGAGCCTGTAATTGATAGCCCTAGCTGATTTCTGAGAGACCTTCAAGGCACTTTCCTATTGCCTTGGTACAAAAGCATGGGGCTTGCTTTTAATGGTGCTAATCTTAATTGGNAGCCACACCTTCCTTAATCCTAACTTNGAATGTTGTACTTTGCTGGCCAAACTGTAAGGTTTTCCACTTCTTCTCTGCTTTTTGCTTTTAACTCTCACTGTGAAGCTGGCTAAAAGCAGCTACACAGCCTGAATACTATGCAGCCTTGCAGTTTTCTTCACTCATCATTTTTAAATTCAGCCTCCCACAAAGTCTCAGGGCATGACAAAATGTAGACTTTTAATTAACTAATAATGTTTTCTAGAACATGAAATGGATGGCCCCTAGTCTAATCCCCTGGAGTCCTCTTTTTCACCTGAACCTATGAGCAGTCCTTACTGTTTGTGTTCACATCAGCATCCTGGGCTCTGAACACTCAGCATTTCTAAGTTTTCCTAACATATTTCTCTAAACTTGTAAATCACTCCTGCATACTGGTTCTGAAGGCTTCTGAAGGTGCANAGGCTCAGATAGAGTCATGCCTCACTTGTTAACACCAGTTCCCTAATGGCCTTTCTGTGACAAAATTCTGGAGAAAAAGCAACTTAAAATAGATATTTGGCTCTCAGGCTTGAGTCCTTGGTTACCTGGCTCCATTGTTTCTGGACCTGTGACCAGAGAACGACGTGGCAGAAGAAAGCTGCTCGCTTCAGGGTAGCAGGAGGGGGAAGGAGAGTGAGTGCAATAGACAAGGGCATGCCCCAGTGACTGAGCTTCCTCCAGCCAGGCTTCCACCTCCCAGCAATGTTGGTGATTGGGTCGGAGACCTGGGGATCTAGTCACTACCCCCAACAGCCTAACTTGGGGTTCTGTGTTGGGGACCAAGCCTTTAACCCATGAGGTTGGAGNGATACTTCATATCTACACCATAAAAAGCAGGCAAACTTTATTTCCACTTCTGGGCAATTTCAAGGCTATGCAAGGATAACAGGTGAATTCCCAGAGCACCTGCCATCTGTTACCTCATGCTGNCCCTTTTCCTCCTGGACTATTTTAATGTAAATTGTTTTTTTAAATTTATTTTTATAAATTTCTTAATTTTTTTAATAAATTTTTTTAAAGGTAATGCATGTCAGGATTGTGCGAAGAGGAAGTTGGAAGAAAATGGAATTGAAATTACAAAAAAAGTCCGACGGTCAGATACTGGTGGGTATTACTTGTTTTGTGGGCCCCATCTTAGATCCATAGGTTCTGTAGTTAGTGCTTTGCTAACACCCCTGGTCTGTAGGGAGGAGTGGCACACACTCTATGTCAGAATCACACAGACCTTTCACACTACTGATCAGAGGTACTATTGTTTTCCCAGAATTTCCCAGAATTTAAGTAATGTAATTGAAGGAAAACAAGCAAGTGATGGAGCACCATCTCAGTGAACATTCATGAGGAAAAGACACCCGTTTTCATGCCAAGTCAGCAGCAAACAGAACATTTTGCGAGTATTCCCTCACCAGCCAGAGTGCCCACATTAATCTCTAAAGAAACCACGTCAGACTCTTTGTTATCTCTACCACAGAGATGCTTGTAAACTGTCAACTGCTCATCTCAGACTCTATTGATAGGAGGCAAGGTGACCTGGCTGACTGCTCATGTCCCCGTGGCCTCCTTTACTTCCCTCCAGGTGTTTCTAGTTACTCAGTACTGGGTTTGAGTTGGGGTTGAGTCTGTTGATTGGGTTCTGAAGGGCTCTTCCCTTCCCCATCTCACTTCCCCATCTCCAGCTCTGAACATTGCCAATGTCAAGCACCTAGCACAGGATAAAAAGGAAGCAAGGCCTCTACTCTGGATTCTAAAAGGTGGAAAATAAAAGCATTTCCTTTATTAAAGGCATCCGCATTCTTTCCTTTCGGCTTGTTTATAGTGTTAGTGGGCCAAGGCTGAGACTTTAGTTGCAGGATGTGTGCTCACTATGAGTTAAATGTTTGTTTTCTGAACATTCCATTCTTCCACTTTGGATTGTCTCATATTGGCAATTATATCTTCTTTGCATCTTCTCTTCTCTCATGTTGGGANTCATGCGACTTGCATGGATTAGTCTCACTTGGATTGGTCCCACTATCTTTTATGTTTCCTTTAATGCTTCTTTTGTATTTGGTTTTTGAGGCAGGGTTTCTCTGTACAGCCTCTGTAGACCAGGCTGGCCTCGAATGCACAGAGATCCACCTGCCTCTGCCTCCCAAGTGCTGGGGTTAAAGGTGTGCGCCACCACTGTCCGGCCCTTTAGTGCTTCTTAATTTTCATTTTCAATCTCTATTAAAACACTTTGAGAAATTGTCAAAATTATATTTTAGTCCTTAAGTTAAAATGTTATTGTTTTGAGTGCCTGGAGCTGGGGATATAGAACAGGGGCTTGTACATGCCAGGCACAATGAGCTACGTCTTCAGCATCTAAGTTTTAGTTTGTTTTGAGATGGAGTTCTCACTATGTATCCATGGCTGGCCTGGAACTCACCGTGTATAAATCAGGCTGACCTCAAATTCAAGAGATCTGCCTGCCTCAGCCTCCCAAATACTGGGACTAAAGGTACGTGCCACCATGCCCAATTTGCAGTTCTTACTTTAATAGTGTGACCTTAAGTTTCTGAGATTGTTCTGTTATTTAACGTTGTTCCTATCGTCTGTTGTCTAGTGTTGTGATAAGTCTTTTCAAATCTTTGGAGACCCCAGAGTCTGCTCTGATTATGTTACCACCTCAATCCTGAAGCTTTTTTTGGATAGATTTCTGATTATAGGCATTTTCCTACTAATAGAAGAAAAATCTCAGGCTTTAGCATCATGGAATACATCTCTAATCATTTGNAGCACATAGGAGGTTGAGGCAGTAGCAGCATGAGATTGAGGTTAGTTTGGACTATATAAGAGCCCTTGTCTCAAAAACAACCGAGAGGAGAGGAGAGGCGAGAAGAAAAAGGAGGTGGGGGGGGACACGACACAAGTATATGCGCCCCAACACTACTCAAACACTTATGTAACTCTTCTCTAAGAATTTTCCAGAGCTTTGGAACATTTAGCGTACAGGTGACATATGAATATTTAAAGTTAACTCCTCAGTGGATGTCTGATCAGTACTATGATAAAGCTTGAGCATTCCTAATGTGAACTCCTCCCAAATTGAAACTTTTTGGTACTTAAACACTTTAGATTTGAGAGCTCTGGCTTAGTGGTTAAGAGTATTGGTTACTCTTGCAGATGACTCTGAGTTTAATTCCCAGTACCATGTGGCTCACAACCATCTGTAACTCTAGCTCCAAGGAATTTGACACCTTCTTTTGGCCTCAGCAGGCATCCTTTTATACACACACACAAAAAAAAAAAAATTTTTTTTAAAGTTACAGATTTGGAAGCACTTTAGATTTCCAATTAGGGATATTCAATCATTTAAATTCTGTGCAAAGTTCCTAAGTCCCCAAAACTTAGAAATCTGGGCCCAAACATTTTGAATAAGGGATACTAGTATATTTTGCATAAGAGATGTATGTACTGTATGTTCCAAGGACATGAGTTGCTGATGTCATCTGTTTTTGAGTCACACTGAACACAGATAACCGAGTCAAACGAAACAAGGCAACTTTAAAATGGTATCTGCAGTGTGAAGTATTCACCCTAGGATGGGTGGCAGGAGACAGAGGCTGTGGAGGGTCACTGTCCAGAGGTGTCCTAAGGGAGTAGAGGCCCTGGGACAATGGTTGGGAACAGCTGCTCTAGACTGCACGCTTCTTTGAGATTTTGTGTAACTTTAGTGCGTTCAGTAATTGTATCTTTAACGGGAAAATTCAGTTTTGGTTGTGTATAGAGAAAATTCTTTGGCATCTTTCATTTGGCTTGTATTTTCAGTTGGCAAGGACATCCATAACTGAAATGGTGTAGACTAGTTCCTTAATGGCTGCCTCTGGGCAGGTGTTTCTTTTCCGTTGGTCTCCTTCATGTTCCTGTTTTTCCTCACCTCTAGGCATCCTCCACAGTCTGCTGATGTAAGATTCCAGTGATTGTCAGTACAGAGTTGTGGGTTTTTGGTTTTGTTTTTCCTGTTGTCACCTGTATACATGTAGGCTTGACATGTTCATGACCTCTCTGAATGCTGTTTGCTCAGGTGCCAGGGCTCCTGCCTGGTAGACAGTGCCATAGAGCCAGGGATCCCCTTTGACACCCAGAAAGAGCTTTGCCCCTGAGCACTAGCAGCTGTCTCAGCCTTGCCTCTCCTGGGCAGTCATGTTACTTGAAGAAATGTCTCCGGTCTCTGATGTGCAGAAAGCCTTGGCTTGTTCTGCATGTGNATGAGAAAGGCCAAGGGCCACCTTTTTTTTTTTTTTNNTTTTTAAACTATGGCCNTGGCAGGCTTCTCGCTAGCATGCTGTTCTCTAGATGGCAGAATGGCGTCTGCCCCCGCTCTGCTTTCTTCCTCTCTCCCTAGTCCGAATGTCCCACCTAACCTTATTCTGAAGGGCCACCTTCTTAGTGCTGCTGTCCACACTTGCAGCCTGAAGCTCCTCAGAGAAATGGAGTTTCTACCTGTGTTGCAGTATTGTGTGTGCATCCTGAGCCTTCATTTCTTTCTTTCTTTTCTTTTTTTTTTTTGATGCAGGGTTTCTCTGTGTAGTTCTGTTCTGGAATTTGCTCTGTAGACCATGCTGGCCTTGAACTTAGAGATCTGCCTGCCTCTGCCTCCCAAGTGCTGGGATTAAAGGCATATACCACTACCACTACCACCACCACCACCACCACCACTACCACCCACCGGGCCTGAGCCTTCTTTTCTTATCCATACTTGAAACAGGCTTTTACTGCATGTGTGCTGAAACTGCTGTCTTGATTCTACCAGAAAACCGCACTGAAGTGCATGGGGAGAGATTGCCCATAGGTCTTTACACATCTTTGTACCTGGTCCTTGGTAGTATTTATAGCTCTGCAAGGCTATTTCTAGACAGTGGCTATTTTTCCTGTTATGGAAGGTTTTCAAAATTTTTAGCATGTGAGGTAGTTGCTGAAACAGAAATCCTGATAGAATTTTTAGTGAACTGAAACACTTTTGGTATTTCTTTTGCTTCAATAGATGATGCTGGAGGGTCTTGAAGATTTTAAAACTTGAACCTTGAAAACCAGCCTTCTGTAACCACAGTGCCATGTCCAAGCGATGAAGAATGTANAGAGGACTCCATATGGATCTCTCAGTAGAGAACTGTTACATACCCCAGAAGAGCCCTGTGGGTGTGTGGCCTTTGTGGTTGAATGACAGAGCTCCACTATGTGCTTAGCTGCTCAGGAGGTGACATGGACACACTTCAGGTATACTCTGTAAGGACTAATAGACAGCTACCTCAGGGACCAAACTGGGAGGTGGGAGGTGGGATGTACCTGGCATTGTTCTCTTTTCCCATTTGACATGTTTTCTTATGTCAGGGTGTTATTTTTCCTGGTACATGGAGGAGATTAAGACTGTCCAAGCAACAGTAGTTGCCAAAGAGAAAATAAGACAGACATNAACATTTATATTTTATACCTTTATGTAGAAACATCTTTTACTGTAGAAAGTTTTTAAAGATNTGTTGGTTTCATTGTTAAATAGTNAAGAGTAAGTGGACAGTAGAGGCGCTGAACCCACTAGTAAAAATGGTTGTTTTTAAAGGATGACTAGATCAGTTGGGTTTCTTTGGAAGTGTGACATTTCAGTAGTTTCTGTTCCAAAGAAATGGTAGACTGACTGGTAGGAAGCGTTAAGTCCAGAGTCTGAAGACCTCTTTCAGTCTTTAGTGCTGTCTAGATCCACTTTGGGACTTAGAAGTGAGAAAGTAAAAGTGAAGCACAAGACCAAGCTTTAAACTTTTAGATCTTAAGTTCTAAGCTTTCCAAGTCTTATTTCTCTAGGATAAGACCCATCTTTTCTGTTCTCCTCTCTTCCCATGGTTCATATTAAGGTCTACATGGAGTGGGGTAGGCAACTCTTTGAAAGNGCTTGCCACATTTGAACTACATTCAATGTTTACTTCTGGGAAACACCCATGCTCAGAGCACTGCACATGCCCAGAGTTCCTCCGAGAGCAACTATGGCAAAGGCTTAAGTTATGCAGAGTGATCCTTAAGGGAAGACTTCTTAGAAACAGGTCCTGCATGGCTCATTTGAGGCTACTAATCTTTGATATGATGCCAAGCTCTTTAATATCTTGCCAAGCCCTGCCTATGACATTGCATGGATGGCACTGTAGCTCCCAAGGAGACAGGGATAATTAAGAACAGGAAACGTAGGTTGAGACAGGGAATGAGGGAGAAGCCAGAAACAGGCTAAAGACCCACCCCCCTCCCTTTTTAAGTGTGGAAAATAAATCTTTTATGTCACTGGTTATAAATAAAATTTTAAAGTCAACCCTGTGTGCTCAATTTTTCTTTAACTATGACAAGAGGTAATGTACAGTGAAAATGTTTAGCCACTGAGCTGTGAAATCAAGCACATGATTACTTTTGAATGTCTACATGAGTTGAGGGGGCTAGAGAGATGGCTTAGCAGTTAAGAGCACATACTGCTCTTGTAAAAGACAAGTTTGGTTTCCAGCATCCACATCAGGTGGCTCACAACCACCCAGGGAGTCTATGTCCTCTAATGTCCTCTTGTGAACTCTGTGGGCACCTGCACTCATATATGCACAGACCCTCAACACAAAGAAATTATTATTTTGAGATAGGGCATTACCTTGTAGGCCAGGCTGGCTTCCAACTCACGGCAGTCCTCCTGCTCAGCCTGTTAAATGTGATTATAGGTTCAGCAGGGAGTCTTTTTGTTTTTTTAAACACATTTACAAAGTGCAAGTGCTATCAAGGATAGATAGGTTAAATATTAAAGTTGATCCAATACATTGTTTAGCAAAATTACATTCTGCTGGCTAAAGCAGGATACAAACTGCAAACCAAATCAGAGCCCATCAGAAGCTTTAGCATCGCACCTTTGAAGGATCNGAGTTTTCTTGCTATAATGAATTAATATAGCTACGTTCAGTCTTTTTTTTATGGTGTGTTTGAATGTTTTTTTATTCAATATGATTCTTGTATCAGAAGGAAACAGTCTCGGCACAGGGTGTTTGCTTTTCACTTTACTAGTGAGAAACACAAAGTTAGCTGACAAGCTCTGGCCCTCTCTGGTGGATACTGCCCAGAGCTAAAGAGTCAAGTGTTTCATATGAACTACCTGAGAGCCTTGGTATAGCCTCACCAAAGCTGGAAACTGGATCTTCAAGAAGTATGCTGATCCTGTTCTAAGTGGGTGCTGAGATCGCAACCAGTTCCTTGGAGCTGAGAGAATACCCTGAAATCTTCACTCTGGAGCTCCCGAAAGCTCAGAGGCTTTTTAGCTCCTGTGTGCACAATGAGCCTCCTCCACAGTAGACTGAGCTTCAGACAGCCCTCTTCATACCCACTTTTTCCATGAGTTCACATCAGGGCTCTTTCAGAGTAAATGACTATTAATTGTAGCATTTATGTATTTAACCATTTAATGTATAGAAAAGCTATCTTTTCCTGGGGGGTATATAGAGTTCAATAACCTTATTACACATTTTATTTTGTGTGTGTNTGTATGTGTCTCTGTGTGTATGTGGGGTGGAACTAAATCTTGTGACTCAGTCCACTAAGTAGGAATAGAGCATGTTCTGTGTACAAGAAACAGGTTCTATTTGGAAGTGACCATGGATGGCTTCAGGAGGCAGCTCCTGGACCCAATCAGACTTCCATGAAGATCTGCAGAGTCCTGTTCCACTCTGAAACAGGAACAAGCACTGCTGAAAACTGTCCATATTCCTTTCTCCATGCAACAAGCATGAACATGAAGTCGCTGTTAGTAGGCAACACCTTATAGTTCTGTACATCCTTAAGATAAATTAGATTTAGAAAAATTAGGATTGTACTAAAGCAGATGACTCAGTTTCACCATCAAAAGTTTTCTGCTTTTACAACTTGTGAGATTACTTTACCTGTTTTCAGTATTGACACACACTCCCTCTGAAATAATTAATTTTCCATATAAACCAGGTTTACCAGTTTACAAACTGCACCATGACTGGTACTTCAGAAACTATCCAGGACCACAAAAATAAAAACCCCAAACCAGCTGTTTCTCTTAAAGATAAATGCAAGGCAAGACCAGAGTAAAGATGCTGCAGAATTCAAAATTTTATAACCAATTTATTTCAAAACAAGTTCTTTTAAAAACAAAAGAAAACCACACACCTCCTTCATTGCTGCATAGGAAACNTCCATTGGAGTGGGGCTGAGCACTCCCTTAACTGGAGTGGGCTATAACTACTTTATTAAAACTGTAAGAANTTTTCTCCATGACACATGGGACTAAACAGAGACTGACCTAANCTCCACAGTGTCAGGGTACAGGCATTCTCATTTCTAACGAGACTGGGAGGACTGTGGGGACTGGGAGGCTCGTGATGCTCTGGGCTTCTGGTGTTTCCTGCTGCCCTCTTGGTCTTCGGTGTCTGGATACTTGGAGAGGTCCAGAGTCAACACGTGGCTGAACATGCATTCATCGTGCTGAAATGGAGGAGGCCAGTTTTAGCTCTCCTGCTTAGAGGAGAGGTATTTTTCAAAGTGAGGTAGGTCACTAGTTAATCTTGATTTGCATTTAAAAGGGATTAGTTACTCTGTTTTTGTTTTGTTTTTGAGACAGCATTTCTCTATGTATCCCTGGCTGTCCTAGAACTCACTATGTAGACCAAGCTGTCCTGAAATTTAATGAAAACTGCCTGNTTCTGGCTCCTGGGTGCTGAGATTAAAGGCATGCACCACACTTGGCTCAGTAAATTAATTTTTATCTTAGCTTAAAGGGGAACTGCCTAACAACTGAGGGTCTTGAATTGTTCTCTACTCCCTTGGCTCAGGTTTTTAATTATTTAAAAATTTTATTTTGTGTATGTGTGTGCCTTCAGGGTACAGGTGAGAAGGTTAAAGGACAACTTTCAGGGCTCAGTTCTCTGAGTCTGGGGGATGGAGTTTATGTTGTCAGGCTTGGCAGCTNGCACCTTTACCAGCTGAATCATCTCAATGGCCTTAGCTCAGTTTTTGACCGAAGTATTTGTCTGAATGGCTTTAAGACAGGTGTCGAAATTGTAAAAGTTCCTGTACCCCTTGGAGTGCTGAGTGAACTTGTTTTGTATACAATATATTTTTGCATAAAATATTCACAAGTTATGAAGGAGAAGCACAGTATTAACAGTCTATGTTACTATTTACTACTGTTTTGCAAAACACAACTATCCTACTATCCTGCTGGGTTTTTTTGTTTGTTAGTTTTTTTTGTTTGTTTTTTTTTCGAGACAGGGTTTCTCTGTGTAGCTTTGGCAGTGACTTTTCTGGAACTCACTCCNTAGCCCAGGCTGGCCTCGAACTCACAGATCCGCCTGCCTCTGCCTCCCGAGTGCTGGGATTAAAGGCGTGNACCATCACTGCCCAGCTTACCCTACTGTTTTAAAGATATTTTTTACTGCACATATTTACTCTTGTGTGTGTGGAAGGGATAAATGAGTAGGTTTTCTCCCTCTATCACATGGGTCTGGAGGATCAAACTCAGGTCAACTGGCTTGGTAGCAAGTGCCCCAACCCGCTGAGCCATCTGCCGGGCCATGACCTACAGTTTTAATTTCTTTCGTTCACTTAAAATGTCTTAAATCTCTTTCTGCCAAGGAGAGTATTTGAGTAATTACTCATAAATCTTACTCTTTAAAAATCATTTGGTGAAATGGAGAGATGGCTCAGAGGTTAAGAGCACTGCCTGCTCTTCCAGAGGTCCTGAATTCAATTCCCAGCAGCCACATGATGGCTCACAACCATCTGTGATGAGATCTGGTGCCCTCTCCTGAGAACACTGTATACATAATAAATAAGTCTTTTAAAAAAACCATTTGGTTTATATTTACGCACTGTAGAAAGCCAATAGTGCCTACAAACTCCTGGACTATATGGATGTGGAAGGAAATCCCAAGGCTGGTGGGGTCAGCGGAGTTTATGGGGCCTGTCCTTGCCCCTGTGTCTCTTACCTCTGGGTAGATGCCTATCAGTGCATCAGCTCTGGAGTAGAACTCCTCTTTCAGGGAAATGATTATCATCTGAAACTGTTCCTGACTCTGCTCTTTGATGTAACTTGAAACCTGGGAGGAAATAAAAAGCACACATTTCACGAGCAAGGCAAGGCCTCCTTTGGGCTCTGGGAACAATGATTCTCTTTCTTTCTTTTTAGTTTTTAAAATTACATTTGAGTTGATAACTCAAAGCTTAAAGACTGGGAAAATGTGGCAAGTGTAGTATACGATTTCACAATCAAGTCTTGGTTAAAGATGAATTCCAGCTCCTTTTGGGAAGCTTAATTCCAAGGAAATAAGTAAAATAATTGGGGTGAAGTAGAACACACTTGTAATTCCAGAGAAGCAAAGGGTCTGAGGGAGGTCCCAGAATCCTCAAGGGCATGCCTGAAATCACCTAACATCCTTTCACTAAGGCCCTGCCCTCTTAAAGCTTCCTTTATGAAGCTCAATTGAAGAAAATCCCTTCCCAGTGACACAGCCTTTATGTGGGGGCATTTTATATCCAGACCATCNCATCACATCTCTAGTCCAAGACTTCCATTCCTGCATCATGGCTACTGCCATGGCCTCTAAAACCAGAGTCTCTTATGTGAATGTGGTATTTTTAGCCTATCTCATTAATTCACTGTTGATGGTACTTCAGAAGCATAGTTATCCTGAATTCAGAGCAGTTAGGACCAGTGTACTCTGACCCAGACCAATCTTAGGGACTTGGCAAGTACTATCTTACTAGACAAAAGTGTGAGTCTTAGTTCTCCTGGACCCACATTTTGAGTGTTCATTTTGTCATTGTATTTTGTTTGGCAAGCAAGCCATCAAACAGCCTAGTCTTCTTCCATGGTTTCTTCAAGCTTATGCTTGAGTGTTTGTCCTGACTTTCCTCAATGAAGGACTGTGACCTAAAGTATAANCCAAATAAGCCCTTTCTCCACTAAGTTGTTCTTGGCCATGGGTTTGTCAAAGCAACAGAATAAAACTAGAACAAATATGTTCTATTAGAAATTGAAAGCATGCCAGGCAGTGGTGGCGCACGCCTTTAATCCCAGCACTTGAGAGGCAGAGGCAGATGGATCTCTGAGTTTGAGGCCAGCCTGGTCTACAAAGCAAGTTCCAGGACAGCTAGGACTGTTACACAGAGAAACCCTGTCTTGAAAAGAAGAGNGAAATTGAAAGCAGAAGCCCAAGGTGGGAGTGGGGGTGGTGCACACCTTTAATCCCAGCACTCTAGGAGGCAGAGGCAGGAGGCTCTCTAAGTTGGAGGTCAACTACAGAGCAAGTTCCAGGATAGCCAAGGCTACAGAGAGAAACACTATCTTAAAAAACCAAAGGGGGTGGGGAATTGAAAGCAGAAAACAACTTACTTTGCCAATGTTAGTATTGTCCAGGGCTGCATCTACTTCNTCTAATACAAAGAATGGAGCAGGCCGAAAACTAGAAAAAAAAATTACATGCACATGAGTAACAACTTCTTATTTGTTTTATGAAGACTCAGAGGCTAGGAGTAACAGTACTTAGGGTAGACAAAACCTTTGAGAATTTCTNGGAGACTTGTGGTGCCACCATGCCCAGCTCCCAGACATTTCAGTGACAGCTCTTCTCACATGGCTGCATATTGGATTCCACATGACTATTCAGCCATCATCTCCCCTCTCCTCTACCTGTTCTCTCCTATGGGCAGTTAGTGGCAGCAATTATTAGTTACTTAGGCCAAACCCATGGAGTCATGACCGACACCTTCACATTCCATGCTTGTCTGTTAGCAACCTCGATCTCTCGCTTACTGTCCCAAGCCACCACTACCTTTCACCTTGCTTGTTACAACAGCATCCTAATCCTGTGCCTATTACTGCCACATAAAGTATCTGCTACACATGTTAAACCCACTTTGGACTTAGGGTCTTTGCACTTGCTATTCTTTATTATATCTAGAACATTCTTGCCTTAGCTATCCACACAACTTGTTTCCTTAATTCTTACCTAATCTAATCTTTTTATTGTTGTAAAGTGCTTCAGGGCCACCCGTATCTCCATTCCTTTGTTTTTTTCTTTATGGGATTTGTCATTTTCAAATATTCTCTATATTAGGGAAATAGTTTACAAATATACTTCACTATTTATCTCCTCCTGAAAACAAATGTTTTCTTTTTTTTTTTTTTAACAACAAATGTGTTTTATAACACTCCACAATGGGTTGTACATGAGCCTAAGATCTCATACATGGGAGACATGTACTCTATTGCTGAGCTAAAGCCCCAGCAAAAATGAAGTCTTTGTTTTGTTTTTCTTTTCTCTGTAACCCTNGCTGTCCTGAAACTCCTTCTGTAGACCAGGCTGGCCTCAAACTCAGAGATCCACCTGCCTCTGCTTCTTGAGTGCTGGGATTAAAGGCATATGTCACCACTGCTGGGCAAAATGAAGTATTTTTAAGGAAGATACTTTGTTTTGTTCACAGGAATCTCCACAGAGCCTGCAACAGTACCTGAAAGTGTGACTATTTCATAGAGTGAAGGGATAGGGTGCTACCTAGTGAGAATCTCATTCTACTGTCATCCTGCATCTGGAGTCCTCCCCAGCAGACCAGGGTTTGTCTCTGTACTTCTCCTGTGGGGGCCTGTCCCATTCCTTTCTTGAGACTAGAAGTCAGATTCCTGTGTTCTTTCTTAGTGATGGGAAGAGAGCAGCACTCATACTGCTGCCACCTGCTATGAATGCTGAAGGCTGTTGTTAGTCTTAATTTTACCCAACTTTTGTTTCTTGATTTATATTTCAAGAGAAATGGTACAACCACCATCAGTGGAAATGAGGATATTAAGCCCCCCACTCCCTTTTTTAAAGGAAGAAATATTTTGCTTTCATTACATAGCAGAGCTCTGAGTATGGCCTAGGAAAATAATATATAAATTAGGTCATTGCTTATTGTTCATTTTTGGCAATCTTGATATCCTATGTGGATTATCCAAATACTTTCCTTTTAAAAATAAAGCTAGAGGCCTGGCGGTGGTGGCGCACGCCTTTAATCCCTTTAATCCCAGCAACTCGGGAGGCAGAGGCAGAGGCAGGTGGATCTCTGTGAGTTCGAGGCCAGCCTGGGCTACCAAGTGAGTTCCAGGAAAGGTGCCAAAACTACACAGAGAAACCCTGTCTCAAAAAACCAAATAAATAAATAAATAAATAAATAAATAAATAAATAAATAAATAAATAAATAAATAAATAAAGCTAGAAATAAAGAAAGAAAGAAAGAAAGCTAGAAAACTACTAGCTACTGACAACATTCATCAAAGACTTTATTTATAGATTTTCTAACTTGCTATAGACCTAAACAAACTTCAATTCATGACTGAAAAAATAGCTTTGCTAAATATTATTGAAGAAAATAATTATAGATTTTCTGTAGAAAATTTGCTATGACCTTACCTGTGTACAGCAAACAGAAGAGCCAAAGCTGCTACACACTTTTCTCCCCCTGACAAATTGTCCATAGGCATGAACCGTTTGCCTGGAGCCACACAATTATAGCTAATTCCATCTAAATAAGGTTCTTCAGGGTTCTCTGGGCTAAGAAATGCCTGAAACACATTTATTTAGCTGTATTAGAAAAGCAACCAATATATTTCAAGTTGAGTGGCAACATATTTAAATGAAAAAAATTCTTTCTCTTGGTTAGGTTTTCCTCAATTTTGATGGGAAAATGCTAATACCTGTAAATACATTTAATTCTACATTTAACCACAGACATCAGGGTTATCTGGGATGAGGGAAAGAGAGAATGTTCAGTGTATCCAAGGCCCAGGTCTTTGTATCCTAATTCCAGTCAAACCTGAGCAGCAGATGCCGNAGACTTACAAAAACAGTCTCCATCAACTTACTTGTTGGTCCATCTACCTGGCATTTACTATGGGCCACATACTGTAAGTATATGTATGAATCCTGTTTTCAATGAATTAATATGCTTATTTTACTAAATAAGTTATGTTTAGTTTAANTTCTAAAATTCAGAATTAGGATTGTCTCAGTCATAACGTGAGCCCAAGCAGAGCTGGTACATAAATCCTGACCTACATCTTTTCCCACATTTAATTCTACAAGTGTTTGCTGTGGCTATTGATAATACAACTGGAGTGGATAATACAATGGCCAAGAGATTCATTCAAATGGATATTATCTGGATTTGATCCCACCTTTAGCTTCCACTCACTTTTGATATGCTGATCAATACAACTATCTCTTCTACCCTGAACCCACCATTACCACAGAGACCAGGAGTTCCATAAAGTCAATTTAGTAGCAGACAACAGAATTCCAGCATTTAAAAAAACTTAGGAAACAAATGATCCAATCCCGCTCATGTTTCAAGTGGAAAAATAGGCCCAAACTGGCTCTGATTAGTCTGTGCTGTCAGGTGGAATCCAGAACATATCTTGAGATGACCAGTCTTCCTACACTGGCTTTGCACCTACATCATTCAAGGACTATGCAGTGGTTATTTATTTCTCACCAGAAACAACAACAAACGCCACCATTTACACTGAGCTCCTGTAGTATTNGGGGTTGAAAAACACACCTGGGCACTGCTGTTCCTGCAGAGCTTCTTGTAGATCTGATCAATTGAGACTGAGATGTGCTCAAAACACTGGCTGAAAGCATCGTATCTCCGTCTTTTCACCTGTTCAAATTCTTGCCTACATACTCTGGCTTCCTTTCTGCTGGCCTCAAAAGCTAAGGAAAAAAAAAATCAACATTCTTTATTTTTTAGACCATTGGGTGCTTCTCTTAAAATTTAATTATAGAGTATTTCCAGAACTGATTTTTGAGTTTGGTTGTCTTGAATATATCTACCTCCAAGATACCTTAACTGCTACTAAATTCTGAGAACACATCTTTTAAAACTCAATGAGTCTTTTTCTGGCAGAGCTAATTGTCTAAATAATATTAGCAAATCCTGACAGTGTATTTAATATACTTATTTTTCTGGTATGAAAAATCTTAATGTTTTAAAATAATTAATAAGGCTACTTTTTTTGTTAAGACAGAGTTTCATGTAGCTAGGCTGGCCTCAAACTCACTGTGTGGCTGAGGGTGACTCTGAACTTCTGATGCTCCTGTCTCTACCTCTAGAGTTCTTGTATTATAGGTGCATTCCCTAAACCCAGTTTATGAGGGTTTGGAAATGGAATCCAGGGAGGGCTTCATGTCCATTAAGTATTTGTTCAACAGAGCTATCTATATTCCCAACCCCCAATAAACCTATTTTTAAAGTAAAGCAGGACATTCTTCATGAAAGAAGACATTTTGTGTTTCAGTATTTAAAAAACACATTAATATAAGGCAACAGAGAAAAATACATGTTAATAAAAGAAAGGTACAATACAAGGAGGTTGTTAGCACGTATAGAAATAAAACACCCAAGAATATCATCTTGCTAACAACCATAAACTCAATTTTACCATCTGTAGATTCTTGAAACTTGTCTCTGACAGCCTTTAAGTTCTCCTGTGCTCGTAGGTTTGGAGCTGCAGTCTTCAGTAGAGTATTTTCTTGGGATGCTACTTGCTCTAGAAGAAGTGTAAGNTGGTCCTCCACTTCCTTGTCTGATTGTAGAGCCTGTCATTAGCAAAGAACAACATGGATTGGCATGCCTTTAACATTCAAAGGTATAAGACTGATCATTCTTTGTATGTGTGAGCCTATCTCCCACAGCTTGTGTGTGGAGGTGAGAGGACAGTTTTTGGACT
>LZPO01107319.1:1180394-1195745 GCA_001675575.1 Neotoma lepida
CATCTATCTATGGGATTTATTAGGATGACTTATAGACTGTGGTCCAGCTAATCTAACAATGGCTGCCTATGAATGAAAGATCTAAGAATCTAGTAGGTCTTCATTCANTCCATGAGGCTGGATGTCTCAGCTGGCCTTTGTTATATGCCAGAATTCCAAAGAAGTAGGCTCAATGCCTGTGAAAGAATGGATTTGCTAGCAAGGTGAGAGCAAGCTGGAAAAGACTGAAGCTTCCTTCTCCCATACCCTTATACAGGCTTCTAGTAGAAGGTGTGGCCCAGATTACAGGTGGGTCTTCCCACATCAAAGACATGGATTAGGAGTGGATCTTCCCACTTCAAATTACACAAAATTCCCTCACAGGTGTGCCCCTCCATTTTTGGGTTTTAATTAATTCCTGATGCAGTCAAGCTGACAACCAAGAATAGCCATCACACATCTCTTCAGCCCTGAACCAATTACTCTTTTATTTGGTATTCTAATTAGGCCTAATTACTGAATTTTATAAAATGTCTTTTCTATACACAAGCATATGACTTTTCTAATTCATATGTTGGATTACATTATCAAGTGTGTCCTAATTAGGTTTTTTATTGTTGTGATAAAAACACCATAACCAAAAACAACTTGAGGAGTAATGGGTTTATTTCATTTTACACTTCTAGGTTAACAGTCCATCATTGAGGGAAGTCAGGCAGGAACTCAAGCAGGGCAGCATCCTGGAAGCAGGAGCTGATGCGAGGCTATGGAAGAGTTCTGCTTACGGGCTTGCTCCTCATGGTTTGCTCAGCCTGCTTTTGTATAGCACCTAATACCACTAACTAGCTCAGGGGTGGCACTGTTCACAATAAACTGGGCTCTCTCACATTAATCATCAATTAAGAAAATACATCACAGACCAATATGATAGGAACATTTTCTCAATTGAGGTTTCCTCTTCCAAAACAACTCTAGATTATGTCAGTTTAACATAAAACCAGTCATCAAAGTGTGATATAAAAAAAATCCGTGTGTTTTTGGAACAAATTTTATCTAATTATACATATTCTCTTACTATATTGATAAAGATTCTATACTGACATTTTATTTAGATATTATACACTGAGAGCTGAAGAAATGTCTCAGAAGTTAAGAGTACTGGCTGCTATTGCAGAGGACGTGGGTTCCATTCCCAGCACACACATGGTGGCTCACAATCTTCTGTAAATGCAGATCCTGGAAGATTTTTTTTTTTTTTNAGATGAGTCTCAATATGTAACTCTGGCTGTCCTAGAACTCACTATTGTACATCAGGCTGGCCTCAAAATCACACAGATCCACCTGCTTCTGCCTCCAGAGTACTGAGATTAAAAGTGTGTGCCATCATGCTGGCCAAAATAAATCTTCTTTAAAATACAAAGAAATGTACAATATGTATAAGTACTAACTTAGTTATTACACAAATAACTTAAAATAGGTAACAATATCTAATATAAAAATGTGTGCAGGGAGCCAGATACAGTGGCACATGTTTATAATCCCAGCACTTGGGAGGCAGAGGCAGGTATCTGAGTTTGAGGCCAGTTTGGTCTATACAGTGAGTTCCAGGACAACCAGAGTAAGCCCTTGTCTCAAAAAACAAACAAACAAACAAACAAAAAACAAAAAACCCAAAACAAACAAACAAACAAACAAACAAACAAACAAACAACAGAAAAGGCACAGGAAACAATCAAGCCACAAAACTTAGTAAGAAAAATGACTTGGTTTTTGCATAATTACTTTCCTTAATACTTTATAACTTTTATCAGGATTTACCTTTAGCTCTTGGATTAGTTGGCCTCTTTTGTCTCTTAGACTGTGTAATTCTTTCTCATCCCAGCATAGAGCCTTGTGTTTTAAGTCACTTGTTCCTCCAGAGATCACTCCAGATTTTAAAAATAGTGTTCCATCAAGTGCTACTGCCTGTGTCATAAAAACATTTTACCTTAGAGAAATGTATTTTAAGAAAGACTATTTTTGAAGCTGAGATTTTATAGATGTGAAAAACACCTTCCAAACTTTACAAATAAAATACTGCTTCATGAAGGAATACAAACCACAAATATAAAACCCATTTTTATTAAGGCTAGGCAACAAATTAAAAGCAACCTCAGAGGTTTAAGACAAGCTGTGTATTAAATGTTCCAAGCATACATAATACTGAAAACCAAATACTATATTTAACATCAAATAACTTGTATTACATAATCCTATTTTGAAGATTCTGACATATATATCAATAGCTTACTATGAAAATGACCTTAATAACCTTAGGATACCCCCAAACAATTGCACTCTCCAAAATGAATATAGAATGAAATTAAAAGTCAAGGTATAAAATTGCCCAGAGTTTAGTGAGTGCTTTAATGGAATAAATTAATCAATTTTCAACATTTAATAAATGTTTCTACCTAATTAGAATGAAAAATGTTCCTGGCCCTAGCCCCCGCAGCTGCTTTCCCTAGACATAATCAAAATTTGTGTATAAATTCTTTGATATTTTCCTGGAAATATTTTGCATGTACAAATGCCTTTAGGAATCATACTACACATTAGTGTACATTTTCCAGGGTGGGTGTAAGGAGAAAAAAACTAAAGCCTTAGTCAAGCATACTAAGCAAGCACTCTACCCTCAGCCTTATAAATTATTCTTTTATTGGTATCTTCTTTCCTTAGTTTTTAAAGATTTATGTGTATGAACATTTTGCTTGTTTGTATATATGTATGTGTACCATGTGCATGCCTTGGTGCCCATGGAGGCTAAAAGAGAGNGTCAGATCACCTATAAAAGGAATTGTACGTGGTTGTGGGCCACCATGTGGGTACTGAGAACTGAACCCAGGTCTTCTGGAAAACAAGTGCTCTNAACTGCTGAGTCATCTCTCCAGCTCTGTGAGAAGCTGTGTTTTTTGTTTGCCTTTTTTTCTTTTTTCTTTTTCTTCTTGAGACAGAGTCTTAAGTAATCTAAACTGGTCTGAAACACACTGGAGAGCCAAAGACAACCCTGAACTCCTGGCCCTTCTGCTTCCACCTCCCAAGTCCTCTGGGCTTACAGATATGTGCCACCATGCCTAGCAGAAATGCTGATTTTACATTATGTTGTTTGTAGGTATTGTATGTTTATACATGCTACTATTTTTTAAATAAACTAGACTATTTTGTATTGTCACTTGAAATGTAAAATTCTAAAATATAGGAAGTCTACAGGAAATCAAAAGCACAAATTACAGATGAGAGAATTTCTGTGAAAATATGCTATCTTCCCAAATTGTTTTACCAAACCTAAAACACAGAAGAAAATTTTATTTTTACATTTCTGGAATATAGTTGAGATACAAATAAACAAGATTAAAATTCTGATACTAAGAACAAGATACAATATAACGAGATAAAACATGTTGTGAACAAGAAATAAACTGTAAATATGTGTTAAATGAAGGGACAAATGGCCTTATCCGAGTATACAATCTTTAAAAATCTACTTTACAGAGGCTGAAGAGATGGCTCAGTGGTTAAGTGCACTGACTGCTTCCACAAGACCTAGTTCAGTCCCAGTGTCCACATGGAAGTTCACATGTAACTTTGTAACACCAGTTCCAAGGAAGCTGATGCTCTCTTCTGGCCTCCATGGGTCCTGGGCACACACACGGTGCACAGACATACATGCAGGCAAAACACCCATATACATAAAATAAAAGCCTATTTTATAAAAATATAATTTTCACATCATGTGAAATTATGATACCTTATCATAATTATGATACCTATATCATAATGATACCTTAATAGGTAGCATTAAACTTGCTTATTTTTTTTAAAGATTTATTTATTATGTATATAGTGTTCTGCCTGCACACCAGAAGAGGGCACCAGATCTCATTATAGATGGTTTTGAGCCACCATGTGGTTGCTGGGAATTGAACTCAGGACCTCTGGAAGAGCAGTCAGTGCTCTTAACCTCTGAGCCATCTCTCCAGCCCCAAACTTGCTTATGTTTAACATATAGAAATCAAAGATGGTGGTTACTAAAAGATATTGATCATGTTACCCTTAATATTATTAAGAAGCACCAAATGTATGCAGCATCAATCATGTTAGAAAGAATGGTCAATTTAAGAATGGAAATTCTTTTCAGAAGAACAGCTTGTTTTGTATTGAATTTTTTTTGATACCAGGCATTTTAGATAACTGTTAATTGATCATGAAGTGGTTATCACTTGCTGAGGAATATTGGCTAGGCATTATATGTGATGTTCTTAATGTAAGCTTCATAATCTTATGAAAGAGTATGATCTCCTCAATTTTAAATAAGAAAAAAAATAAGGGTTTAGGAATTTACCTAAAGTCACATAAGTAATTACTATATAACACCATCAGTCTTACTTTATGGCTTAGGCACTTAAGCACTGATATACTTTATAAAATAATATATAATTACTTAAGCAATACTTCAGTATTGCTCAACAGATCACAAATTGTTCAAGTGAGAAAATATGTGTGTATGTGTGTGTGTGTGTGTGTGTGTGTGTGTGTGTGTGCATGTAAAGGCCAAAGCAGGATATGAGGTGTCTATTGCTCTCTACCTTGCTGTTCTGAGACAATGTTTCTTACTAAACTAGAGGTTTGTTATTTGGATTAACTAGATTTTGGGATCCAAATGTTTCTGCTGTTTCTGCTGTCTAATGCTAGAGTTACAGGCATGTGGAGCCATCCCTTGCTTACNTGGGTGCTATGGATTTGAAGTCAGGTCTGGTATGCTTGTAGAAGAAGCATTCTTACCCACTAAGCCATCTCCTCTGCCCCCAAAATATTTATTTTTGAAAGAAAAATCAGTCCCTTGAAAGACTACTATTCAGTAACATTTCAACTGTGCTATTATAAATTCAACTGTGTTAAACTTCAATGTATGCCTGGCAGTGGTGGTGCACGCCTTTAATCCCAGCACTTGAGAGGCAGAGGCAGGCAGATCTCTGTGAGTTCGAGGTCAGTCTGGTCTACAAAGTTAGTTCCAGGACATCCAGGGCTACAAAGGGAAACTGTCTCAAAACAAAAAACAAAACCCAAAAAACTCCCCACTACAAAACCAACAACAACAACAAAACTCCAATATATAAAAACATTCCTGGCCGGGCGGTGGTGGGGCACGCCTTTAATCCCAGCACTTGGAAGGCAGAGGCAGGCGGATCTCTGTGAGTTCGAGGCCAGCCTGGGTTACCAAGTGAGTTCCAGAAAAGGCGCAAAGCTACACAGAGAAACCCTGTCTCAAAAAACCAAAAAACAAAAAACAAAAAAACAAAACAAAACAAAAAAACAAAAAAAACAAAAACATTCCTATGGGCTGGCTAGAGAGATGGCTCAGCAGTTAAGAGCACTGGCTGTTCTTCCAGAGGTACTGAGTTCAATTCCCAACAACCACATGGTGGGCTCACAACTATCTATGATAAGATCTGGTTGCCTCTTCTGGCATGCAGGCAGAATATTGTATACATAATAATAAATAAATTAAAAGACACATTCCCATTAAGTTATGTATGAATAAAGAATGTAAAGAAAGCAACAAAAATCCTTCCTGTTATTCAAATGTAGAAAAATGCAGGGAAAATACAGGGATCAGCAAGGGCATGTATTCCACCCAAAGTGAAAACCTCAACTGCCTTAGGATAGTATAATAAATCAAATTTCTAAATTACAATTTTAGAGAATGTTACAAAAGTTAATTTTATAAGACTCAACTGAAGAGCTGAGGATGTAGCTTAGTTAGTAGAGTGTTTGCCTAAATATACAAAGCCCTGGGTTCAATCTCTAGCACATATACCACTGGGCATGATAGTGCATGCCTGTAATCCCAGCACTCGGAAGGCAGAGGCAGGCAGATCAGAAGTTCAGTTATCCAACATCAACTGATACCATCTCATGTTATCCTAGGTTGGTTTTCCTTTTTAAAAAGAACATACAAAAGAGGGGGGGGGACAGAAGGAGAGAGGGAAAGAAGAAGAGGGAGAGGGAGAGAAAATGAGAACATTTAGCTGAAGTGTGATCAAATTTCTCACCTTTCGTCTTTCAGGCCCACCAAACGCAATATGTCTTGCTTCTTCCACAGTCTCACAGACAAGGCCATTTCCACAAACAAACTGAATCACTTTCTTTAGCTGAGGAACCTGAGTCTTNATGACATCAATCATCATTTTACAGCCCTTAATTTCCCTTAGTCGTTCATTGATTGGCTTGATCTGAAGGGTTAAAAGGAGATGTGGTATATTAGCTACACTAAAATAAAAACCAAATGCTTATTATATTCTTTTCACAGTATAGCCAAGGGTTAACAATGTGCTCTTATATGTGATGTACTTTCAGTANGAACATGAAAAACTTATATCCCACATTATATCATGTAATATTTTTCAAAAATTGGAAAATTTCATCCAAAGCCAGAAGAAAAAACTTCCAGATTCACCTGCCATTAACTAGTTGGAACAAAACAATACATAAGAAGTTCTTTGTGTTCTTTAAATCATAAAACACAGAGGAATTCAGTCGCCACTTAGATATGTACCCAAAAGCAGCTCAGTACTTAGAGATCAAAATACAAAACAAAACAAAACAAAACAAAAAACCCCTCTAGCCTGAAATGACCAGAACTGCCTTCAGATCACAGATGTAATTCCACGTTTCTTTCTACAAGTCATAAATTTATCTGCTATGTATTACTGAAAACTAGCAAATATGATCTCATTTCTGTTAAACAAAACAAAAATCTTATGTATACTAAAAGGTGCATATGTATGTACATGGGAAAGATAGATATCTACACACACATNTGTGTANACATGTTCATATGGCCTGAGTGTATAGAGAAACCCTCTAAAGTAGAATTTAGGAACTGTGTACTAAAAAGAAATATTCCTTTTATAATTAATGTATTTCTATAAGTTTTTTTTACATTTATTTATGTAGCGTGTGTGTGTGTGTGTGTGTGTGTGTGTGTGTGTGTGTGTGTGTGTGTGTGAAGGTGTCCTCTGGATGACTCTGGAAGTCAGAGGACAACCTATGGGAACTGGTTCCTCTCCTTCTACCATGTAGGTAGAGGGACTGAACCTTGAACTCAGGTTGTCATGGTTGGCAGCAAATGTCTTTTATCCACTGAGCCATTTGATAGCCCTGTGTTAAGATTTTTGTTGTTGTCATTATTTTTTCCTATATAAGATTTTAATTTAAAAACTTTTTTTGTCTACATATATATCTGTGCACCACATGTATGAAGTACCCACAGAGGCTAGAAGGCATCAGATGACCTATGACTGGAGTTAACAGATGGTTGTTAGCTGCTACGTAGGTGTGCTGGAAATCTAATCCAGGTCCTTTGTAAGAGCAGCCAGTGCTCTTAACTGCTAAACCATCACTCCAGACTCTCCTATGTTAGATTTCTGTAAAACATGTGTTTGTCTTGAAAAATGAGTAACAAATAAAAATGAGTAACAAATAAAAATGAGTAACAAATAAAAATGATTTTTACCAGGTATGGTGGTACATGCTTTTAATCCCAGCACTCCGGAAGCAGAGGCAGGCAAATCTCTTAAGAGTTTGAAGTCAGGCTGGTCTACATAGCAAGTTCCAGGTCAGCCAAAGCTACATAGTGAGACCTTGTCTCCCCTGCTCCCCCCGCCCCCAACAAAAATATTTTAACAGGCAAATGAATTAAAAGTAAAATTCCATCCTGGGCATACGCACAAGCAAAAGTATGGAAGCACAGCACAAAAGGTCAGTCTGACCTTAAGTAACACAACTGGCATTTGTTGACCCCATTCCTCTGTGCAGGCACTGTGCCAAGTAAAGATTCCTTGCAATATTCCAACAAGATGATTTATTCCTTTACTTCATAGGTGAAGAAACTGAGGTTCAGAAAACTTAAGAACCAGCTGGTAGCTGGTAGCTGGTAGCACCAGTGTCCATGCTGGACGGGTCTGTGCTCTTAACCACTCTGCACTCTGCCTGCAGTTCAGGGTTTAGACCACTGAACTAAATAGAACATTTTCTTCAGTTGTCAATGAAAAGAATCTCTCAAGAATAGTAATGACAAAGTTCCTTTTCTAGTTATGCTAATGTATTTCACCATACACATCTCAAGACTCAAAATTTGGCCTGCTCTACGTATCAGGACCAGACACTTACACTTGAGTTGCCAGTTACCAACATGTATGTCTTAACCCAGTTCTTATACTTTGTTACAAAACAGAACATATTGTTGGTAATAGACAGAGCAGTGTACTTCTCCAGTGATGGAATTGAAGGCATTAAGGTAGAACTGTAGCAAAACTAGATTAGGAAGAAGTAACATAAGTCAAGAAAGATAGCAGTTCCTTGATATAATCACCCACCAGTTCATAAACATCAGCCACTTGAATGACTGGCTAACTGGCATCCAAGTTACANCTCTACCACCCACCCCACTCCTGTCCCATATCTGTCAGTCTGAAGCAATAAAGACATGAAAGACATTAAATTTNGTAACTAATAAATACCAAACATTAAAATTTCTTACATCAAGGTAATCCAAAGCAAGGAATGTCTCAGGTTCAGCTCTTTCCTCCTTCAGAAATCGAATACAATCTCTTGCTACCTTTTCTGAGGCTACAACAATGGCAACCATGTACCGGCCAAAAAGCTTAGTCACAGCCAGCTGGTATTTCTTATGAATAGGATGACACAGATCAAGCAGTCTTCCAAACTTAGTGTCAAAACAGGAGAAGAAAACAAATACATTAATGAGAAACATACAATTGTTTTCTAATGTAACAAAGCAGCATAGATAACTAATTGTACAAAATTTACATGTCTAATTTAATAGTTACATTCAAAATTCAACTGAATGCTTAAATATTTTTAATGTGGTCAGCTGTTGAGACCTTTCATTTTCTATAATGGACCACCTCATCACTGCTTTTCCACAGTATGAACCAATTGCCTTCTTTGAGGAGTAAGTGACTGAATCCATATTCCTGCTCTACTCTAGGAGGACAGGACATAGGAGGGCTCAGCTGATGCTTTGTAAAAGTACACTGTTGGAATATCTCATTCTCTGTCTCTGGAGTTTTTAATTAGCATCCTGTTTCAGGGCAATTCTATCCCGTGTAGGAAAACATACTATATTTGGTGGGAGGGATTCAAAATGGCCTCTCAACTTAATGAGGAACCCTTCATTGAGAGAGCATTTGAGGTTCCCCCTTGATTTTTCTGGTTTTTAAAACCAATTCCCTCCACNTGGGAAAGGAAACAAGTACATAAGTTGTGCTTCTTGCCAAATTAAGGCATACTAGGTAAGAATTTTCAGAATTTAGTCAATTAACCAGTTTGGCTTCTACAGAGTTTGGAACAAGCAATCCTATACTTAAACTGCTGAGCCATCTCTCCAGCCCTTTCTCCTTCTTTTAAAAAGAAATATGCACTATTGCCATTTTTTGCCATTAGATATGATTGCTGCACTAGTGGGTTTTTTAAAAATAGGGTTGTGTCATTTTGCTATAAATTGAAGAAACATGATTCGGCAACCTAGCCCTATTCTATTATTATCATCATCCAAGATTCAAAGTAAAGATTGAGTAATAACACCAAAGACTTGGGGATGTATATCTCAGTTGGCAGAATGCTTGCCTCACATACATGAGGCCCTACGTTTAGTCCCCAGCAACACACACACACACACACACACACACACACACACACACACACACACTGCTCCCTGAAAATAAAAAAGATGTTCAAGAAAGACAATGTAAAGCAGATAAAGTAGGTGACCATGAAAATCTAACACCATGAAGTCATGTCAAGTGTTCTGAAACAGAGCAATGATAGTGTCAAATACTAACAGACAGGCCATAAAGAACTCATAGGGCACACTGAAGCAGAAGTGAGGCCCCTGGTATAACAGAAAACAATGCTGTGAGGCTAACAACCCATGTGACAGAGGACAGTATTGTATTTTGGCCAAAGAATACTACTAAGCACTACTGGATACAGTCAGAAAATGAAATATGGCAATGATACCTGCCAAAAATCACAAAGAACTTTAGTGTTGAGGTTTCTTGTTGGGAGGACCAAGACTACTTCATACCATGTCTGGGGATATTGGCCATAATGTATACTGGCTAGGCACTGTGTTCATGTAAATGTTTCCTTTTCAATACTTACTTATAAACACAATTTGAAATTACTTACTTCTTGNTCTATTTACTATTATATTTTAAATATAAAATTGCCAAATATAAAACACATTTCTAAAATANTTCTGCTTCCTTACAATAGTTACATTTTCAATCTCAAGTAAGAAGACTATTTTTAGAAATGAGAAAGTGTAGCCTTTAAAATGAACTATTTATCCTAATTACCACAGAATCTGGGTAAAGTCTTTTCAGATTTTCCAGAACTTCAGCTCTCTTCCGCTGACGTTTTCCCTCATGGTTATCAATGCCAGCATTCTGCAATTCACTTGTAATACGACTCAATTCTTCATTAACTTCAGACATTCTTGATTTTGTATTGTCAATTTCTTTTATCAGGGATTCTTCTTGCTGTTTTTTATCTTTCAAGCAATCCCTACAATAGTAACAAGAAAAACAACCAAAAATTTGATAAGTAACAGGTTACAACAGTCTTGTCTGGCACTGTACAAGACTGGAGTGGTGCTCTATCAATTAAAAAATAAATACATAAAAAAACCCAACCAACACTAAACAGGCAAAGAAGTTTTTGATTATTCTTTATTTGAAAATACATATTTCTGGTTACTACAAGAGTAAGTATAGACCAATATAAACCAGAGTAATCATCACATGCTTAATAATATCAATGCAAAGTCAACTAAAATTCCTTAGTGGTTGTAGGGAAAAGGGGCTGGGGCTAAAGGAGCCCAGAACCAGGGAAAGAAACACAGCCCAGATCTGGGACCTGAGCCAAAGAAAGAAACACTTTATCCCCAAACCCAGAACCAAAGAAACATGCCCTGACTCTGAAACCAATGCCANAGAAACAAACTTTGTCCCTAGAATTATAGCCAGTGAAAGAAATATGCCCTGGCCTTAGAATTAGAAAGACCAGTGAAAGAAACACAGTTTGGCTCTGAAATCAGGGCCATCTCTGCCCCTAACCCACCAAACTAACCAATCCCTGAGCAGAAAAAAACTAACAAATCCCTAGACAGAAAATCTTCTCCCTGGAGAAACTCCACCCCTAAGAGATCCAAAGTTCTTTCCCACCCTGGCAGAGGCAGCCACTCTCCTAGACTCCCCCTTCCCAAATAAATCTCTTTCTCAAAAGAGTCTTGGGTGTGAAGACCTTCATTTCCTGGTGCAGAGAAGAACCTTGCTAAGACCTCCCTTAGGGGACTGAGCAGAAAAGACCTTGTAGAGACATTCCCTTAGTGGACTGAGCAGAAAATACCTTGTAGAGACATTCCCTTAGGGGGACTGAGCAAGGCAGAGCAGAAAAGTAACGACTTTTTACTGGAGACAGAGGAGAATGCTATATTTCTGCAGGGGTTTCCTCTTTAGCAGAGTGAAGCAGAAGCAGCAACATCTTGGCCCAAAGGGAAGAAGCAGAGCTCTGCTAGGAAGCCCCCTTAAGTGGGGGCTGAGCAAAGCTCAGCTGTAGTGGCTCTCCAGGAAAGCAGGATTGCTATATCCTGTGGGGAGACCATCCCCCGCCGTACCCCAGCTCCGGGTACAGCCTGACTCCCAAACAGGATTCCCTCCAGAACTGAGCTGTCCCATTATAGCTCCAGCTGCCAGAGCTGTCCTAGCAGCTCAAGGTGTCACCTGACTCCCCGAACAGTCAGGATATCTTTCTCCCAGAGTTGCAACACTCACCTACAGTGGTAGATTAAATACTATTTATTAGCTTTCATGACACAATTCATTATATTTTTAAACTTTTTGAAATTTATTTTATGTGTATGAGTGTGTTAGCCTGTATGTATGTCTGTGAACATTTATGTAGTGCCCATGGAAGCCAGAAGAGGTCATCAGATCCTCTGGATCTGTCATTACAGATGGTTGTGAGCCCCAACTGCCATGTGGGTACTTTGAATCAAACCTGGGTCCTCTAGAAGAGCAGCCAGTGTTCTTAGCTACTGAGCTACCTCTCCAGCCCCCACAATTCATTATTTATTCATGAAATGTCAATATCAAAAGGAGATTTAAGTATTGTCATTGTTATATATTTATATTTTCAAAATTTAAACATTTTACTCATTTTTATTTTCAATTTTTAGATAGATTTATTATGTGGTAAGTACAATTTTTAGCAATCTATAAAGAAACAAAAGACATTGAAGTGAAAACATCACACAATAGTAACATTCATTCACTATTTACACAATACACTGGATCACTTAAATATAAAAATATTGCAAAGATTGTTTTTCTACTCACACGCATGTCTTTGTATATTCCTCCAACTTCTCTATTCTTTTTTTATGCTCTTCTATTTGCTCTTTTATTTGTTTTAGATTTCCCTATAATAGAAAATAAAAACTAAAATCAATTCCAACATTCCAAACCAATAAAATGACACATCTAGAANTTATTATGTTGTAAGCTGCTAAAAGCTTGAACTGTATCAAATATTATTATATGAAAATATTAAGGGCTTGTGTGATGGCTTAGCAGGTAATGGTTCTTGCTGTTAAGCCACCCAATGACCTGAGTTCAATCATCAGGACTTAAGAAAGGAAAAAAGCCAGCTCTTTCAAGTTGTCCTCTGACTTCTCCATGTGCATCACAGTGTGCTCAGGCATTCACATGCACACGCACAAATAAATAAATGTAATAAAAATTTGAGAAAATATAAAAGAAAAATTTAATTTTGAAAAGGCCATCTGATATAGAGCTTTTACATCTCACAGACAGGGGATCAATTCTGACTATATTTTGCTAAATATTTGGTCTCCAGTGATTTTATTTATAAATTCAAATTTCAAGCATATTATTTTTTAAAAATTTCTTTTGATTTATTTTTTATGTGTATTAGTGTTTTGNCTGCATGTATGTATGTGCACCACATTCATGCCTGGTGCTCACAGAAGAGGATATCAGATACCCTGGAATTGGAGTTACGGATTATGGTGAGCCACCATCTTAAGGGCTGGGAACTAAATCCTAAAAGAATGCCAAGTGCTCTTAACCACTAGCCATTTCTCCACCTCAAAATCATTATTTTTAAGTACCTATACAGTTCTTATCTGTCTTTCAAACTAATTCATCCAATAAATATTCATTCAATGGTTACCATGTGGTAAGAACTAGAGATATAATAANGACTGGGATAGAGTCCCTGTCCTCAGGAAAATAAGTGATTACAATAGAGTAGTTAAGTATTACCATGATGCAAGAACTGACAGGGCCACTAACAGGCACAAGGGAAGGACTTCATGCAAGTCTTGCTCTATTTGTCCTTTACCATTAAATCCAAATAATGCAGAGCAGCAGTGTAAGTCACCTGAGAAAGGCAAGGTCTAAGGTGCCTGAAACCACACAGCACTGAACCCTACACAAATCATGTTTTCTCCTATGCAAATGTATCAATGACTCAATAACTAAAAGTAAAACTGAACAATACAACAATATAAGTTTACTTGTGAATTATTTATTTTTTGAATTTCCCATTTAGTTAGCCAGGGATATAACTGAAACCATGGTAAGGGAAACTGGAGGGTNGGGAAAGTAGTCTCTACCAGAATTTTAACCTTTAACCTTTCTTCCATCTAATTGATGATAATCCATGAAGCAAACATCTATTGTGCCAGAGTTATAAAAATGAGCAAGATAGGCTGAGAAGATAACTCAGATGGGTACACAAATACAAGAACCTGAATTCAAATCCCTAATAGCCACATAAAGTCAGGAATGNNTGTATACACCTGTAATCCCAGTGCTATGGGAACAGGACAATTGGTAGGACTTACTTATCATTCTCATAATAGGGAAATTATGAGAGTGATAGAGCAAGATACTTGCTGTGTTCTTCTAGGTTCTGTACCAATACACACAGGCACCTGGACTCACCTGCACACACACAAGTACATGTCTTCCCCCTCCCCTACACCCNAAAAAAATGAATATGGGCAAGACATAGTTTTCTTTTCTGATGGAATGTACACGTTGAAATTAAGAAGCCCAACACTGAAATTCTACTATTTCACTTAATAATCCCATTCAGAGCTGGATGTGGTGGTACACACCTTTAATTCCAGTACTCAGAGGGCTGAGGAAGGCAGACCTCTGTGAGTTAGAAGCCAGCTTGATCTACATGGTCAGTTCCAGGCTCCAGTGGCTGACTCCAAAAGGAAAAACAAAAAACAAAAAACAACCAAAACCATTTGGGGCTAGAGAAATGGCTCAGTGATCAAGAGCATTAACTGCTTTTGCAGATGCAAACTCTCATGAAGAAACATGTTTGGTGTGTTCCAGGAGGCCAATACAGAAGATCAAAGAAAGGAAAACAGGAAGGAGAACTGAGCAACAAATCAGGTAGGTCCACATAGGTCACTTAAGGATTTTGATTTAAAACTTTTATGTGTAACTGGGGAGCCTCTGGAGGATATAAAGAGCCAACTTCATGATTTGACTTAGTCACTGCATTATGGCTGCTATGCTGAGACTACTGTGTAGGATCAAGAATGGTAGCAAAGAAAGCTGGTAGGCTACTAAACTGATCCAAACCAAAAATACAGTGACATGGACAACAGTGGTAGAAGTAGAAATGGAAAAAAGTAATTGGATTCTTGTTATATTTTCAAGGTAAAGTTAAGAGTTTCCTAAAAGAGAGTCAAAGACTGGCTCCATATTTTTGACCTGAGTAACTAATAAAACCAAAATGTCAAAACTGTGGAGGAAAGATTGTGGAGCAAATTTTGGTGAAAAGATCAGAAGTTCAGTTTGGGGTCCAACTTTGAGATGTTCACTCAACACTCAAACTGAAGAACCTGAAATAGCAGCTGGAGATAGACATGGCTGTAGCTTTGAAGGACTGAGAGCTAGATGTTCAACTTTTTAGTGCAGTATTTAAATATGTGTAACTANAGATCATCAAGTCAGTGAATACAGGTAAGAGAAAAACCGTTACTTAGAAACATCAACAACAAATTGGGCTTACAGCAGCACTTAGCATGCTATATACACAAATATCAGGGTGGTTCAGAGACTTCATAATGTACAATCAACTATCTTTGTTGAATGTGCAGCAACAGTAGTTTTATACCCAATCCTTAGTCTTTAGAAAAAGTGTCATGAAACATTAAGAGGGAGTGACTGCTGAGTGTCCTTCACTGTGACACACCTA
>LZPO01107319.1:1198611-1213533 GCA_001675575.1 Neotoma lepida
TATCAAACAACTTTATTAGTGGGGTGGAAAGAGAAAGTGGCAGCTTAAGTAATTTTTTGAAGATTTTAAATTGTATCTGTGTATGGGTATGTACACCAAGTGCATTGCAGGTGCCTCTGGAGAACAAAGGTGTCAGGTCCCCCAGAGCTGGAATTACAGATGGTTATGCCCCACCAAACGTGGGGGTTGGAAATTTAATTCTAGTCCTCTCTCTGAGAGCAATACACTCAACTCCTAAGCCATCTCTCTAGACCCCTAGCCTAAGTAATTTTCCATAATCTTTAAAAGAAGATAAATAAGCCAAGTGGTGATGGCACACACCTTTAATCCCAGCACTCAGAAGGCAGAGACTGGCAGATATCTGTGAGTTAGAGGCCAGCCTGGTCTACAGAGTGAGTTCCAGGACAGCCAGGACAGTTACACAGAGAAACCCTGTCTCAAAAAAACAAACAAAAAACAAAGAAAAGATAATTATACAGAAGCACTGTATTCTATGTGTAAAATTGTTTCTCAAGGGGAAATGGGCTGACTGTTCTGATATTGCTGTAAATGACTGTTGAAACTGAACACTTAAACCAATAGTAGAATTCAGGCCTTTCATTGTCAAAAAGGAGTTCTAGATAAACAGAAGGCCAAAATAACCAATGTGGTAACAGATTAAANTTGGGAGACATCAGTATGATTCATGTTTATGGTGATNTGAATACAGATGTCTACCTATGGAAATATTTATAGAAGTGTATATATATGGATGCTCCAGTGATACAGTTGGTGAGTAACCAGCACTTATGCAGAAATATGTATATACAAGTTAGTATATTATATATACTATATAATATATATATATATTATCCATACTTTTTAATCTGCCAAATGGGACAAGTCTAGGAACAGGGTTAATGACCACTCTTAGCATGTAGATGTGGGGTCCTAATACTATAATTTTAAAAAAGAGAACTCCTTGGAGAAGTGACTGGTGCTAGGCCTGGAGCAGGTTCACAAAAGCTGGGAAGGCTGTTAGGACTAAGTCAGACAAGATGAGCTTGGAGCATTTCTCTGCCCCTTCTCTGCCCTTCCCTCAATAAACCTCCCATGTGGGCCCTGTTGTATGCTGTGACTCCTTCCCGAATTTTTAAAATACATTTGGTTCTGTGACTCAGACAGGCTCTCCTGGCAGTCTGAGAACCTTATCAGTACGACAGCCCTACTTTCTCACCGAATAGATCACTGGGACTCTCCATCCAACGCTGACAATTGGTAAACGCCGTGCCCCGCCCCCTTCTTCAGTTCTGGCCATTTCCCACAAGTAAGGCTTCATTTCTTGAGCACATTCCTCGCCTTCCGGCTTTCTCAAAGTCCTTATACCAGGCAACTGTGTCTCACTCAGGCTCTTAGCCCTTGACCCCTATTCTTTGGATGACGATCCACTGAACAACTTGTGCCTACTTAATCTGATCCTCCCTNGATCCCTGGGGTGCCAGAACATTCAGGCCTTTGGATCTTCTCTCTGCCTCATTCTTGGAAACTGTGTCATACATCTCCTCGCTCCCATTGGGATGTCTTTTGGAGACCCCTGACCATTCTTGGGACCAGGCAGTTGGGAAACCAAGAAAGAATTCTCCACTTTCTTTCTTTTTCTTTGCTCCAAGCCCTTCTTGTGTTTGTCTGCTCTCCCTCTCTAAATGTTCTGTTTGCTGCAACATGAAAATCAGAGATGGAGAATCCAGCTTCATCTTGGCTTAGCACCCATCAGTTCTCCCTTTCCATTCACTCAACTCCTGTTTAATTCTGTGTCTATGTGCATGTAACTATTAATAGCAACTACATGGCCCTTCTCCATCTTGGCTGGTGACCTCATCATGATTTCTTGTGAGNTCCAGGGAACTGACTTGGATCCACCTGAACAGCATCTCACCAGGTCCAAGCAGTGCTGGATGGTTCCACATAGCTTGGACAGTGAAGTGAAACAGCCAGCTACCCTAGTTTTCTCAGGTCCCCCAAAGATGATAGACGCCTCCCCCTGCCCCCCCGCCACAGGCCAGCAGGAAGCAGTCTTGAGAACATGGCGCCTTCATGTCTGCCTCACCTGCTACCCCTTTCTAACTCCACCTTTTTATAATAAACAAAAGGGAGGAACGTTAGCATTTTAGGCGTCTATATTGGCTTACCGATAGGGTCCTGACAGGATATACCTCAGCTGCAGCCACTAACAGCACTCCCTGTGAATTTACTGTTTCCTTATAAAAGGCAGGCTTTGTACATCTCCCATCTCTCTTTCTCTTCCTTTGCTCTTGTCCCCAGGGGTGGGTCTCTGCCCCCTTCTCTGCCCTTCCCCCAATACACCTCCCACATGGGCCCTGTTGTATGGTGTGATTCCTTCTTGCTTTTAAAATACAATACTAATGCAATATGTTAGTAGTAGGAGAAACATCACAGGAATATGGGAGAAAGATACCATGTTTATAATTTTTCTGCATATCTAGAGGCATTCCAAACTAAAATGTACATTTTATAAAGTCAATTTCCACCAAGGATGGTGGTGCACACTTTTTATCCCAGCACNCAGGAATCAGAGGCAGGCAGATCCCTGNGAGTTTGAGGGCAGTCAGGGCTAGCTACACAGTGAGACTAGGTTTCAAAACAAAAAAAGAGCAAAACAAAACAACAAAATAAATAAACACAATTTTGGGGNGTTGGTTTCAAGACAAGGTTTCTCTGTGTAGCTTTGGAGCCTGTCNTGGAACTAGGCTAGCCTCNAACTCACANAGATCCACCTGCCTCTGCCTCTCAAGTGCTGGGGTTAAAGGTGTGTGCCACCATGCCCGGCTCAATAAATTTTAAAAAGTTAATTTGGGTGCTGTGCCGGTGAAGCCTGTAGGGCCAGGGAGGCAGGCACCAGCTGCTGCGCAGGGAGGAGGCTGAGGCTGCAGCTCCAGGGAGGTCCTGGGCCCTCTGNGCCTGTGTCTGGCAGCACCAGTGTGAGAAGAGACAATCCTTCCTCGCTGCCGGGATAATCAAGACTTTTGGCCAGACTTTTGAGTACACATCGGGATAGTGAGGAGCCCGGCGAAAAGCAGCCTACAGCGCTGAAATGGATTAATAAAGAACTTAGTGATTTGGCCCGTGACCCTCCAGCACAATGTTCTGCAGGTCCAGTTGGAGATGACATGTTTCATTGGCAAGCCACAATTATGAGACCTAATGACAACCCATATCAAGGTGGTGTATTCTTTTTGANAATTCATTTTCCTACAGACTACCCCTTCAAACCACCTAAGGTTGCATTTACAAAAANAATTTATCATCCAAATATTAACAGTAATGGCAGCATTTGTCTTGATATTCTAAGATCACAGTGGTCTCCTGCTTTAACTATTTCTAAAGTTCTTTTATCCATTTGTCCACTGCTGTGTGATCCAAACCCTCGTGCCAGAGATTGCACGGATCTATAAAACAGACAGAGATAAGTACAACAGAATATCTCGGGAATGGACTCAGAAGTATGGCATGTGATGCTACCTTAACGTCAGAATAACCTGCATTATAGCTGGAATAAACTTTAAATTACTGTTCTTTTTTGATTTTCTTATCCGGCTGCTCCCCTATCAGACCTCATCTTCTTAAATTTTATGTTTTGTTTACCTCCCTCCATTCATTCACATGCTCATCTGAGAAGACTTAAGTTCTTCCAGCGTTGGACAATAACTGCTTTTAGAAACTGTAAAGTAGTTAACAAGAGAACAGTTGCCCAAGATTCAGAAATTTTTTAAAACTGGAGCATGTATATTATGTGGTCAATGTCTTCACTCTAACTTGGTTATGAAACTAAACCAATCCTCACTGCTCTAACATGCTGAGGAACCCATCTGAGGGGGAGGGAGCTGGAGGCTCAGCTGTCACATCAAAGGAAGCATTATTCTAGTGCATCCGTTCTTGTTTAAGCCTTCCACTGTTAGAGATTTGAAGTTACATGATATACTTTATGCTCATAACTGATGTGGCTGGAGAATTGGTATTGAATTATAGCATCAGCAGAACAGAAAATGTGATGTATTTTATGCATGTCAATAAAGGAATGACCTGTTCTTGTTCTACAGAGAATGGAAATTGGAAATCAAACACTCTTTGTATTCCAAAATAGGGTCTCAAAACATTTTGTAATTTTCATTTAAATTGTTAGGAGGCTTGGAGCTATTAGTTAATCTATCTTCCAATACTGTTTAATATAGCACTGAATAAATGACGCAAGTTGTCAATGGATGAGTGATCAACTAATAGCTCTCCTAGTAATTGATTTATTTTTCTTCAATAAAGTTGCATAAACCAAAAAAAAAGTTAATTTGTAGGCTGGGAATATAGCTCAGTGGTAAAGTACTTGCCTACCAAGTGTGAAGGTCTAAGTTCAGTCCCCAGTATTGTTTCCCCACACATACTAACTTCTAAAAGTGTCAATTTTCTCAATTTATATGAAACTCAACTACTGGACCAGAGAAATGACTCCGTGGGTAAAGATGCTTGCTGACAAAATTAACCCGAGTTCAATTCCTAGAACCCACATGGTGGAAGGAGAGAACTGACTTCTGTAGGTTGTTCTCTGGCCTCCACCTGCATACTGCAGTAAGCATGAGCTGGCATGCATGTGTACACACACAGATTAAACAAATGACATTAAAAAAAACTTTTTAAAAAGCCTAACTGCTAACATCTATTTTAAAAACTTACTTCAGTTCTTTTTCCGTTTGCTGTAGTTGTCTAGTTAACATGCCACGATCCTTTTTCTTAGCTTTAATTATGTTTTCATGGTGAGACAAAGTGTTTTTCACAACACTCAAATTCCTGTCCATATGCTCTAATTCAGTGTTCAGAACATTAATTTTTTCCTCATTGTAATATAGTTGGAAAAGCATCAGTTGTATCTTGTTTATTTTCAATTCTTCAAGAAGATTTTGGTAACGTTCTGCCTATAAAACAGTACAAGAGAAGATAAAAGGGTATACATTTAACCTGTTCATGAACTCGACTACTGTATTAGCGCATCATCGCTAATGAAATTTGTCATAGAAAGAATTATCTCTTCCCTGCTTTCTCTCATTTTTTTGGAGACAGGGACAAGGCCCAGCTAGTCTCAGAGCTGCTATGCAGCTGGGGATGGCCTTGAACTCCTGGTTTTCCTATCCGTCTCTCAAGTGCTGGAATTACAAGTGTGTACCACCACATCCATCCAAGAAAGACTATTCCTGAAAAAGGAGAATTATTTGAAGGTTTTAAAATATACTTCTAAAATAAAACAGCAACCAAGAAATGAGTCTGCATTCATGCACTCAGTGACCAGGTTGTGACAGAGAAGTGGCACCTGTCAACCTGGGTCCTCAGAAAGTCTGACAAGTTCCTTAACATTGCTGGAATCATCTTCTTTACTGTAAAATGAAAGGAGCATTATTAAAATAGGTCCCTAGCCATTTTACAGTGATTCCAAGTAAAATTCTTGCTCTAAGAAGCAATTTTTATACTGATAACATGAATAAGACTATCAGAATTTTAAATTACACATGAAAAGGAAGAATTCTCTTAACATTTGTGCTAGCACTAAGGAAAACAAGGGAGTGGGCCACCACCTCATGAGGTGGGGTCCTAGTCAACAAAGTTTAGCTAGTAACGTGTAAAAAGATGCCTGCCAAGGATATTGTAAAAAAATAGTCAGGAAGCTGGACTATTCTAATTGTCTTTATGAAAATGTTTTAAGTTCTGCTATTCTATAAGCTACTTCAGTATGCTCTAAATACTATGTTCTGACTTACTGCCCATCCTTTTTCACTAACAAAATACAGAGCATATAAACACGTTCGCAATATGAAGAAACTGAGCAATATTACTAATAAGGAATACATCTACCTTTAATTTATTTCCTCAAATATTTACTGAGCTACACAGCAGATCCTGCCTTATGTGTTGGGAATATGGTTGAGAATGAAATGAGNTAAACCATCCTTATTTTTATAAAGCTTATATTCCAGTTTTTCTAGAGGGCAGAGGACTCAGAGACTACTAAAAAAAGCAAACAAAAATAAACAAGGTAATTTTATACAGAATTATATGCTACAAAGGAAACGAAATTAGTAACACGATAGAAAGGAGGAGATAGTAATTTAAATGGAGCTTTGAACAATAAGTACTTAATGAGGAAATAGTTTGGGGAAAGCTTGAGTTACAATGCATCACACATACAAAAAAATTAGAAATGTTTTGAGAATCCAGCTATGTTCTATTAAGCCAGACATTAGAGAATATAAAAACATACAGTGTTGTTCTTGNAATTTNTTTTAGAAATGTNGTTATTTTTCATTAAAAATATATTAGCTATGTTAACATAAAATGAGCTTAACCAATAAAAAATTATTGAATTTTAATTTAAAACAGAATAAACAGAGCTGAAGAAATGGCTCAGCAGTTAAGAACACTGGCTGCTCTCCCAGAGGACTAGGGTTCGAGTATCAGCTCCCACATGTTGGCTCACAATAGTTTGCAACTCCAGATCCTGAGGANCCACTGCCCTCTTCTCACCTCTACAGGCACCAGGCACATGATATACACACACACATTTAGGCAAAACACCCATGCATATAAAAAATAATAAAGTTGAAACATAAAATATATAAATATTGGCAATGCAATTTGTGATGAAAAACTCTTTTGGGTTCTCAGTAACTTTTACAAGTGTACAAGAGTCAAGATCCAAAAGTGTTGAGTACCTCTGCTGTACTGTCTTATATGGCAGACATATAGAAAGTTTATCTTGGGGCAGTAAGATGGCACAGCAGGTAAGTGTACTTGCTGCCAAGCCTGACAGCTTACGTTCAATCTCCAGGAACCACATGGTGAAAGGGAGACCTGATGCCTGCAAAGTGTCTTCTGACCACCACACATGGATCTGTGGTGCACATACACACACAAAATAAACGTTATTTACCTTTTTATATTTTTAATGAATGACAGACTTTGTTTCACATTATTGATGGAACCTCTTAGTACCCCATAGCCAATAATGTGGGGTTTTTGTTTGTTTTTAGTTTTTTTTGAGACATACTTTCTCTGTATAGCCCTGGCTGTCCTGGAACTAGCTCTGTAGACCAGGCTGGCCTCAAACTAAGAGACCTGCCTGCCTCTACCTCCCAAGTGCTAGGATTAAAAGTGTGGCGGGGCGGTGGTGGCGCACGCCTTTAATCCCAGCACTCGGGAGGCAGAGGCAGGCGGATCTCTGTGAGTTCGAGGCCAGCCTGGGCTACTGAGTGAGTTCCAGGAAAGGCGCCAAAGCTACACAGAGAAACCTTGTCTCAAAAAANCCAAAAAAATAAGAAAGTGTGTACCACCATGCCTGGCTAATAACTTATAATTTTAACAGAATTTTTTTTCTATTTAATATGTACTTTATTGTCTGACACCTTCACGACAACTTACCTCTTCTTTCTCAATTTTTGCATGCTTCCGCTCTGCAGCTACATTTTTTTTCCTATTAAAATGAAATTGTGCATCTTCTTCAGCTTTTTGTAACTTCTTTTTCTTTTCTTCATATTCTCCTATAAACTCTCCTGAAGTACTGATTTCTTCAAAAAANTGAGTCCTCTCTTTGGGCTTTTTCATAGAAATTGACTCTACAGTTCCCTATTAGTAACAGTAAAGCACAACAGCATGTAAAATATGGTAACATGTTTTAAAAACAAATGAAACAAATGAGTATAACTACTTACCTGAAAAACTAGACAGTTCTGTGCTTTGACTATTATGCCTATTTTTTCCAGCTGTGCTACATATGCAGAACGACTCACAGGTTTATCCCCAAAATGAAATTCTGAGCATCCNCCTAAAATTTACAAAATAAACTGTTATAGAATGTTTTTATTGAACTAGTTTTACAATAATACAACTAATATAGCTATACATAAACTCATTTAATTACTCAACAAATATATATATTATATAATAAAGATNATTTCACGGTAGTAACAGATAAAAAGTGTTTTATCTCAAAAAGTTGATATCTTNGTCAGAAATATAAACAAAATATTCAAATAAAATAAATAATATGTGAGAAAGTGGTATCTGTAAGAAAAGATAGGATGTTTTTGCATGTGGGGGAAGTTATTACAATTTTAAAAACAGTGGACAAATGAATTTTTATTGAAATGGAGAATTCTCAGTTAAAAAGCCAAAGGCTAGGTACAGTGACATGACCCAGAGTTCCAGCCCTCTAGGAGGATCACTTGAGCTTGTTAACAGCACATTGAGAGCCCATCACAACCAATAAATGTCCAAAAGGGAGTGAGAAAATCGGCCAATGACTACTGCAAGTGATAAAATGCAGAAATACTTAAATTATGTATCTAAAATTATATATAATTTAAGTTAGTAATACAGTTTTCATACTTTAGAAATATAGTGAAGTCAGACATGGTAGCATGTGTGTGCAATGTCTACACTTGAGAGCCTAAGTAAGATTGTGAGCTAAAGGTCAGTTGGACTACATATCAAGACCCTGTCAAGAAAGGGAGGGAGGGAGGGAGAGAGAGTGAGAGTATTTATTTTAGTGAACTAGAAAGAAAACAGCAACAAGTAAAAGCAATAAAATATAGATCTACTTTTCATGACTTTATAAAGTCCTTACAATGATACACTTATTATAGATGAGCCATAATAGTTTATTAGAGTAATACAGGGAATTCATGGAGAAATAATAAGAAACAAACATTTTATTCAAGTTGCTTTTAGGTATATATATGCCAAAAATATACTTATTTACTAAGAAAAGCACAGAGAAGCAGAGAAAGAAGTTTTATGATGTCTCTATTTAGAGATAGGCTCCCTTCTTCATCTTAGGCAAATATTCAAGTATAAAAATGTTACTCGACAGTAGGAGCCTTGAAAAAGTGAGTCTGCTTAAGCAAGAGACTTAATATGGAATAAAACAGGTTCTGTTATTTGCTTCTAAGAAAGAATCTGTTACTCACTATGCTAGTGAATAGTAAGTCTCATACTTCAAAGAAAGAGCAGGCAATCAGACCCTAAACTAAAATTCCTTCTCTCTCTCTCTCTCTCTCTCACACACACACACACACACACACACACACACACACACAGAGAGACGCAAAATACCTCGGATAATCCTTGTGAATGTTTTCTCTTCGCCACTGTCCTCTATGTATATAATTTTTACACTTGCAGAAGAAGAAACAGGTTTCCCAATATGTGCTCCATGAATAAGTTCTTGAATATTTTTTACTCTTAAATTAGTTGTTTTTTCTCCCATTACAAAACTAAGTGCATCCATTACATTAGATTTTCCTAAAGAAAAAAAGGTAAAGGAAGATTATTATTATTATTATTATTATTATTATTATTGGTGGTTTTTCGAGGCAAGGTTTCTCTGTGTAGCCCTGGCTGTCCTGGAAGTCGCTCTGTAGACCAGGCTGGCCTTGAACTCATAGAGATCCACCCGCCTACCTCCTGAGTGCTAGAATTAAAGGCATGTGCCAGCACCACCCAAAAGATTCATTCTTAATGACTGAAAAACCTTCTGAGAGCCAAAGAAACCAAACCACCAATACAAGTGAAATATAGCCAATATGCAAGTCTCAGAAGTCTTGTTTGGTTAATGTTCAAAATCTATGTGATTGAGGAACTCCAGGTAGGTGAATTGTTTCTCCCATGTAGCTGTGGCAGATAAGTGTGAATGTAAGGATATAAACACATGAATCAAAAACTAATTAACTAAATAAAATTAAACTAAACAAACATGGACCTCAGCTCTATCCTACTCNTGGATATCACATAGTGCAAATCACTTAACATCTCTATTTCCATAACTCCCATTTTATAAATAGGNAAACGATCACATAAACACTATAACAGCACCATATCCCTCTATATTTAAAAAATTTAAAAAGCTAGCTGAGCAGTGGTTGCACAATAATTTAATCCCNGCACTTGGGATGCAGAGGCAGGCAGATCTCCTCGAATTAAGAGGCGAGTCTGATCTATAGAGCAAGTCCCAGGGAAGCCTGGGCTGTTATACAGAAAAACCTTGTCTTGAAAAACAAACAAGAGAAAATTTAAAAAGCTAAATACTAATTGAATGTAGGATCTTCTCAAGGTATAAATTGAGACTGCTAGAATCTTCATGATTTTTCTACTTGGATCTGGGCAGGGTTTTTACAATTTCTTGGTAAGAATGGCACATGGTGCCTAAATTTGTTGAGACATGACTAGGATTAAATATGTGCTTCCTTTCTAGGAGTCTGGAATTTGGTTATGTGCTAGGTAGAGGGCATGACCATCTCCAATAAAAACCCTGCACATTGAGTCCATGAGGTTTCTTGGTGGCATTTCAATATGAGTACTGCTGAAGAATTCAGCTTTTCCCACTGCTGAGTTTGCTTTGTACCTCTCCACTGTCNTGCATGACAACCCTGAGTAAACTATATGCCACACACTGAAGGATTGCCCAGCAAATCACCAAACCAGAGGGTAGTCCTGGAGATCATCAACTCCACTGGTAGATTCACTATATAGGGAATCTTTAAGATGAGTTCTATCAAAACTATAAAATTTGTGCTTAAGCCAGGTGTGGTGGTACACACCTTTAATCCCAGCACTTGGGAGGTAGAAGCAGGTGGATTTCAGTGAGTTTGAGGCAAGCTTGGTTTATATAAAAAGCTTCAGGCCAACCAAGATTACATANTGAGACCCTGTCTCAAAAAACTAAACAAAAAACCTTGTGTTTGAGCCAGGTAGTGGTGGAANACACCTTGTATCCCAGCACTTGGGAGGCAGAGGCAGGCGGATCTCTATGAGTTTGAGGNCAGGCTGGTCTACAGAGTGAGTTCCAGGACAGCCAGGGCTACNCAGAGAAGCCCTGTCTCAAAAAACAAAAACAAAACAAACAAAAACCCTTGTGTTTNAAACAAGAATTCAAATATTTTATATCCTCACCAAGTAAATCCTTTTCTACACAAAGGCTCTGCTATATTCCCGGAACTTAAGTGAATTAATTGGCTGACTGCTTCCTGCTTTCCTTCATTCTTTTTGCCCCAATTCTTTTAAAACTAGCCAATTGCCAAGACTGTGAGGTCAGACCTCAGCTAATGGGAAAAAGACTTGGATACCATCTGCCTTAGAAAAATCAAGTGCACTTCCCAGTCTCAGTGAGCTTGCCCTTCTACNCACACCCTCTTGATCAAGATACTTGTTAAGATACTTCAGCTAGAGTGGTCTTTTTCTTTGTGATTCCCAAACTCATTTCTAACATTACACAACTATGAACCCATAAATAGTTGTAATTCCAAGATACAATGTCAGTTCAGCTATTACCAAGCAATTTGAATTTCCAGTGCCAGAAAGTAATGTAAACAAAGGTGGTTTTAGAGGTCAGAACCCTTCTAAAAAGAATAATAAGTTTTAAAAATGCTGCAAAAACAGCCAGGTGGTGGNGGCACACACCTTTAATCCTAGCACTAGGGAGGCAGAGGCAGGTAGATCTCTAGGTTTGAGGCCAGCCAGATCTACAGAGCAAATTCCAGGACAGCCAAGGCTACACAGAGAAACTGTCTTGAAAAAAACAAAACAACAAAACAAAACAGCTGCAAAAACCATGGCTTTTGAAGATTGATAAACTTCATATTGAAAGCTACTATAAGATGAACATGTAGGACAAAATGAACATTCATTGGACTGAATCATTAAATGTGGCAGTAATGAAGCCAAATAGCAACATCTTTTGATGTATCCTTATTTAAAATCAACTCAAAAATATTTTCCCAATTAAATTTTTTCACTCAATTAATGTACGTGTCCAAAAAGTTGTGCTTTCTTTTTATTTTTTGATACAGGGTCTCACTATGTGACCCTGGCTGCCCTGGAACTCCATGTAGACCAGGACGGCCTCAAACTCACTAAGTCACCTGCCTCTGCATCCTGAGGGCTGGNATTAAAGGCATGCACCACCACACCCAGGTAAAAAAGTTGTATTTTCTTAAGACAGTCGGATAATAAATAAAAAAGACAATTACATATGGTAATAAATATGTACAGATAAAACTGGGAGATGAAAGAATAGAACAATTGGGAGAAAATGTAAAGTGCTAATCTGTTAACTAGTGTTAACAACTATCTGTTACTAAAAAAAAGAAAAAAACTGAATGAACAAACCAAGCCAAGAGACTGAGGATATNTGTTATGAATAATTTAAAAAGAACATTAAGAAAGTAGCTATTCTGAAAGAGCTACATTTTAGGCTATGATCACTTAATACAGATGAANCAAGATCTGAAAACTCCTTGAAACGTAACTCTGTTCCTGTCCTTTTTGCCATTCCTTTNCTACTTAAAATTCTTAAAAGCCTCTTTATTCTTTGATCTCTTAGCCCTCAAAATAGCCGTTCATCCTACAAGCATTTTCTGAACATGTACCAGGCATTCTGTTAAGTACCAGGGCTAAAAAGCAGTAAAATATAAGTTTTGCTCTATCAAAAGTTAATGGAAGTCATAGTTTTGGACTATCCTCATAACCAGATACCAGACTATGAGACCAAACCAAATAGAATAACTCATATAAGTTCCACACAATCAAACTGAACTTTTAAGGAAGGAAGTAAATCCCCACATAGACTGGCTTGTCCTGAAAGTAGGAAGCTCACAACCACCAATTAGAGTCCAATCTACATCAACTGGGTATAAGGAAAGTAACNTGTCATAACTCACTGTTGATCAATCCACTTGTATTGTTCTTGTAAAAGACAACCACTCTGTTATTCCCAGTGGAAAACTCATTCTACTTCATAGAATAANGTGTGGCCTGANTCACAAACAATTAGCTCTTTGAACTTGTCATTTTTCTTTTCACTGCTCTCAAGTGCTTACGGTGGGAGAATGTGATCAATCTGTTGAACCACTTTGGTGCTGGACACCTGCCATCTGTTATTTTATTTTTTTTGCAACAATTTTTGTGAACTTGGTATTTGCATTTTACAAATGAAGAGGCACAAATTCAAACATGTTTTAGAGTGAAATATTTGATTCCCCAAATACATGCTGTTTCCAATAAATGTAGGAAATTATACTATAATAACTTTAAGGAAAAATGTGAAATGCCACAGAAACACCTAATAGAGGCACCCAATAGCTAGAGATCAAGTTGGATCTTTTTTAAAAATTTTATTGCATAAGTGTTTTTTGCCTGAATGTGTGTATGCATACTACATGTGTGCTTGGTGCCTGCAGAAGCCAGAAGAGGCTGTCAAGATTCCTTGGAGCTAGAATTACAAATGGTTGTGAGCTACCACGTAGGTCCTAGAAATTGGATCTAGGTCCTCCGAAGAGTAACTAGTACTTGTAACCACTGAGCCATTTCTCTAGCCTGAGTTAGCTTTTTAGGAGATAATTCTAGGTTAAGTTTCAAGGAATAAGTCAATTTGGTGAGGGGATNTTAAAGGCGAATCCATTATCCCAAGAAAAGAGAGTAACTTGATCACAGGTACAAAGGAATAAGGAATACCATAAGGAATACCATAGTCATGGTACCAGTCCAGTAAAAAACAAAAAAGGCAACAGAATATTGCTTTTATAAGTTTATACTTGGGAGTGTAAGAGAAAAGACTGGATAAGTTATCTAAGAATTACAACATACTACATTAAAGGAATTGAACTTTATGCTTTAGATTATGGGAAGCCATGAAAGGATTTAAAAATAAAAGCATGGCCAGGCAGTGGTGGCGCACGCCTTTAATCCCAGCACTCGGGAGGCAGAGGCAGGCGGATCTCTGTGAGTTCGAGGCCAGCCTGGGTACCAAGTGAGTCCCAGGAAAGGCTCAAAAAGCTACACGGAGAAAAACTGTCTCGAAAAACTAAAAATAAATAAATAAAGGCACTGTGCTAAATTAAGATAAATTTAAAGGCTATAACATTCTGATATATTATGTAGATCTGAAGTGGAAAGGGTTCTGGCTGAAGACATTTAGTGAAAGGCTAATCTTCTGAAGGAGAAACAGTACGTATTAACTCATTTTCATTTTTTAAAAGTTTACATAGGGAAAAATCTGTAGAGAGATGCCCCAAAAGAACAGATCATCTCTGAATTATAATTAAATGTTTGATTTTCTATTCTTATTNTCAAGTTTTGAATATTACATATACACTANTTTTATATGAAAATATTTTTCAAAAAAAATTGTATCACTAGATTATCCAAAATGGAAAAAAATAAGTCGGATGGTGAACCAGGGGGTAACTTCAGGTAGTATGATTAGTAAACGTGAACTGCTGGCCTGCCAGTGGAGGCTTAACAATCATGTGTGGGAAAAGATGAATAAACCAGATCCTCGGTGTTCAGACTGGAGACCTCTGCTGTGAACGATTTAAACNCAGCACCAATCAGGAAAACTATTTTANAAATTATCTTTGGGGCACTATAATTCCCTTTCTTTACATGAACTATGCTCGGGTTATAACGTGTTTTGTTTGTCCCAACAAAGTCCAANTTCATTTGATTCTTAGCATTTGTTGTTGTTGGGGTGAGGCGGTGGGTGGAGCACGAGAGCNGAGGAGGGCTGGGGATGGGTGAGGGCAGCCAGCAAGGGTGGTGGCTGAGGAGTCTGGGGCTCTTGGCCCTAGTTCATTAGGAAGCAGTGAAACCTCAGGCCTGGGTTGGGCAGGCCCCGGGCCCCTGGGTCCCCTTCAGGCCTACAGCGGGTGATGGGGGTGGGGGATGGAGGAGGAGGTGGTGATGATGCTCGGTGCCCTCAAGCCAACTACGGGCCACAGAGACCCCTGCGTCCCCTTCAGGCCTACAGCGGGTGATGGGGTGAGGGGAGGAGGGGGTGGTGGTGGTGATGCTCGGTCTCCCCAGGTCAACCACAGGCTACAGAGGCCCCTGGGT
>LZPO01107319.1:1235246-1250251 GCA_001675575.1 Neotoma lepida
GGGGGAGAGGGAGAAGACGACTCCATCAGCAAAGCCTGTTCGCCCGTCTTCAAATATATCTATATGTATGTGTGTGTATGTATTTATGTATGTATAAAACAAATGTCAGTGTGTCTCACCTGTCTGGATGAGACACCTTGATCCAAGGTGACCACCTTGATCTAAGCCAATATCCACCTAATCTCTTCTATGTACCTATTTCTCCCCCATCCACCCNCATTCTTCCTCAAGCCACCATAACCACAGAGCCAGGGTCAAAATGCAAGGCAGATCTTTTCAACTGAGAGAACAGCCCAAAGTCCACATGACCATGCCACCTCCTTCTCTGCTTCTCTTCTTCACCCTCTGCCCCAACCACCTTGTTTCCTTGCTGTGCCCTGATCGTGCCCCACATTCCTGCCTTAGGCATTCTCCATACTCACCGTTCCCTCTGCTCGGCATGCTCTTTCTTCCAGATACAAACATGGCAACTGTTACTTTCTTAGGAAATCAGCAGTTACCTTATTGGTGGGGAAGCACTTTTCCTGGCCCCCACATAGAAAGGCTCCATTGTATCCTTCCTACCTCCATGGCCTTTTTGCCTCATATGTAGAACCATCAATCATCATCCTTTTGGCCACTAAGATGCACGTTCCATAAGGGCAGGGGCTCCTTCATTCACCACTATTGCCAGAGCCTTGAACAGTGCAAGGCACGAGTTTGTTGCCCGAGTTGTCCAGGGAGAGCATCACAGTCTGAGCCTAAACAGCCAGGGCTCTGGTATTGTTGTAGCTATCCCTGCTGAGTGTCCTGAGAGCTGAGAGGAAACCGACCTGTTGTTGTTTCTGCTCTTTTGGGGGCCCACCACTCAGCTCCCAAATAAATCACACATGGAGACACTTAATTATAAATGCCTGGCCTTAGCTTGGCTTAGTTTCTTGCCAACTTTCCTTAACTTAAATTATCCCATCTACCTTTTGCCTCTGGGCTTTTCCTGTTCTCTTACTTCTGTAAATCTTACTCTTACCCCATAGTTTGCTGTGTAGCTGTGTGGCTGGCTCCTGAAGTCCTCCTCCTTCTCTGGCCACTTCTTTTCCCTCCCAGGTTTCTCCTTCTATATATTCTCTCTGCCTGCCAGCCCCGCCTATCCTTTCTTCTGCCTCACTATTGGCCGTTCAGCTCTAGGACCATCAGGTGTTTTAGACAGGCAAAGTAACACAGCTTCACAGAGTTAAACAAATGCAACATAAACAAAAGTAACACATCTTAAAATAATATCCCAAAATACCAACTCACTAGGGATCAATTGACATGATGATCGAAGAGCCACCGGGTTAGAATTCAAGCTGGGGAAAACAGGCCCTAGCACAGTGTAACCTAGTCATCTGACCCAGTTAGCTGATAATGGGGAATGTTGGTCCTGGGCAGGGGCAATGCAAGTTCAATGGCCAGCACCTCTGTGAGACATGAGGGACAACTAGGCAGGAAAAACCCTGCCGTGGCACAGCTTAAGGTCTCAGAGAGCATGGTTAGCCAAGCCTGGTGTCACTGAATGTGCCAACCATCTCCTAGGTTGGAAAGGCTGCATTGAGAGACTGGCCACACTCGTCTTGAATCACATTCAACCTGTGTTTGGTTGGTAGTCCTTGAAAGTCATATACTACTGCTGTGCGACTCATCTCTGTAGATTCAAGTTTGCTGGCTGGGGCTGCTGCTCCAGAGAGCTCACACTCTGGAAGGAGGGACTGTTTGTCATTCATCTGACATATGCCTATAGAGAGTTCATACTGTGGCAGGCACAGTGCTATGCCCCTGGCTGTAGCAATTAAGAGGGCTGGGGTGGAGCTCAGTGGGTGTATTAGATACTTTCCTGTTGCTGTGACAAAATGCCATAACCAAGGCATCTTATAGCAGGAAAGGTTCATTTGGGCTTATCATCCCAGAAGAGTAAGAGCCCATAATGGCAGGGAAGCATGACAGCAAGCAGCAGGCATGAATAGGGTGCTGAGAGCCCACATCTTGAATCATAAGCAGGAAGCACAAACATCTAACTCAAAAATGTTGTGTGGCTTTTGAAACCTCAAATCCACCCCCCAGTGACATACTTCTTCTGGCAAAGCCACACCTCCAAAACCTACCCATACAGCTCCACCAACTGGGGACAAAGTATTCAAACATCTGAGCCTATGGGGGACATTCTCATACAAACCACCACAGTGGGCAAATTCTTGCTTATCATGTTCAGTGCCCTAAATTCAAGGCCAACGATTAAGGGGAGGGTAAGAAATGACATGTAGTCTGGAGAGCAGAGGGACAGAAATAAATAAACAAANACATGGACAAGACCCAACTCAAATAGGCCCATGTAATGGCTGANAGCAATTTTGATGTTTTTATTAGTAACTTAGATAAATGAAGGAAGCTGTCTTGGGGAGCAGGAACTGTGGTTGATACTTTCTGAACACACTGTCATCATCTCTACTCGAACCAGGGCAAGACCTTGTCGTTCCCTGAGCCTGATCCAGGAAAAGCCTGTCATTCCCATGAGTCTGAGGCATTGGTGTCTTTCCCACGGCCATGAGTCTGTTTTCTAGTCATCCACCCTCCGCTCAGGGGCGACAAGTTGGCCATCCAAGTGGTAGTTCTGGCTGGGTGGTGTGAGGCACTGGTGGTCACTGAGGCACCAAGCATGTAGGGGAAAGGAGGCTTCCCCAGACTCAGCTGAAATTTGCCAGGCAAGCACCAGGGTAGGTGCAGAGCTGATTGAGTTTCATGTCAACCGTGTACATAAGATGAACAGTATGGAAGCAAGAAGAGAAAGACTTTGGTCTCAGAATCTGGATCCCTTCCCTTCATATGATCTTAGCTACACATTCAGCCTCTTTTAGTCTCTTCTCCAGGATTCCCTGACCCTTGCCTGGTGAAGCCATAACTTCACCAAGTTCTAGAGTGTTCTAGGTTCCCAGGACTGAGGATTTGATGGAGCCCAGTTGTCTGAGGCAGGCTGTGTCATCTGCCTGCAACAACACAAGTCGGGGATGCGAGGAGAGGAGCAGAGTCCAGGTTAGGTTCAGCTTTCTCGGCTTCCTGTGACTTTGGCCATGTATCTGACCCCTAGTTACTCACCTAAGATCCACATCAGTGATGAGTAAGTGGATGGGACATGTGAGAAGGTACATACTNCCCATCCCAGGTCACTGTGGCCTCAGGGACTCAGACCCAGTGTCAAATGGATGTGTAGGGCCATATCCTACACTCAAATATCTTCTGTCCTCTCATTGCTCTTGTGCTTTTGGAAATATGACTTAGATGGCCTAAGATTGGTTTTCCACATTTGTAAAATGGAGTTAATAAACACACTGTCATCCTAATCTTAATTCTGAGAATTAAATGACAATTACATAAAAAATATGCTTTGGGGATATCCAGGCCCCTACATGTTAGCATGTCATGCCAGTAATTTACATGGAAGAAGCCAAAATCATTGAGATCAAATTTAACAGGGGNAGGGTAAAGTTCCCCAGTTAAGTCCAAACCATGAGCTCTGCATAAATATTTTTCCATCTCTGTCGTAGAAAAGTCACCCCTCCCGGTGACAAGCGGCTGGAACCTTTGGTAAGTAACATCAAATGAGAACACATCTCATGTGATGACTTGTGGCATTGGCCTGTTTCTTTTCTCAGTAAACAAGCCCTGATTAGCCCTGTCTGGGGGCCCCCCCGAGTGTGAGGCTGGAGGTTGGGGGAAATGCCCAGGCCTCTTCCCATCGGCCTTCCCGGCTGAAAGTTCAGATGACAGCCTTGAATCCCCGGAGCAGCTGGCCTTCTTCCACCCAGAAACATTGGAAATGGATCTGCTGGAGAGTTAGCCAACGAGCATTTCTTGGAATCGTAAATGTCTGAGGGCTGCTGCAATACTTCAGGCTATCTTGTTTTCTTTATCCGTGGAAGCCAAGGTTTTAATGCAGCATCTGTGTGAGTATCTTTTGATAATAAGAACCAAATGTTGGTGGTGGAAATGACTGGAAATTACACTGAGGATCAGAATGTGGGCTTTTAGATTCCCTCTGGAAGACCGACTGAGAAACAAACACATAAGACGTCTTTCCTACAAATCACCTAGGGATGTCACAACCCTGGGGGCTCCTGCTGCCTCCTCTCTCGAAGCATGGGCGGGCTGGGACTTTGTAGACTCTTGGAGGCCNACTGGTGTAGAGATCCCACAGCTCTAATCAGATCTCTAGCCTTCTCCTCTGAGCTCCTTCCTTAGCCACATCTAGAAACTTCTACCTAGACATCCCACAGGCGTGTCAAAACCAAACCCATCATTTTCCCCCAACCTGGCTTGCTCTTCTATCATCAGATGCCATGCTAATGGTCCTACAAGAGAAACCTGGAAATCATTCCCGACCCCTCCCCATGCTGCCCCTACCAGCCGATGGCCTGTCTCGCTCAGATGTCATTCCCTCTCATCCACATCCTTGGCCNCTGTCCTGGCACCAAACCCTTGCAGGAGTCTCCTTTGCCAGGCTCCAATAGTGCCTCTTTTTTCCAAGCCCACCGCCAGCTAAAATGATCTTTTTTTTGAGAAAAAAACAGATCCTATTTAACCATAACCAAAAGCAAAGGTGGGGCTGGGGAGACAGTTCAATCAGTAAAGAGCTTGCTGTGTAAGCATGAGGACCTGAGCTTGATCCCAGCACCCATGTAAAAAGCCCAGCACTGGGACGCACATTTATAATCCCAATGCCAGGGGATTGGTAAACTGTCCCAATGAGAAGNCCTCTCTCAAAAAATGANGTAAGTAGGTAGTTTAGTTGGTAAAGCAACTGCTGTGCAATCACAAAGAGCTGAATTTGGGTTCTCAGCATCCACATAAAAAGTCAAGNACTATGGCATGCATCGGTAACCCTAATAACAACAGGGCCGAAACAGGCAGGTCCCTGAAGCTCACTGGCCAGTCAGCTTAGCCAATTAGTGAGTTCTGGGCTCAGTGAGAGACCCTGTCTCAAACACAGAGGTGGAGAAGGATAGAGAAAGGTGCTGTATATTGGCCTCTGGCCTACACACACCCCAGCACTCACATATACTATAGATTTTTTTTCATATACTATAGATTAAACACAATTTTTAAAAAAATGTTAATGATTACTGAGGAACCACACATGCACCTATATGTACATGAAAAAAACAAAACCCCAAAGCCTGAATTAGGGTATGATTCCATCAGTATTCTCAATTTGGACTCTGCCTTCAAGAAAAAATTGTAAATGGTATCAATATAAATTAGCATCTAGGATTGGCCAAGGAAGACCTTTCAGAAACTGCCCTTATCACCTGATGCTCAGGGTACCGGGTCCTACTCNTTCACCATGTTCAGCACAGTGGTACTTATGGGCAGGTGGAGGGACTTAGTACTGTACAGAGCAGGGCCTGGGGCAGGGGGATAGCTCTGATGAAGTCCTAGCTAGTGGACCTCTCTGTCCTCTGACACACTACTGTTGTCTTGAAAGCAAAGCAACTGTGATAACCCACAAGAGGCCCTCACAGGACTGGGCCTATTAACACTCCCTCATAGAAGAAGTGGAGGGAATGTGAAGAGGCTGGCTTAAGATTCCAGCCACTCCCTTCCTTCCTCGACCCCCTCCAGCACCCTTGGTTTTACTCCATCTTGATGTNCTAGAACACAAAGGAGGTGGAAGATTGGCTTCAGCGGTGTAGTTTTGGTGAATCATCACCTGTGTTGGAGTCACCTATGCTGGGGTATGNTTTTTGGTGATGCAGCTGCTTTTTGAGTCACCCACAACCCTCACCTGCTGTGGGATATCTTTCTGTATGCTGTGAATATGTGTTGCTCCCATTGGCTAATAAATAAAGCTGTTTGGCCAACNGCAAGGTAGAATAGGGTTAGGTGGTACATTTGAACTGAAGAGGAGACAAAGAAGGGGGGAACTNGGAGAGACGCCAGCCTACCACCCAAGGAGCAAAAAGATGCCTGCAGACTGGTAATGCCAGGGCCACGTGGCAACATATAGATTAATAGAAATGGGTTGAGTTAAGTTATAAGAGCTAGCTAGCAAGAAGCCTGACCTATAGGCCATACAGTTTGTAAATAGTATAAGTCTGTGTGTGTTTACTTGGGACCAAGTGGCTGCGGGACGCAGGTGGGAGAGATTCATCCCCGACTGCAGGGCAAGGCAAGACCGGAGAAACTTCTGGCTACATTTGGCACCCCACATTGGGTGCCACTTGTTTAGATCAATCCACATGAATCTACTTAATGGATAATAGGAATTTATTAAGATATAATTGAGGAAATACACTCACGAATACATAATGGAGTAGACAGCTGAAGTCGTCCTCTTATCTGAGCCAGTCCACCTGGCAGTTCGATCAGACCAGGAAGCAGGCAGCAGGGAGAAGGGGCTCATGACCCTTCTCCCTTACCTTTTAAGAGGTCACATACAACAGCAGAAAGCACCACCTCCTTTGGGCCCTATAGTCATGGTGGAGCAAATACCACTACACTCACCCATGCTCCTGTAACTTAACTCCAATAAACAAATTGGTTTGGATATAATTGTTTCTTTTGTCTGCCGGTGTCCTATCTGGGCATAGATGTTCTGTTAGTCTCTTTCAGCTTCTCCCCTCCGTGAAGCATCCTGCCATGAGGGGCTCTGGGCTGCGAAGTCAGAAATGATTGGAAGGAAAGTTGGAAAAGGAGGGTCCTAAGAGGGTCAGAGGGTACTAGAGAAGATACTGAAGGCAGACCAAAGGCTTGGTCAGTCCCTGGGGTCCAGCAAAGCATTAGTGGATGGCAATGGCTAACTTCTGAGAGAAAAGGCTAAAGTGCTCTCTGAATTCCCTTTCACATTCTACTGCCTTTAACAAGGACTTTGCCATGGAGACTCTACATGGAGGCCCACCTAGGCCCATCATCCCTCACCTGGAGTTAGCTCCTTGGGCCTGGGCCGGCATCTCCACGGTGTAGGTAGGCCTGCCTGCTGCTGCCTCTGGGGCTTCTAATTAATAACAGATTTGAGTGCATTTGTTTGCTTTGCTTTCAGAAGGCAGCATGAACTAAACATATGTTAGGTGAATGCAGTAGCCCCTTTCCCTCAAACTTCCTTCCCTGCCAGGCCGCCCCGACATGCCCAAAGCGACAAGCCCTGAAGAACTCAGTGTGGGGTTCTATTAGCTTCGCAGAGCCCCCACCAGAAGGGAAACCACAGCTCATTCTGTGAGCCCTTCTCTGTCCTTTGCTTGGGGTCCTCCATGTTCTGTTGAACACCACTTGAGAGTGCCACCCTCAGATGGCTCCTAGCTTCAGATGAAACTCCAAGTCCTTAGCAACCAAGTCACATGGGTAGTGAGGACTGGAACTCAGACAACTCACTCCTGAAAGCACGCTTGACAATCTCGTGCCACCCTGGTGCAAAGCAAGCTTCTGCCCTTCATCTTCCATAGTCTCTGACTGTCTCCACATAAGGATGTGAATGATTGGGACGCAGGTTCTAAGGGAATCATGTGCACATAGCTTTAAACAAAGTACTCAGTAGAGGTTTGCCCACAGAGTACACTCGTGCCTTGCTTAGTCACACACCCAGCAACACCTCACCCCACCAAACTCTCCCTCCCTNATTCGAGTCCCTCTTTTGGATTGTGACATTAAAAGCCCCTGGGCAGCCTTTATCCATTCACTTAACATCCATGAACTCATCTTTCTGAGTGGAAGTCACCACACATCCCACATTTCCGAATTCACCATCCATCACTCTGTGGTTTTTCTGNGGCTGGCAGGCTTGGCTCTGGACACAGNAGAGTCACAAAACTGACAGTGGGGTGGCCTCTGCACAGAGGAGGCATCCTAAGAGGGGGTCCACTGCCAGCCACCCCAGCCACAGCACAGCCTCTTCCTTGGGGCGCCGAGTAATTGGTTCTGTATGGTGTTTGTTATGGCTTATGTCAAAAAATCAGAAAAGAAGCCTCTGGGGGAGGAAGGCTTTTGTCGGACGCCACATGGCTGGGCCCCTGCTGTGGCTCTGCTAACCTGGTCCCAATTAGGGGTTTGTGGGACTCGAGCTTGTTTTTGAAGCTCTTTGACTGAATCCTGCCTCCTCGGAGCCCCGCTTCCTTTTCAAAATGCAGACTTGCAAAAGCCTTGGAGGTGTGGCTGAGTGGGGGTCCTACAGTCGAGCAGGGTTGGAATACTGTTCATTCTTGCCTCTCTGCACCAGGCAGTGCCCAGAGCCAGGTTGTGGGGCTGACACTCAAGTAGTTGGATGCTTCCAACTGATGCTGGTCACCTTGATTGCTGAGGGGAGCTGGATGGAAACTTAAGGAGAGATGCTGTTTTCTTCCAAGCCTTGGGTACCATTTTGTCATCTACAAAAANACCCTTCGCTATATTTAGGCCTTGCTAACGGGCCCTGCTCTTGAGACTGTCTCTCAGGCTGTTTTTATCATTTAATATTTTTTCCTGCCACCTGGAGAAATCATCAAGCATTTGAGTCCTCTGAATTCACTCTTCCTGCAGCTCGATAATTAAAACAAACCCCTGGCCAAATTACAACCTTCAAACGGAATTCGGGCGTCAGTGGAAAGTACTGGTGTGTGTTTTCCCCACCCCCATGACTCCCTGCTAGTGTTGATGAGGCACCTGCCCTGTGCCAGGCCCTGCTCTGTGCTATATACAAGTTTGCTTACTTTAGGCTCTTGTCCCCTGTGAGTTGTGGGAACCGTGAGTCACCATCACACCAGGTTAGAGACAAGAAGGCCCACTAGAGAGGTACAGCCACAGGTCCCCATCCCCATAGCCTCAGGGAGAATAATGCCAGGCTTTGCTTGACTGTCCTGGGACTGATTTGTGTGGTGTGACGCTCTTCCTGGAGAGACGTGAAGAAACATTTACTTAGCCCAGATAGGGAACCGAGGTCAGACCAAGGTGTGGGTAACACCAAAGTCTATCTTGGTGAATCAGTGAGTTTTATTGGAGTTACTTACAGGAGTGTGGGTGAGAAGTTACTCACGGGAGCAGAAATGACTCAAGGGAAGCTATATCAAAAAAGCCCTCCCCAGCATGGGTGACAGCTCATAAAAGCTGGAAACCTAGAGCTCATTGTATAACCTGCAGGAGGCTCAACATGTTGGAGAGTGTCCTTTCCAGGTAGTTCAGCTAGTCTCAGCCTCTTCCAGACAGCTCAGATAGTCACTTCCAGGCATCATGGCTGATCTGCTCCAGGCAGCTCAGAACGTCTGAGAACTCTTGTAAGCCGTTTTTACTGCCCATATAAACGCAGGGCAGGAGATGCCTAGTGAACCTGGCCAGTTTCAGGGACTTCCTGAAGCCTTTGAGTTGTTTACTTNCTGTCTTAAGGGGCCTATCATCTACAGGATGGAGTGCTTCACCTCGCCCTAGAACATCTTGTGTCTTAAGGAGCTTCCTTGAAGGAAGGACAGTTTTCCTCCCCTTTAACATCTTGTGCCTTGACCAGCTTCCCCAAGGATAAAATGTTTACCTCTTAGAACATCCTGTGCCTTAGTGAACTTAGTGAACTTCCCTCCAAGATGGAATATTTTGTCTNAGAGGGAATTGCTGCACAACATGACACTAAGCCTCTCTTGAAGGAGACTCCTGCATAGCAGGGGCTCCCTCCTGGACCCCAGTTAGGCACAAACCACATCCAAACACCTGTTTTTACTGAGAGATCCTTTATTAAGCAGGGAAGAAAAGTGGCTGCTTTCTGACTCAGGCAGAAAAACAGCAGCAAATAGCCTTGCAGGTNTAAGTTTTAAGAATAATGTTTAAGAAAAAGGGAGGTCTGTGTTAGAATGGGCTAGGATGTGGTGGTAAAGGAAAAGGGGCAGGGGTATTTGTCCTGGAGGGACAAAGGATTGCCTCGTAGAGAGGAGACAGATGTGGAACACAGGCAAATGGTGGTTTATATAGGTAAAATGGGAAACCCTGTGTTAGGATGAGGTGTTTAATTTTAATTGGGCATGTTAATTAGGTGAGCCAAAGGAGGCTTTTGATTGCTGGACTTCAATACTTTGATAGCTGGACCTCGGTAGTCAGCCTCAGGAGGAGGAAGTAGCCAANTAANGGACTAGACCTTGGGGGCTAGCTTTAGGAATGTAGCAAGGTGGAGGGAACTGGGGAGAAGGGCAAGGCCCCCAGAGCCACATGCTCGAGTGGGCTAGTGTCCCTTCATCCCTCCTATATGGCACGCAGTGCTGGAAGAGGCAGGTTAGGGACCGTGACTTCTGAGGGTACAGATTTGATTTGCACATGGAATCCCATAGGAATCTAGATGTGCATTCTGAGGAAGGGCTCTGACCGGGGAGGGGTTGATGGGAGCCCCTCTCCTAGTACAGTGGTTCCCCAACCTCAGCCCTGCTCTCAGAGTCTGTTCTTCGCCTCTAGCCCCTCCTCAACAAGGGTGACATTGACATTCTCTTTACTGCTCCTGGGGCTCTAGCACTACAGATGTGAAACAGAGAAGTTCCCCTAAACCAGCCCTGCCTCAAAGATTGGCTCTCTCTCTCTCTGGTGGGTGTGGCCCTTGGCTCAGACACCTGNTCTAGTCCACTCACAAACCATCATCTACGCTGCTGTTTGGGCTTAGGCCTGGCTTCTGCGAGCAGCCAACAGCTTCCTGACAGTNTGGTTTCCGACCTCCTTCTGGGAAGGCCAGCCATAACAGTAAGGACTGCATCCTCCTGAAACTGCCATTCCCCACTGGTGCAGAAAATTGAGAACAACTGTGACATTTAGCAATGACACAGGCCACATAACACATGGGATTATCACCTCCACCCAACAGAGAAACCAAGGCTGCCACATTTTATTTGGTCTGCAAAGGGGTTTCTTGTAGCCCAGGTTGACCTCAATATATGTAGTTGANGACGACCTTGTGCTTCTGATCTTCCTGCCTCCACCTCCTGAGTGCTAGGATTATAGGTGTGCACCTCCACACCCAGTTTTTGTGATGCTGGAGATCATATTCAGTATTTCAAGCATGGTAGACAAACATTCTACCAACTGAGCAACATCCCTAGCCCNTGAAGCAGTTATTTGTGAACATATTTGAGAACCTTGGGGCCAGATTCCTCCAAGAAACAAGCCTGACTTCATCATTCTCCCAAACCCTATTGGCTCCACCTCTACTCCCACTGCCACCCCCACCCCTGCCAAGTCTAACCTCAGNTGTGGACAATGGCTTTAAAGCCCTGTCAGTAATGGTCCTGCCTGCTAGTCCAGCCCTAGCCCCTCTAGAACCAACTATACCCAAGAGAACCTTTGCACGAACTGTCACCTGGATTGCCTTTCTTATCAATGTACCTGGCAAACTCCCCTTCTTCTGCTCTCAATCTGAACGGGAGCATNGGTGTTTCAAGGCTCTGCCCCCAACAGTGTCTCCTTTCTTCCCGCTTCTGGATTCTCCCATGCCTACCATATGCGCCTCTCATGGGACACCTCTGACTGTCTTTTGTCCACTTCCTGTGATTGACAGTAGGACTTGAGAGGAAAGGTGGTGTGCTGGATAGTTTTATGTCAAGGACACAAACTAAAGTCACTTGAGAGGAGGAACCTCAATTAAGAAAATGTCTCCATAAGATCTAACTATAGGCAAGCCAAGCATGGTATTTTTTTTAATTAGGGATTGATGTGGGAAGGCACAGGCCACCCTGGGTGGTGGCACTCCTGGGCTGGTGGTCCTGGGATTTATAAGAAAACAGACTGAGCAAGCCATGGGAAGTAAGTCAGTAAGCAGCACCCCTCCACGGCCTCTGCATCAGGTCCTGTCTCCACGGCCTCTGCATCAGGTCCTGTCTCCAGGATCCTGCCCTGTTTGAGTTCCTGTCCTGACTTCTTTGAGGATGAACAGAGATAAGGAAGTCTCTGTGCCTTCAAATCCTTCCCAGGCTTGCCCACACTGACTAGTGAGTTTAGAAGATCCAATTCCCCAGTCCTACCCGAGCCACCCTCCTTTTAGAACTCTGTCTTTCTCTGGTACCCATACCACCCTAGCTGGTCTTCTCACTGGTAATTCAAACCTTCAACTTAGAATCTTAACGTCCTTCTAGCTCTGATGATGGCTAAATTCTACATGGTTTCCTCTAGTGTGCTCTTTCCTCACTGTTCTGTGCCCTGACTTTGCTGGTATCCTGTGCATGGGCAAAAACATGTTGTGATTTTGGCCAAGTGTCCCTCAAAGGGACTGGTTCTTAAGACTTAGTGTTCAGAGAGTGGATTCAAGCATTGACAGGGTGGTTTATCGTGATGGGTCTGACTTCAACAATTGGTTAATCCATCAAGNATTAATAATTGGCCAGACTATAGCAGGCTAGCAGAGACCAGAGGAGGTGGGACCTCACTGGAAGAAGTGGGAAACTGGTGGTGTCTTTGAAGGGTATGTCTTTTTGCTGGCCTCTTCTGTGTTTTCCTAATTACTCATTGCTGTGAGGCAAGCATTTTCCCCCACCACATGTTCCTGCTGCCATGATATTTTTTATCTTGTTTCAGGCCCACAGAAATGGATCCAACTGAACTTTCATTGAGCCCTCTGGAACCTGAACAACGTCAATCTTTTCTCCTTTTAAATTTTTTTTGTAAAAATTTACATATTTTATTTTTATGTGCATGGCTGTATCTCTGTGCACTATGTGTGTGCAGTGCCCTCAGAGGCCAGGAAAGGGCATCAGATCCCTTTGCACTGGGGTTACAGGTAGTTGTAAGCTGCCGTGTGGATGCTGGGGTGCTGAGAAGTGAACCCAGGTCCTCTGCAAGAGCAACAAGTGTTCCTTAATAACTGAGCCATCTCTCCACTCTTCCTTTTAAGTTTATACCAGATCTTTTGTCACAGTGCTAAAAGGCCAGTGAACACAAAGCATGATGACACACATGTGTTTCAGGGGTCACTCCTCATTCCTGAAAACCTTGAGGCTATGAGACTTTTTGTTTTGTTTTGTTATTTTTCAAGACAGGGTTTCTCTGTGTCCTGGAACTCGCTTTGTAGACCAGACTGGCCTCGAACTCAGNGATCCACCTGCCTCTGTCTCCCTAGTGCTGGGATTAAAGGCGTGCACCACCACCATCTGACAACCTTGAGGCAACGAAGCACCTAAGAACCATATGGATTATGAGATGAGCACAAGCCCTCAGTGCCCAGTTCCTCGGGGGAGGCATACTCAGGCTCTGTTGGTCTGGGTTGAGGTGTTTCCATGGTAGGAGAAGTCTAAGCATAGGCTTGTGTGGCNTCGGTAAGAAGAGATATTGCCTGGATTTTGTGTCCAGTTTCTCATTATCGTGCATAGTGCCATCTTGGGCCGTAGTACCCTGGTGATGTAGTAATCTCTGTCTAGGCAGGATCTGTGTTCAGACCCCTGAAGTCATAAGAGGATAACCCCTTGTGTCTGTGCTGCTGTGTGCTGAGTTTACAGGTCCTAAAACAGTCTTAGCTGGCAGCTCTGCCTGTTGGGTGGTCAGTCAGCCTTTCGAGTGAAGGAGGGGTTGCCTGGGTAGAAAGATGTGAACACACAGGAAAGCTGTTCAGGAGGCTTGATTGCCTAGATCATGAATGGCCAGGGGTGGGACCCAGAGGAGAAGAAGGAAAGTCCGAAGTGTCTTGCTTTGTTCTAACAGCTGGCCAGCTGGTGGTATCAGTCACAGAAGTTAGCTGGCTTTCATGTGTAAGGATTTGCAATGGCTGCTATAATAACACACCACAGTCCAGGGNACTTAAACTTCAGAAATGAATTTTCTTCCTATGGGGAGTGAGGAAGCCCCAAGTGAATGTGCAAGTAGATGAAGTCCTAATGAATGTGTGTTGTTGACATGAGCACAGCCATTCCTGAACCCCAGTGCCTCGGACCCATATGAATGGCAAAGCCTTCNCCCAGATAAACTCAGGGGGTTGTCATTGCCTTCTCCTGGTCCAAGGACAAGTGTTTATGAATAATCGACAAGTGTGCAAAAACTATCAGACACAGCTTCCTCCTGGGGATGTCTACAGCCTGAGACTGTTCCCCTACAGGGACCTCCTACATAGTGTAGCTAAACNTGCCTCCTTATTCAGTTGTATGCAACAAACCTGCCTCTTCTGTTGACTTGTATAAAATAAATGGGCTGAGCTTCTGGGATGCAGTTGGCACCCTCCATCAGGGCAAGCATAGCCCACCCTATCGTAGCTTTTTTGTATAAGTGTCTGTGTGTCTGTCTTTTCTTCATTGCTCGTTGCCCAGTCAAGTTTCCAGGACCAAGCAGTGTAGGACAAGGCATCTTGCATTTCTAGAAAACAGAAAGGTCAAGATGTCTCCAGAGTTGGTTTCTTCTGAGTCCTTTCTCCTTGGCTATTTCCAGACATCCATCTCCTCCCTGTGTACTTGTATCGTTATCCCTTTGTGCCTTTCTACACTTCAAATCTCCTTCTAAGGACAGCATCATATTGGATTAGAACACGTCATAATGACCTCATTCAACCTTAGTGCTCTACTGACTCCAAGTGTGTCAGGTGCTGAGATCCTGGGATTTAAGACATTAGCGTATGGATTTGGGGGCAGGGGCAGAGGGTCATGATGCAGCCATTATAGTACATATACAGTTTAAAATAGGCTGAGTTCTGAGAAACAGACAAGCATTCAAGAGGCAATGATGGGGTATGTCTCTGAATTTGGAGGACAGCTTGGCTGGGGACCTGAATTCAGGTGTAAAGAGTGACAGGGATCAAGAAACAGCTGTATCACTCCCGAGAGGGGAGGAAGAAGGACACAAGACCCATTGGGCAAAGTGCAGATGGATGCTGTGGTCAGAGAATNAGAAGACCCAAGGATAGGTAGAATCCTAGAAGGCCCCAAGCAAGGAATTACTTTAAGGCAGCNGTTTTCAACCTATGGGTCATGACCCCTTGACAACCCTCTATCTCCCAAAATATTTACATTATAATCCATAACAGTAGCAAAATTATAGCTACGAAGTAGCAACGAAAATAATTTTATGGGTGGGGTCACCACAACATGAGGGACTGT
>LZPO01107319.1:1294281-1312338 GCA_001675575.1 Neotoma lepida
CCGTGTCTCGTGCTCCCATGGTATCTCTTAAAGCTGAGTTTTGTAAGGTTCTGACAGACAGTGGCCTTCTACCTAGCAACCAATGCGGTTGGCACTGATGTTTTCTGTCCTATAAGTCCCTTGGGCTGAGAGCAAAGTGTGTGGCACCTTAGGACACATTACCCCTCCCTNGGGCTTCGTAGGGATCTTTTTACTTGCCAGTAGCAGAGGGAGCACGGCCTATAGTGAGGCCAAAGACCTGGACTGCCACAAGGACCTGAGTTTCTGGCTCAATCCTTTGCTGAGGACCCGAGCTAGCTGCTTGGTAGACAGCTTTTACTTCCGAGCCTCTCTGTGCCAAGCCAGCACTGTCCTCACCTTTGATCGCCATTTCTACAAAATACTAGTGTCCCTAAGGGTGGAACTATCACCAGCTTTGGTTTCCCCATCTCTATACTGGGGGTAGAAGCCCCTCCCCCAGCTTGTTACAAAGACTTAAGTGAGAGCCTGGATGTGGGCTCCAGAAACTGGCCCAGAGATAGAGAGGGTTTGCCACTTTTTGANACTCCTCTTCCTGTCTCCCTCCTGGAGAAGTCAGGCCCTGGTCATCCCCTGAATGCTAGGCAGATGGTGCCCGGCCATGTATCTGTCAGCAGAACTCACCTTTGTTCTCTGGACCAGAAAAGCAGGGCTGTGGCCTGTGTGCTTGGGTNTCAGCATTGAGCTCAGTGCTTTCAGAGCTGGCCCAGGCCTTTGTGGGAGGAGTGGAGAGTAGTTGGCCGTTCTCATACTGGCTTACAAAGAGATTAAGAGTATGCTGTGTGTACTCCCTGCCCTTCCAGACTTGGCCTGGTGTTGTTAGGGCTGCAGGAGGCAGATATCCTGATGTCATGGCTGGGGTGGAGGGTACCAAGCAGGTCACCAATCGGCTTGTTCTCTTCCCTCAACAGTGAATGCTGATGTCTCCATGGAGGCTTGCTGCACAGAGGGAAATCAAATGGCTAACCAGCATAGGGACTGCTCACTGCCGTACACCTCAGAATCCAAGGAGTGCAGGTACGTGTGCCAGATGTCTGAGATCGGGGGGGGGCGCCTGCCTCCCCTCATCTGCTGCTCCTTCCTCTGTGCTTCTGAGCTCCTTGTCCTAGCCTGCTCTGTGCTCACTGGAGCTTCTGTTGCTTTCCCTGGCCTGAAAAGTAAGATGATCCAGGTGTGCAGCCCTGTCTGCCACAGCTGTCTAACTCTGGGCAAGTCAGTCTTCCAAGCGAAAGGGAGGTCTGTAGTAGACTGTCAGATGAGACCACATCATGACATGAGCCTTCTTACAGACCCTAAGAAATGGTTCATCTACACATGCATCTTGTATGTTCTCTCTAGATGAAATCGGGCGCTCACAAAATTTGGGGTATGTAAAACCTTAGAATAGACTACGATAATAGGTTATGTTGAGCATCATAAAAAAATTATCAAATCTTTACAAAGCACCTACTATGCTGCCTGAAGGCATATGTGGAGTATGGGAAGAGTGTCCAGGGAGGGAACAGCCAGTGTGGATGCTCAGGGGAAGGCTATGCAGGTTTACCCTGCAGCAGCAAGGCAGCTAGAATGTCTGAACAGCGGGGCAGAAAGACACAAAGCCAGAGGGAGGTGGGGGTGGGGATGGTGCTACCCCTTGCTCCTGGTAGTATGGCCATTTCAGAAACTCACAGGGAGCAGGGTAAGAGTCTGATGGAGGTTTTGAGCATGAATTGGGGGGTGGGGGAGCACATCTGTCCAGACTTGACAGCGGTTGACAGGAGGGAGTAGAAGCTAAGGGGCTGTTTGAAGGTAGGAGGTGTGGAGGTGGCTGGGAGCTGGGCAACAGACTGGGATGGGAGAAGGGGCTGACTGTGGAAGAGAGTACAGGAAGGGAGCCAGCCAAGCAGTCGATCCTGGGAGTACAGTGGGGTCNAGAGGGGTGTCGGCAGTAGCTCCAGAGGTTTCCTTTGTATAGCTGAGCAGATGAGAAGGGGTGCTGGTGGCAGAAGGCTGAGGCTGGGGGTGTGGAATTAGCCAAGTTAGCCTTAAACACCCGGAAGCCCAAGTGGCTTGTTAGTCTTGCTAGGAGTGTGGAGAGAGGCNAGCCACAGAGAGACTCAGCAGTGATGCTCAGAGGAGGAGATGGGGACATTGGGTATGAGAGACGAACCCCAGCCCCCAGGGTCCCACTCTAAGTGCNCAGTGAGTCCCTCTCCCTTAAGCCTCACTAGGACAACAGTGCCCCCCAACACACCAGGTTCAGACAGGGCGTAGAGAACTCCCATCCAGGAGGAGGGTTTGGGACAGGCAAGGTCGAGTGACCCTAGACTGGTTGGTTCTTTGGTTTTTCAAACTANGTTCCCTGGAGCCTTTGCAATTCTTGGGAACCCCTGGCTGCCCCAAAGCAGAGGTGCACCTGGGCAGCCCTGCTCAGTCTCCTTCCTCCTATGCGGCTCCCCAGGCACCCTCCCTGTCAGGGCAGAGTTTGTACATGTGCCCCAGAGTACTCGTGAGGACTAGGCAATTTGGCTTGCATGCCTGGAGCCCTCATGGCCGACTAGCACACTGTAAAGCTGCAGACAACAGTACTTTGTAGAATGTAGTAAAATACAATTAAAATTCACCATCTTAATCCTGTGTGAGGGCCCATACATATGGTTTTGCCACCCTGACTACTGTCCCTCTCTGAGACCCTTCCAATCCTGCAAATGGAAACTCTGACCCCATCAGCCCCTGGCTAACCCATCAGTTTCCTGTCCATGAATTTGACTTCTCCTGTGTCTCTGTGGGACTAGCTTGCCTCACTTAGCACTGGGCCCTGGGGATTCCTCTCTGTGGTTGCATATGCCAGGATTTCCTTTGGTGTTTGAGGCAGAGTCACGGTCTGTCATATGATTGTGCTCACCCATTCGCCCCTCTGCTCACATTTAGGTTTCTTCCACATTTTGGCTATTGTAAATGNCGCTGCTATGAACTTGGGTGGGCAGGCATCTGTTGGAGGCTGTCTTAGGGTTTCTATTGTTGTGAAGAGACACCATGGCCACAGCAACTCTTATAAAGGAAAAACATTTCACTGTGGTGACTTGCTGACAGTTTAGAGGTTTAGTCCATTATCATCATGGCGGGAAGCAAGGCAGCGTGCAGGCAGACATGGTGCTGGAGAAGGAGCTGAGAGTTCTTACATCTTGACTCAAAGGCAACAGGAAGTGGTCTGAGACACTGGGCAAGGCTTGAGACTTCAAAGCCCACCTCCACAGTGACATACTTCCTCCAGCAAGGCCACACTCCCTCCAACAAAGCCATACCTCCTAATAGTGCCACTCCCTTTGGGGACCATTTTCTTTCAAACTACCACAGAGGCCCTGCTCCAAATTCTCTTGAGTGTCATAGCTGTATCCTATAACAGTCTATTTTCAGCCCTTTGGGGAACACCATGCTATTTTCCAAATAGATGTCTGTGTTTCCTTCCTCCCAGCTGTGGACAAGTCTTCCCACATAACTAGTGTCTTAGTTACTTTTCTGTTGCTGAGACAAGACAGCATGACCAAGGCAACTTGTAAGAAACTTNGTAGAACTTAAAAGAAAGCTTTTAATTGGGTTTGTAATTCCAGGCGGTTAGAGTCCATGATGATGGAACAAAGGACCTGATGGCAGCAACGGCTGAGAGCTCACATCTTACACTGACCAGTAGGAGGTAGANAGCACGCNCTGGGAAGGGAGCAAGTNTTTCAAAATCTCAAAGTGCCCCCCAGTGACACACGTCCTCTAACAAGGCCACACTACCTAATGCTTCCCAAACAGTTCCACCAACTGGGACCCTAGTATTCACATATATGAGTCTGTTGGGGCCGTTCTCACTCAGACCACCGCAGTCAGCACTTGTTGCTGTCTCTTTAACATCTTGGACATTTGGTGAAATACCGCTTGTCTGCCAATCCAGTGAAGCAGGCGTGAAGTTAATGGCACAGTGTAGACACATCTATCCTGGATCTGGAGGGTGGCTCTGGAGAGAAGTCTCATGGGAGACTTCTGAGCCTGGGTACAGGAAGGACTGGCCAGGGCCATTGGCCATGGGCATAGGCAACCTGGCTGGCAGCAGAGGGAGGCAGGGAGCCCCCGTCCTATCTTGCAGACAGCATAGATTAGGTGGCTGTTTCTGCCCCTACTGGCTCTGGCTTTGATTTACTTTAGTCTGGATGAGAGCTATGTGTGAATCCTTCCTTCTTGTTGCCTATGGGGCAGGCTTTCCGGCCTCTGAGATGTCAAATGTGTTTGAGTCTGAGGAATAGACTCTGGCAGGTTCAGGTTCTACCCAAGCCCCTGTTTTCTAAAGAGCTTTTTGTACCCGAGCCTGTAGGTGGCAGGAGGCTGGGGTTGGGCATCCTGGTTGCTGCTGTCTTCCACTCTGGGTCCTTCAACAAACTGTGTCATAAGACTCTCCAAAACTTCCCCCTCTGAGCCTGGAAAACGGAGCTGAGGTTGAGAAGAATTGAGCTAGGTGGGAGGAGGAAAGGTTGTAGTCGGGAGCCTGCAGCAGCCTGCTTTGTTNGTAAATAGNGGAGAACGTTCTCTAACCAGCCTTGGCAAAAGGCTCTCAACTTTGCTCAGAGCGGGGTCTCTGGACTCCCACCCCAGACACCACTCTGCATTTGGTCTTTCTAACTAAACATCTGCCAAGTGCTTCCTGTAAGGCCAGACGCTGTGTGTNTCTCTCTCCCTGTGGGAGCTGGGATGTGGGGGATCCTNCAGAGGACTTCATCCTTCTCGTGGGCTTCTGTTCTGAGCTTGGCTCCACCAAAGAGTCCTGGCGCAGCCTCTGCTCTGCCTGCAGGATGGTCCAGGAGCAGTGTTGTCACAACCAACTAGAGGAACTGCACTGTGCCACAGGCATCAACCTGGCCAGCGAGCCGGACGGCTGCTCCACGCTGCACAACAACAGTAGCCTTGAGACCATATTCATAAAGGTGAGTAAGGCTGAGAATCACCCAAGAAACCATTCTCATTCTCCACCCTGTGAACATCAGAACAATCAGGTGTCTTCCCCTTCTCATTTAGTGGGTCAGCCTTACCAGCCAGGCTTCCAGATAGGAAATGGTAAGATGGTAAAGGCCCAGCTCCACCCTGGGNAAACAGGAAGAGCCCAAGGATTACCCTGTCCCAGCCTTTAGGCAGAAGGCAGAGCAGGGGTTTTCTGGGGCCTTCAGAATCTTTTCAGTTCAGGATAGGCATCCTCCTACTGCCTAGGAGGCCTGGATGTGCCTCTGTTCCTCAGGTGAGGCTCTGAGCTCACACGAGATCTACCTTGGGGTNTCTAATAACATGGGACATTGGAGTTCAGAGAGGGCCACACTCCAGTGGCTTCTCAGCAGCCTTGTCNAGGACTCNGAGATCCTCCACGAAACGTAATCAGAATAAGTAGCCAGGTCTCCTTTCCTGAATGCTCTTGGGGCCCCAGGTCCAGGCCAGGTTGCTGAGCTTGCCATGGCTGTGGATGTCTCACATATGTGCCTGAGAGGGGACTACAGCATCTCCAGGCTTGAACACAAGCAGACCAATGGTCAGGACCAGGAGAAAAACCAGTGGGGTGGGAAGCTCCACTTGGAAATGATTCCCCACCCCACCCCCCACCACCCCCGGTGACTGCCAGAAGTGTTGATGACAGTGCCTTCCTNTGACACCACCTATCCCCATCAGGAAGGTGGTAGGGGAATCGGAGTGAAAATTTGATTGTAGTCTGGATTCTGGGAGAGTGGGTAGGAGTGTCAGCAGACAGGCAGACTGCTCCTGGGTCTGGGGCTCTGCCTTGACAGCCATGGCCTACCACAGCCATCAGGTGTTTAGGGGGTGTTGAGGGGGTGGACAGTACCGTCATGGGGAAGTTAGTCAAGGCTAGAGTGAGTGGCCTGGTTAAGGGATCTGTCAACCAGGACTTTGGGCTTACAGTGACCACCTCCCTGGAAAAGGCTGGGCTCGGCTTAATGTTGTATGCCTGGCAAGACAGCTGTGCTCCACCCCTAGACCTGAGGAAAGAGAGGTGTGAAGTAATAGAACATTCTAGCAAGAGAGGGAACAGATTATCAGGCTAAATTAATGAAGTGTGTTTCTGGAAAAGATTACTCACACCCCAGAGGAGGGTGAGCTCACAGCCGCTCTTGGTGGCAGCAGTGTGGGTAGAATGACATGGAGAAGACCCCTTAGCCTCTGAAGATGCTAAAGCAAAGCTTCTTGCTGTGNGCTTTCTGGAAAGTTCTTTGTATAACACTGACTTGGGGCTTTTCATGTGTATCCCAGGACCNGNGCTAGGACACAGGTCTGACTTTCAGGATATGGGGTCTCTGTGAAAGNCAGTGACCAAGTCTCATGCCTTGCTCAGGGACCTTGAGGCTCTTGTGCCCAACACTTGGAGTTGAGAGGAGACAGTGTGCACCCTCTTCTGGCAGAGAGATGAGANCTTGCAGACAGGCAGTGGTCTGCTCCCTTCTCCTAGAGATGGGTGGGCTGGGATGGAGGTTGCTGGTCAGGAAAGGGATGTCCAAGGGGGTANTCATGCAGTAGGGGTGGGGAGGGGAGGTAGAGTCCTCCGAGGTGCCCAGACTCTCTAGGTTCCTTTCCAACAGTCCTAAGAGGCTCGGAGGGGCCCAGAATGCTTCTCAACATACTTCTGACATTTAGATAAATTACCCATATCAGATGTTTTCTTGCTGTCCTGAGAACATGGACAAGAGGGTGTCAGGTGTGTCCCTGGGGTTCTTGTGGAGTCCCAATGGCCACTTGTCCAGCCCCCCTGTACCCAGTCTTGAATCTCTCTGTTCACAGAGGTGCTGCCACTGTTGCATGCTGGGAAGGGCGGCCCAGGCCCGGAGCCAGACCTGTGAGCCCAATCTCATGATAAGCTACCAGTGTGGGCTGGTATTCCGTGCCTGCTGTGTGAAGGGCCAGGAGAGTTCAGACTTCCCCCGCGGTGATGGTGGGGACCTTCAGGACCCAGGTAACTCCTCCCCCTTCCACTGTGGAGCAGTGTGCTCTGTGACATGGTTCATACTTCAGGGTGTGTGTCTATGACACAGTTGGTTTATCCTTTCTGTGGCTGTCACATTTCTGGATTCTACCAATCACAGATTAAAAATACTANAGGAAAGATCATGAGTTTGGATCCCCAGCACCCACATATAAGCCAGGCAAAGCGGCAATGCATCTTTAACCCAGGGCTCGGGGTGTAGAGCAGATAGGAAGATCCCTAGAGCCTCAGTTCAGTGGAAGACCCTGCCTCAAGATGAAATAGAGNAAAACGCTAGATGTTGACCTGTGACCTCCACGTGTGCACGCACAGGTGCAACACCTGTACACACTTATGCACATGCCACACGCTCAAAATGTTGGAGAAAAGATACTGAATCTGTGCTAGGTGTGTACAGACATTTTTCTTGTCATTCTTTGAACAGAAATAACAACTATTTATATAGCATTGATATTGCATAAGGTATTAAAAGTAATCTAGAGATGATTAAGGCTTACAGGAAGATGTGCATAGATTACAGACAGACATGGTATTTTATGTAAGAGACTTGAATGNCTGTGGATTTTCATAAAATAATTTATTTTTATTTTCCTGTATCAATGTTTTGTCTACATTGAGGTAAGTGCACCATGTGCATGCAGTGTCCATGGAAGCCAGAGAGAGCATTGGATCCTCTGGAACTGTAGTTACAGATGGTTGTGAGGTGCCATATGGGTGCTGGGACCAAACCTGGGTCCTCTGCAGGAACAGCATGTGTTCTTAACTGCTGAGCCATCTCTCCAGCTCCTTGTATGTGGGTGTGTGCCTATGACACAGAATCCAGGGTCCTGGATTCAATCCCCATGTGTACCAGGATTTTTCTTTTGGGCCACCAACCAGCTCCCAAATCATGACACTGAGACTTCTTATTAGTTATGAATGCTCGGCCTAGCTTAGCTCGTTTCTGGCTAGCTTTTTTTCTTTAACTTAAATTAGCCTGTTTCACTTCATCTACCTTTTGCCTCAGAGCTTTTTACCTTTCTTTCTGTATGTCCTGCTCTGTGCCTGCTGGCTGGCCTCAGGCATCTCCCTCTCCTTCTCCCTCATTCTCTTCTCCTTCTCTTGTTCTTCTCAAGCCTACATTTCTCCTCTTATTTATTCTCTTTGCCTGCCAGCCCCACCTATCCTCTCTCTCTCTGCCTAGCTATTGGCCAATCAGCTTTTTATTAGACCAGTCAGGTGCCTTAGGCAGGCAGGTGAAACAGCAACACATCTTTTCATAAAAAAAAACAAATGCAACATAAACAAATGTCACACATCNTTACATCATTAAACAAATGCAGCATAAATAAATGTAACACAACTTTACATAGTTAAAGTAATATTCTGCAGCATAAACAAATGTAATACATCTTTACATAGTTAAATATTCCACAACACCCATGGATACCAAAGGACAGCTGTGTAGAGAGAGATGTATGATTGGGGTTAGAGGACTGGAGGGCAGGCCTCTGGGCCAGAGCCCCAGGGGAGAGCTAATGCAGCTCAAGTCCAAAGGCTTGAGCANAATTCTTGCTGGTAGAATTCTCTTCCTCAGTCTCCATCTCTTAGGGCCTCCAGCTGGTTTAGAAAGCTCACTTAACCTTCAAGAGGGCCATTTGATCACCTCCATCAAAGTCCATCAACTTAAATACTAACCTCATCTCAAAAACACTGCCTACATAATGACATCCCATTAAGTTGCCACGTGAGGTTAACGATCATGGCTGTGAGATTGGATGAGTACCAACTGCTCTGCAGGCATCTGGCTCCACGAGTGTCTGGAGAGAACTTGGCCTTTTGAGTCTTTGGGCCAGTGTGGGCCAGTGGCTGNGTGCCTCTGTGTTCAAGTAGCTGGCTCTTTCTTAGGGGAGTGTGGGACCCCAGAAGCAGCTCCTGGAGATCCTGAAGCTGCTGTCACAAGCTCTCCCTCTCCCCATCGCCTACAGCCAGATGTACTTGAAGCCCTGAGGGGCATGGCTTTGTGATGTAGGAACTTCTTGGATTTTTTTTAACTTATTTATTTTTATGTGTATGAATGTTTCTTGCATATATGTACNTATANCATGTGTCTTTGGAGGTCAGAAGAGTGCCCTTAGAGGTCAGAGGAGGGAGTTGGAGCCCCTGGGACTTGAGTTACTGGTGGTTGTGAGCCAATTGTAGGTGCTGGGAACTGAACCCAGGTCCTCTGCAAAAACATGTGTTTTTAACTGCTGAGCCATCTCTCCAGCTCCAACGTCCTTGTTCTTTAAGAATCATCTCTCACTTACATTGTGAGCTCCTGAGCCACCTGGGGAAGCCCTGGGAAGGTGCACCNTGCTTGCTGGGAATGGTGTCTCATTCTGACCTCTCTTGAACTTTATACTCACAAACTCNGATACTCANTTCAGTCCATGTTTCAGGGTGTCTTTTAAAGGCTTAACTGTTCTTCAAGTGAAGGTCCGTTTAATAAAAGATGAAGGAATNCAGAGGGCACAAATGGGCCTCCTGCCCGGTGCTGACAAGAGAAGTAGGTATGTCTCCTCCTCAGATGAGACGGGATGCTGTTTGTGTGATCTTGTCTCATCTCTGTACCCGCAGCTAAGATTCCTGATGACGAGGAACAAGAAGACCCATACCTGAATGACCGCTGTCGAGGTAAGGCCTTGGGCCCTGTGGGAGCCCTTTGGTAGGCAGCTAACAAAGTCCAGGGGGACAGTGTTGACTTCTGCCAAGACTCAGCTGGGAAGTACTTCCGCTCTTGTGGCCCTGGTGGCCCCGTCTTCTCCGTCCCTAAGTGCTTNGAGCTGGGGGTCTGTGTGGGACAGTGGCTTATGGAGGCAAGATTGGTGTGAGTACACTGAGCACCAACAAGCACCCAGGCTCTGTGATGGCGATGCTTCTCCAAGGCTGGGATGCCCCAGGAAAGTAGCTATTTCTTGCCTTTGTGTCCCTGGAGCTCCAACTGTCCCTTTAGAGTCNTGGTCTCCCAGGAGACCTTTGCACTTAAGTCAGAATGGCCTTGCAGCTTTGTTTTTCCTGATTAAACTATTTTTCTTTGAGAACATTCTGGCACATCTAGCCTGGCAAGTCTGTTTCAGTTTCACCCAAGGGCTCACCCTTGTGATTGGGTGTTAATTACGGAGGCAGCTTAATCACAAAATGATGGTGTTGGTATTCAGTTTCAGCCAGCACTGAGACCAGGAGGGGAGGGGAGAGAGATAAAGAGCTCCAGGAAGCCTGGCGTCCTCTCTAGGTGGCTCCAGATGATTCCTGGGAGAGTGACAGCTGGGTGACAGCTGGGAGTGTGCAACNTAGGAGGATGCATTAGCCAGGATGGTAAATCCTGTGTGCTCCTGGTAGCTGGGCAGTGGCAGAGGAAGAAGATGCAGGCACAGGCTTGTCCTAGTGGGGTTATACTTAAAGAATCACTGTATCTGCTCTGTAGGGAGTGTGGGTCACGGGGTGGGGGGGGTGGTGCCAGGTAGGAAGAGGCTGTACCCACAGTTGTGGCAGCACTTGGGCCTGGGCCAGTGTTAGTGGGAATGGGCAGCTGGAAGGGCTTGATAGTCCATGGACTCGGGTAGAGCCTGGCCTCCAGGCNGAGCCTGCTCCAGGGAGCAGTATGCCTCTCCAGGTCCACTCTAACCACAGAGACAACACGTGTTACCTAACTTGTCAGATCTCTGCTGCCTTCACTAGCCCCAGAGGTACCCAGAGCCTAGGCCTGGGAATATCCCAAGGACCACATGTGGCTACAGCAAGGAGCCTTTCTTCTGTGTCAGTAGTCCCCCCCCAGGGGGTCTCCAGAGGTCTCTCTGTGTGTTCACTAGCTGCCGTGGGTTCTGGTTGCAGGTGGCGGGCCCTGCAAGCAGCAATGCCGTGACACTGGAGACGAGGTGGTCTGTTCTTGCTTTGTGGGTTACCAGCTGCAGTCGGATGGTGTCTCCTGTGAAGGTAACATCTGAGGGTTGGTCACTGTGCTTGGAAGCCTCTGCTGGAGGTCTGAGCAGGCCTATGTGGNACATTCTTGGCCCCATTCTTGCCATTGCTGCCTGGAGTTTGGGCTCCAGGAATAGGCTGTCTTCCAGAAGATACAGATACCAGTGTGGGGATGGGGCTGCATTGGGGCTCACCTGGGTTCTGGATTCAGGATCTGCTATGAGGCCTTGGGTAAGTCCTTCAGCCTCTCCCCTTGTTTAAGAGATAGGGATGATGTTTCCTTCTTTGTGGGATTCTTGAAGATGCTGTGATCCTGGGACCTGGCACTTACTCAAAGTGATCTGAAACTTAACAGGGCTTGATTTGGTGATGGGCCCCTTCCAGAGCCCTGCNCAGATGTGCCCACAGCAAGACTCGGCTCAGNTTGATCAGGCAACTTGATGAATGCAGAAAACCAGATCCACCATGGCTTCTGGAACATTTCTTCTGCTCAAGCTTAAGGCTTGGTTGTTCTTGCTGGTTATGTCTACCTTACCTTAATCTCTCTAGATATCAATGAATGTATCACAGGCAGCCATAACTGCCGGCTGGGAGAATCCTGCATCAATACAGTGGGCTCTTTCCGCTGCCAGCGGGACAGCAGCTGTGGGACTGGCTATGAGCTCACAGAGGATAATAACTGCAAAGGTACAGCTCAAATCCAAATCTAAAAACCTCCCCTTCCCCAGCTGTGGGTGTGACATAAGAGAGAGGGCCCATTGGGCTCTGTGGTGCTGCCCCCATGTGGCTGCCTGGGCTACTGCAGGAAGGAGGTGGTCACTCTCCTTGCAAGTACACAAGGGTGTCGCAAGGGAAATGAAGGAAGAGCCAGGTCTGTGATGAGCAGGTTTACCTTAATATGGTGCTGCTGAGTTAATGATGCTAGCACATTTGACTTAGAAAGCTCGGAGCCTGATCCCTGACAAACAAGTCCAGGGTCCTTAGGAACAAAACCAAGCCAGTACCGGACCAGGCTCCGGTGAAGACTCTAGGGCAGGTCTTGTGTAAAAATGTCAATCATTGAATTATGTGGGATGACCCAAGAGCCAGACGCCTTCTCCTGGCAGCCAAGCCCTTGAGCAATCCTGCTGCCCCACCCTACCCTGCTCCCTGGCTGAGTCTCTGGACTCCAGAGCCTGGGAGCCAAGCCAGCTGAGTAGATTACACTTGAACCTTTGACAGCTGTGAACTTCAAGGCAGGGAAATCCATCTTGTCTTCTGTTGATGTAACTATTGTTAATATTTGGAATATTATGAAGACCTCAGGATGAAAAGAATTATGGAGTCTGTGTTTATTATCACTAAGATAATTGCCATATGATCTAATCTAAACATACACTTCTAAATGAGTGATAGTACCTGCCAGGAGAGTGCCTGGGTAATTTGTTAAATAACAAAAACCTTGCCTCATAAGCCAGGGAGGGGGAGTATTTTTTTTAAGTCTTTAGCAATTTTTACACAGTTTGGCTCACTGCAGGCCTTTTCGTAACACTCTCTGTTGGAATGTTTTGGGGTTATAGTCTGAGAAATAAGCAGTTTTTAAAAAGTGCTTTCTTGTGATGTTAAAGTATTGTGCGACGCTTCTGGCGGGACCCTTGCTAACAATCTCCTTTTTTTATGACGCACCAGATATTGACGAGTGTGAGAGTGGTATTCATAACTGCCCCCCCGATTTTATCTGTCAGAATACTCTGGGATCCTTCCGTTGCAGACCCAAGCTGCAGTGCAAGAGCGGCTTTATACAGGATGCTCTAGGCAACTGCATTGGTAAGACACGCTGCCACTAGTGAGGATGGTCCACCAAGCAGGCGGCAGTCAGCGTAGATCAGGGGCTGGCAAGCTTCCTTAAGGGGCAGATAGAAAATGCCACAGACATTGTGAGCCATGTCTGGATCACAGTGACTCAACCGGGCAGTTACAGTTTAAAAGTCTCAGAGTAGATACACAGGAGGTGGCATGATATCCCAATAAAACTTTATTTATAAAACTATTGGTGGGCTGGGTTTGGTGTAAGGGTCTAAATCCTCATGGTTTGGATGGAGGGTGGGTTTNAGGGTCAGAGACTCTTAGATTTGAACTAGTGTCCTAAGATTTGCTTCCTTCCTTGAAGCCTCAAGTGCTTGATGGGAGAGACTGTAACATCTGTCTGAGAAGCAGGGACTAAGGCAGGTGCTTGTGATGGGACGGGTCTGTAGGAAGCAGNATTTGNTTTGTGGTTGCTCTCTGCCACGGCCACGTAGGCCTGTAGAAGTTGTTTCACAGAAAATGGTTGAATTCACAGAGACAGAGCGGTAGTCACAAGGGATGGGGAGGTTGTGTTCCGTGGAGACAGTGTGAGCCTGGACGATGAAGAGGCTTGGAGATGGATGGATTGATAGCAGAGTGGACCAGTGTGTAAAGGGGACGAGATGACTTGGGCCCAGGGTGACAATAAAGAGGTCAAAGAAAGGCTGCTCAGGTGGGAGGGGCGCCCACCTCTCTCTCTCCTGTTGTCTTGGTGCTGCTCTGGGGCACCCGCCTGCCTGTTAGCATTTGAGCCCAGATCTGCCCGGTAGGCAGGAGCTTCCAAACCTTTCCTTTGAGGTCCAAGAGTCCCTTCCTCCAAGCTACAGGTGTCACTGGTTGGAACCCAGCCTCCCCTTTCCCCTCTTAAAGGAAAAGGTTGGGTACTAGTATGCAAGTTCCTTTCTTGTTTCTCTCTTGACTCTTAGATAACCTTGCCCTGGTCCTTTTTTTTTTTTTTTTGAAATGGGATTGAAAGTTCATTTNCCTGTCTTGCTAACCCAAGGTAGAACCTTTTAGGACGGGAGCTTCACCCGAGCCTCACCCACATACCCTGGGTCTTAGCCGGTGTAGAGATGTCTGAGCTATGGGGACCTTGGCTGGGCTGTGAGTTGGCCCCTTGCCAGCCTCCTGAAATCAGACCTTCATCACTCTGCACACGTGCAGTAAGCAGGGTGGCTGTGACTCCCCTGGGGCAGGAGGGAAAGAGGGTCCTGCCAAGACTTGCAGCCTGCTCAGGGGGCTCTGGAGGAGGACGCATCAGCTGAGGACGGAAACCCTGACTCATGGCAGAATTGGCCCGGCTTTCCTCTATGGGAAAATCTTTGCTAGTCTTGTTATGCCCCGGGTTTCCCTCCACAGAGTGCAGGGGCAGAGGTGCCCAGTGGGCCATCTCTCTGTGTAAACCCCTCCCACACACACACACAAAACCAGATCAGATCTACGTCATGGAGGAGCCCAGGATGTTGGCCAGATCCCAACCTGGTGGCATATACCTCTCCCATCACCTTTGTGTAGGTCCACAGTGACAGCAAAGATGTTCAGCACAGAGGCTTCCCCCAGCCACAACTTGACATGGGGGGGAGGTCCCCCTTTGTACTTACTGTTCACAACCACGTTANGGACTTACTCTTCAAGAAATTACCTCTTTTAGTGTAAAAACCACGAATACCTGGTTACAAANGAGGAAAACCTAAGAGCAGAAAATAATGCCCTGCCTGCCNGGCCANNGTCCAGGTGGGTGGGGCCGCCCCTCTGGGCATTGCTCCCTCAGTTTGTTTTTTCATGGAAACAGAACCAGACTGNTGGACTACTTGGTTTTCCCCTCTTGACAACATGTTTAGAAGTCATTCTGTGCCAGCATTTTCTTCATGTTTAAAATAATAACANCAGCAGCNGAAATAGCTTTCAGGAGACAGTGTATGGAACTAAGGGGAAGAGCCGTGCACCGTGGTGCACACCTCTCATCCCGGCACTTNCGGNGCTTGAGGCAGGAGGAATGCAGTGAGTTGGGGGCTAGTCTAGACTCTCTAGGAATTAAAATCCAGCCTGGGCTATATGTTGAGACGCTGATTCAGAAAACCAAATGAAAATTTTAAAAAAAGGATGGAGGCCATCCAGGAGAGAGCTGTGGGCTGTCTCTGCTCCTCTCTGTATCCAGGGCCNACAACCCACACACTTCTGCCCGTGTTCCTGTGATTTCCCAAAGCAGCCCCATCTATGATGGGAAACACTGACCCCAGGATCTACCTTCCCAGAACCCCACTCCGTTCCCATCCCCATGCAAGGAAAGATGAGCACAGAAGACAAAAGGCTGGGCTGAGAAAGCAGAGGCCTTCTTGATACAATGTAAAATGTTTTAGATCTTTGAGGTTGACTCTTCAACACCGTGAGGAAGTCTTTTTGGGGTTTTCTTATTCTTTTTCTTCACTCTCAACCTCATGTCTCCTTTTTCTCTTCATTCCCTGGTGAAGAGGGGGGAGGGGTGAGAGCAGTGCTTCCTGCATGCTAGCCCACAGGTGTCGGGTTCTTTCAAAATCCTGGGGCCGGTCAAGGGTCCCAGCTGGTCTTAGAAGTGCTTTGTAAGACAAAGTGAGCCAGGAATGACAGCTGGAGTGCCCGTGCTGGTGCCATGCGAACCCACAAGGGAAAGCACGCAGCATGTCCCCAAACCCTCGCCTGGCCTTTCTTATCTATTCATATCTTTGTTGATCCACATTTGATTTCATTCATTCATCCATCGTCTGGCTTTCGTGGAGCTCAGGCCAGGGGACTCTTCTCTGAGGAGCACACAGTCTCAAGAGACACCAGTGTTGCAAATAACAGTTTNGGAAATCACACCAGACAAGAGCACTGAGGGCTGAGGGCGTCATTGCTGGCCACTGCACTCACCACTGACAACAGGGAAGAGTTGCCAAGCTTTGTGTAAAGGACTAGATAATGGACATTCCAGCCATCTGGTTTCTGTTGTAACCACCAGGCTTCTGTAGTGCTAATGCAAACGCAGCTGTAGACCACATGTGAGGCAGCAGGCCTGGCTGGCTGCCAATAAAACTTTATTTACAAGGATAAGCAGTGGGCCAGATTTGGCTAGGGAGAATCTTGAGGAAGGACACTGGAAGTGATTGTGAGGATGGATGGCAGCGCTCTAAACCTGGGCTCTGTTGCCCTCTCTGCCCTTGTGAGCCTGAGGAGTTGCTTTTCCTTTCCAGGTTCTGGGTTCCCAGTATAACTCATGGACAGTAATGCCGGCTCTGCCACTGCAGACTGGCTATTGCAGTCCGCAGTGGTAACAGATGTGAATGCCCCTGTAAACTCTGAAGTACTGCATTGTCTATGTGGAGGCCCATTCCAGGGATGGGAGGGAGTCAGGGATGATTCTTTAGACAGCCTGAGGAGAGTAGAGCTTGGCCATCATGGAGCACTCCTGTCTTTCTCATTTCAGCTGTGAATCTTCCACCATTGTGCCCTTCCTGCTGTCCCCTCACCCCAGTGTGCTTTGTGAATGTGTGAACTAGGCAGCTCCTGACTTTCTGAGAGCTAGATCCTTTTAGACGTGCTTTAGGAGGAGGCTTGGTTTGGGCCTAGGAGTTTAGCATAAAGAGCAAATGGATGTGTATCCAGTATTCCTTAAGTATTTACTGGTACACATTTGTGTGTGTCCATCAGTGGTGAATGGCCCATGGTCCCCATACTATAGTTGTGGAAGGAGATCCCATGCAGGGAGTTCTGAGTGGCCTGAGTCAACCCAGATGGGGAACACAGGAAGGAGTTTTCTGTGGAGAAGGCGGTCAGAGGCATGGCTACCACACTGACTAGGGATGGGACCCTGAGTGACTGGTCCAGGAGTTGTAGATGTATTATTAGGGCTTCCAAGGACTGGCCAGGTGAAGTAGACAGGGACTACCCACCAACCAGAGGAGCCTAGGGCTTCACTGTCGTCTGGGGTCGGTACAGAGGGGTGGGCATCAAGCTCAGGGCAGGGCCCTATCTACCTGTGTGGGTCAGAAAGCCAGGCCAGCAGGTGCCACAAAAGATGGAGAAATTATGGTTGGAAGTAGGGGGAGAGGACAGGGTGGGGCCTGAGGCTGCCTTGTCTTTTGACCTTTACCCTTGTGTAGCGCAAAGGGATCAGGGCCTGTTGGTTTGTGGGCTTTGCTCAGAGAATGGAAAGGCTCTTTTGGAGGTTCAGTGGTTGTGTTCTCTGTTTAACCATGCTGGGTCTCGTCTTTTTTCTCTGTAGATATCAATGAGTGTTTAAGTATCAGTGCCCCATGCCCTGTGGGGCAGACATGCATCAATACAGAGGGCTCATACACATGTCAGAAGAATGTGCCCAACTGTGGCCGAGGCTATCATCTCAATGAAGAGGGAACTCGCTGTGTTGGTTGGTATCACACACACACACACACACACACACACACACACCACACACTTCTGAAATTTGGCTTTTCTGTCTGTTTCCAGCACCATTTTTCCCTTCTCTAGAAGAGGGAGTTGGTCCCCAAAGTGAAGACATTCTGCCTGTCCATCCATTCCATGGCCCCTCCCCAGGCACAGGCCTTTGCTGTCATGCCCAGACTATTATACTAGCACACCAACACACAGCCTTGTCTTCAGTCTTCCCAGTGTTCTCAGGCTGGTGATCACAGCGATTGGTAGTTAAGGATGAACACTCACAATTCAGTTCTCCTAAACTGGTCACAGCAAATCCAGATGACATAAATNTTGCTACTCCCCAGAGAACACAAGATTGCTGGGTGGTGTCTTGTTTATTCCCACTACATGCCTGTTCCTGTGTTGCTTTGGGCTAGGGCAGTCGGTTGGCCTAGATCCCTGCCAGGAAAGGGGCCTTCCTCCCCACAACCCCTAAGCCATCTCAGCACCTCCCTCACAACCCTGAGTACTTCCTGTCTCCCTGGAGATCAGGGCTGGCTTCCCGGAGGGTCAGCTGCTGTTCTAGATTGGGCCCGGCACATAGTACATGCTCTGTGTAGAACAGGACGCTGTTGTCGGTGTACAGTTTAGTGTGCACACTAAAAGGCTCTCCGTGTGTCTTCCTTTCTCCTTCACAAGATGTGGATGAGTGCTCACCACCAGCAGAGCCCTGTGGGAAAGGACACCACTGCTTGAACTCTCCTGGCAGTTTCCGTTGCGAGTGCAAGCCTGGATACTATTTTGATGGCATCAGCAGGACCTGTGTAGGTATGTGAATGTCTTTCAGGCCCTAGGAGTCCTGGCTAGGTAACTCCACACAGGAGACAATCTGTGGCACCTAGAGT
>LZPO01107319.1:1319015-1336160 GCA_001675575.1 Neotoma lepida
CCTTTCTTGGTGTGTTGATGCAGACCTGGAATCCCAGGACTAGGAGGCAAAGGCAGGTGGATCATCAGCTTGAGGACAGCCTGGGCTACATAGTGAGACCCTGTCCCAATGACACCAAGTGCCTTGTTTCTTTCTATGTCTGGGTCAGGGAAAAGCTACTCTAGAAGTGANTATGCAAATGAATCACATCCCCAAGAGCTCTTGAGTTGTGCAATAGCCTGGCAGCAGTGGCAGAGCTGTCCTGAGTCACCAAGAAAGCTATGCACCCTTGGTTTGAGGCCGTGTTCTGTTTCCCATTATAAATGACTGGGTTTCAGGATTCCAGAAGCCAGGCTATGGTTGCAATGGTCACTTTTAATTCCTGTGCAGCCGCCAGGCTGAAAGAGGAGGCCGNCCTGCTTGGGGCAAGACACGAGTCCATGGGCAGGCAGATTGACCTTGCTTGCTAAAGTGATTGCTAAGGTGAGCAAAATCCAGGCGCTGGTGGGCCAGCTGTATACAGGCTCCTGGGCAGGCAATGGGCCGTGGATGGCCTACCTGTTGGGCCAGCTTCTAGGAGCACGTGCCAGACAGTGAACAGAGAGTACACAGGGTGCTGAGAGAGCAGAGAGAGGCCAACCTGGCCAGGGGAGGGGTGGGCAAGTGGGATGGTNTTGGCCAGGCTTGAATTAAGGTCAGTGGGAGCTCAATTGGACATTGGGGAGATTGAGGGAGACCTGTACACACTGAAATGGAGTATCCCCAGGATACCTGGGGTGCATTTCCTTCCAGTGTGGGGTTGATGTGCCAGGTCACAGCTACTCCATCCTGCTGTTTCTGGGACTGAAAGAGGAAACTGTTCCCCATTAAAAGCAGGTTGGATGTGGACACAGGGTTGAGGAAGGTGGGGAGCAATGCTTCAACCCTGGGAAGATGGCCATTTTCCTGTGACACTTTCTGTCCTTTGCCTGTGTCACCAAGAGCCAGAGAGTGNGGGTAGGGGGGTGGAGTCCTCTGCACTGAGGATCTGGGGAATCCAAAGCGAACCCCCTTGGGGATGCTCCTCTTCCTTGGGAAGACTCAAGCCTTGTGGAGATGCTGTGACAGTCTAGAAAAATCATAGTTTGGGAGGCAGGCTGACTTGGGTTTCAGATTCCGGGCTTTCTTGGAGCTCTTGTTCTCAGCTGTAAGATGCAATGGTGGGGTGGTCTGCAGAGTTCTCTGAGAATGACCCATGATCGTGGGGCACAGCCTCTCTCTGCTTGTTGTACATAGACCTCACCCTAGGTTCTGCCCAGTGGGCAGGAACAGGCATTCCGGGACACACTCATCCCTGCAGTCCTGTTGGGGTAAAAGGAAGCTGCGTCTTCGTTGGTTATGGCATGTCAATCTGGGAGGCCAATAGCAAGGACTCGGGCTGCAATGTAGAAAGGCAGGGCTTCTGGTCCTGGCCTTTCTAAGTGCTATGGCCTTGGGTCAACCTTGGGCCACCTAAATAAGGTGGTACAAGCTTACTTGCTTGGTCAGGTGTTGATAATCGGGGTAGCAAGCCTGACTCAGTGCTGGCCCAGTCTGCCCATTGAGCTGAGGTANGGATGAGGGTGGTGGGCCATTGTTCTTCTCCTCAAGGCACAAGTCAGAGGACAAAATTCATTTTGAGTGACGTCAGTTTTGTTCTGCTGGTCAGCGGGTGACAGGGCTATGTCTAAGGTCACTTGGCTCTCAGATGGCAAAGCCTGAGATGGCATATGAAGGGCATATGGTTATGACTTCCCAATTGCCAGGTGTACAAGAGTCTCTCTGGTTACAGCTTTCTCCTTTGATGGTCCCTGTTGAGGAGGTGTGGACCAGTTATGAGACCAGTGTTGGGTGAAGGAAGTGGGGGCGGGGCCTGAGTTTCCAGTGGAAAGATTTCACCCCGCTGCCCACCCTAAGCTGGGGGTAGGGTGCTAGTGAGAAGAGGCTCACTTCCTGGCTTATCTCAGATGAGAGACTTCTATTCTACAATTTCCGTTTCTCCTCATCAGAAACCCAGGCCTCTTAATTCCATGACCTTAGGAGAGGAGACAGTAGACGGCGTAAAATGGATGCTATCGTATAACACTTACAATCTCAGCATTGGTGAGGGAGAGGCCAGAAGATCAGGAGTTCAGGGTTATCTGGGGCTACATGAGACCCTGTCAAAAAGAGACAGAGTGAACTGGGATGAGGAGATGGCTCAGCAGGTAACATGCTTGCTGTGCAAGTAAGTATGAGGACTGCAGTGGGGATCCCTAGCACCCATGTAAAAAGCCAGGTGGGCAGAGCAGCCTCTCTGTCATCTCAGTGTGGAGACAGTGCATTCTCAAAGTAAGCTGGCTGGTTAAACTAGCCAAATCGTCCTGCACTGAGTTCAAGTGAGGCGCCCTGCCTCACTGTATAAGGCAAGAGATTGATCAGAAAAGACACTAGATGACAACCGCACNCATGCGNACACCAACATTTCCTACATGTATGTACAAAGGTACCAGTGGGTGGCTCTCCTGAGGTTCATGCTCACAAGGGCAGCTTGTTTTGGAACTATGATGGGTAAGATGTAGGAATCAGTCTTCCTCCACCTTCCGGTCTCTCTCCCTTCCTCCCTCCCTTTCTTCCTCCCTCTCTCCCTTCTTCCCTCCCCCTCCCTCCCCACTGGGGGGCCCCTCAGACCCTCTCTCACTTAATGCAGCTTCTTTCTCTCCGATGATGATCCTGGCTACCCAGGAGCCTGACCCAGCAAGCTAGAGCCACAAGCCACAAATGAGTCCNATGGACATGCCAAGGCAGCTGAGGTCCTGACCTCAGAGTGCCTGCTACNCCTGTGTTCAAGGCTGTCTCGAGCATTCAGTGGGAGCTGGATGCATCTTTTTTGCTCCTTCNGGGAGCCACTNTTGATGGAGTATGATTGTAAAAGCTGTCATGAAGCTGGGTAGCTTTGGGTACTGTGACTTAGAACGTGACATAAGTGAAAAGCTAANGTCACAGAGGTCAAGAGGGACTTGGCCAGGTCCTGGGCCTCTCTCAGGAATGACAAATGGCTAATGTGAGGGAAATGTCAGCAGATGGCCACAGGAGTGTCCCAGCAGCCTTCCTCTTGGCATTTNCCTCTCATCTGTTGTGGCTTCTGGTCATTTTCACAGAACTTGGGGTGCTACAATCAAAGATTTTAAATTAGAGAATTGGGGCACATTGCACCATAATGCGTATGTGAGGAGGGACTGTGTATGTGGAAGCTGTGATCTGGTCCCTATGCTGGGCAGGTCCTAGGTCCAGCTCCCCTTTGCCCTACGCTGTAATAGATTCAATGGTGACTGCCCCCCACCCCAAATCTGGGTGATTCAGCTAACAGGTTTTATTGCTGCCACATCTAGATGTGTATAAGAGACAGGCCACACACAGTGGTTATGACTTCTAGGATGTTTGATAAATTTGGGACAGGGAAGGAAAATCAAGGACCAAGCCGACGTGCACAGTGGCCATTTACAAAGTGCAATAGGAGTTGAGCCCTGTGCTGGCACAGGGGATAAATCCAAGGAGCCACTACCCTACCTGGGAAGTGAGTGGCCCAAAAAGAGCCGGTCCAGGCACCTCTTTCCAGGGACGGCTTGAGTTCTCTTCTGATGGATGACAGTATCCAAGTCTCTGGAATGTGGTGGTCATAGGAGCTGGACCAGGACATCATGCATGCCTCACATTTCTAGCTTTCACATTTGTGGTGCTTATTTGGCAACTCAAGACCTAGTTTTTGGTCAGCAGAGGGCTCCACAGGACAAGTGGGGAAGCCAAATTCCATGAAGGAGACTCTAGCACCACCTACTGACCAGACCCATTCAGACTATTCCTAAAGCACTTGTGTGCCCTCCCCTCCTGAGTGTGTAAGTCCTGTCTCTTATACACATCTAGATGTGTATAAGAGACAGGTGTGTGTGTGTGTGTGTCTGAAGGGAGATAGGCTGACTTTGAAACTCAAATTTGCTGCTTACTGCTATTGACACCCCAGAGGAACATAGCTCATGTACCCCAGCTGCCTCCCTGGCTCTCCACTGCCCTCCCTGCTCCAAATCATCAAAGGCCCTTCCTTGATAGAGAGATCTCCCGGTCATGTGGAGCACCCCCNTTTGACCTGGTCCTTGGCATCTCTGAGGGTAGCTGCCTTTCAGCAAGGCCCATTTCTGCTTTATTCCCTCCCAGGCTCTGGGCTCTCCCGGGCTCTCCCTCCCAGGTTCTGCTCTCGGTAGTGCACGTGGCCCTCTCCTGTTACTGTGCCGTGGGTCTCATTTGTAGGACTGTTCTTTTCTTAGAGCCAGAATGGTAAATAGTCAAGTAAATAAAAGACTTCCTAGCAGCTCTGATAAGCATCCGATAAGATGCAAACAGAAANGCCACGCACAAGAAGTGTCAAGTGTGATATAAACTAGGACAAGACATGNAGGCTTAAAAAGCCAAAGGAGAGGTGTGATGGAAGACCAGGGGAGAAAATACCCCCAAGTGGAGAATCCAAACTCATCAAAATGGCAGAACTTCCTGAGAAGGGCTTGGCCAAGTCCTGTGGGGCTTGACACCTTGGCTTTGCTTCTTTTAAAAGTCNTGTCACACTGCCTCCAGAATGTGTGAGCCTGGTGTTCAGGACATAGAACACAGTGTTTTCCTGCCGACATCCTGTCACAGGAATATACTGTCTGCATCCTGTTGTAGGAAGTTAGGGTCTGTAATGGGAAGTTACTAAGAACTTATCCTCACCTTATCACAAGAAGTCAGTTCCTGTCAAGGAAGTTAGGGACTGTCTCCATTTTGTATCCTGTCGTTTTGTCTTTATCTTTCCTACAAGGAAGTTAGTATGTCTCCATTCTGTTTCAGCAAGTGAGAGTCTGTTGCCATCTCTACCATACAGGAAATTAGGACCTTTCTTTGTCTATACTACATATAGGAAGTTAGAGCCTGTCACAGGAAGTGAGAGCCTGTCTTCATTTCCACCACACAGGAAGTTAGGGCCTGTCACAGGAAGTGAGAGCCTGTCTTCATCTCCACCACCCAGGAAGTTAGGGCCTGTCTCCATCGTGTCATAGGAAGTGAGAACCTGTTTCTATCTCCACTACACAGGAAGTTAGGACCTGTCTCCATCATGTCACAGGAATTGAGAATTCTGTTTCTGTTTCCACCACACAGGAAGTTAGGACTTCTCTCCATCATGTCACAGGAAGTGAGAGCCTGTGTTTGTCTCCACCACACAGGAAGTTAGGACCTGTCTCCATCATGTCACAGGAAGTGAGAACCTATCTTCATCTCTACTACACAGGAAGTTAGGACCTGTCTCCATCATGTCACAGGAAGTTAGGNCCTGTCTTCATCATGTCACAGGAAGTTAGGGCCTGTCTCCATCCTGCCACAGGAAGTTCAGTCTTGTCACAGGATATTGGAACCTTGCCATCTCCATGCTGAGCCCCACTCTGTCTCTCTGGACNAACTGGACCAGGTGTCTAAAGCNGAATGACAGGGACTGGGGAGCTGATCTCATCCCTGAGCGTAGACTTGGCTTCTTCCCTCACTCTGTGGCATTTTCTGAACCTGTTTCGTCATCTGACAAATGGCGCTCAAGCCACCATCTTGAACACTGNCAGTAATGGCACTAATAAATGTATGAGGATTAGCCCCACGTGCAATACATGGCAGCGGCCAAGATAAGTTCTGGGTAGTCTCTAGACCCACCCAGGAGCCTTGGCCACTGTCTGGGTGAGGCCTTTGCTGAGTGTGNCCNAGGTGGTTCTCTGCCTTGAGAAGGGGACACATCTCACCCTGGGTATGGCTTGACCCCGGCCCCCAGTGCCCCAGAGGGTATAGGAAGAGGCTGGTCCCTGAGTCTGCGGCCTGGAGGTCTACAGCACCTCCCCCAGGTGAGTGAGGGTGCTCTTTGTGCTGGCTGCATTGGCCAGAGGGGTAGCAGGAGGCCCCAGCCAGTGAGCTGCGCTTGCCCACATTCTGTTGTTTCTCTGCTTGCTGAGGTGGCGCTAACCCTCTTCCTGTCTCTCTGTCCACTTGTCTTTCAGCCGCTGTGAGCGCTTGCCTTGCCATGAGAACCAGGAGTGCCCCAGGCTGCCTCTGAGAATAACCTACTACCATCTCTCTTTCCCCACCAACATCCAAGTGCCCGCAGTGGTTTTCCGCATGGGCCCTTCCAGTGCTGTCCCTGGGGACAGCATGCAGCTGGCCATCACCGCTGGCAATGAGGAGGGCTTTTTCACCACTCGAAAGGTGAGCCACCACAGTGGGGTGGTGGCCCTCACCAAGCCCATCCCTGAGCCCAGGGACTTGCTCCTGACCGTCAAGATGGATCTCTATCGCCACGGCACAGTCAGCTCCTTTGTGGCCAAGCTTTATATCTTCGTGTCTGCAGAGCTCTGAGTGCTTGCTTGGGCCCTTGGGCACCCCCTTCTGTCGCTTTCCTACCCTTGGGGTTCTAATAAAGTCCCATCAGCCATCCCACCAGCATGCCTCTTGTGCTTTGATTTTATTTGGCATGGACAGGGGTCTCTGTGCTTTTTCTCTGCTGGGGTAAGCTGAGCCCCTTCCAGAATTGGTTCCCTAACAGGTGACTGGGGAATACCTTTCGTAAGGTCTGGGTACCTGAGAACCCCAGCAATGGAGCTCATTATTGCACTGTCAGACACCCCAGGCAAGGGGAGAATGAGGCTGAGCCAGGTATACACCTTTGGACTATCTCTTCCTGTTGTGTTACCCCAAAGAGTAGTACTGATGGCTGAGAAAGGGACCTCACCCATAGAGATGCCCGAGCTCTGCCTCCTTCATCTTTCAGATGCAAAAACAGCTCCAAGAAAGGGAAGGGCTTGGCTCTTATGACTTGGCCTGTGTGGCCAAGCTAGCCTGAGGAACTGGTTATATGTACCACATATATCACAGGTGTATATGTACCCTAGCTCCACAGCTCTGCCTCTTCTGTTCTGTCACTGTACCTCCTCTGTGAGCCCTGATCCTCCAGCCTCTATCTTCTCCATCATGATTCTAGCCAAACCATCTTTTGCTGATCTCCTGGCATCTGCTCAACTCTCCCCATAGTTCATTCTCTGCTCAGAAACTGGAGCATTTTGAAGAATTTGCCTAAGATCCTTCATGGCATCCATTGCATGGAGTTGTGGCCTCTATTCTATTTTTTTTTAATATCTATTTTATGTGTATGAGTGTTTTATCTGAATGTATGTGTGCACATTGAATGCATGCCTGGTGAAGGCCAGAAGAGGGTGCCAGATCCCCTGGAATTGGAGTTACAGACATTGTGAGTCTCCATGTAAGTGCTGGGAACTAAACCTAGGTCCTCTGAAAAAGCAGCCAGTGCTCTTAACTGCCGAACCNCCTCTCCTCTGTGGGATTTTCAAGGGTGGGCACAACTTCATCTTAGGGTGACAATCCAGCCTGGCCTCAAATTACTCTCCCCTTGCTCACTTCCCCTAAGCCGTATTACGTATTATTGTAATTTTATACCCTTTAGCCTGAAAGCTGGTTAAATCTCAGTTTAAGTGGGCTTTCCTCGTCAGACTATATCAGTCTACTTTTTATTATGATAACAAACTCCTGGAGGCTGGGTAACTTCCCAAAGAAANGATGTTTGCTTAGCTTCTTATTTGGCTCCTAGCTATGGAGATCCAAGGTCAAGAGTCTACATTTGATGATGGCCATTCTTGCTGGCAGAGTCCTGATGGGTCTCAGGGTATTACATGGAAAGAAATGGAGTATACATAAACATCTATGTCTCTTGTCTTATAAAGCCTCCAGGATTCANTTATGGGGTTCCACTGTAAGGACTGTCTAATCCCAATTCCTCAGACCCCCATCTCTAGAAGTTGTAGTTGGAATGAGTNCCCATGCTCCTAATACTCAATAAGGATTAAATGTCAACACATGAGCTGCTGGTGGTGGTGCACACCTTTAATCCCAGCACTGGGGAAGCAGAGGCAGGTGGATCTCTGTGAGTTCGAGACCAGCCTGGTCTACAGAGCGAGTTCCAGGACAGGCTCAAAAGCTACACAGAGAAAACATGTCTCGAAAAAAAAAATGTCAACACATGAAGCTTTGGAGAATACTCACACCACATCCTCACTGACATGGAGCTTTGCCCAACACCCCAAGTTGTGCTCTCTCTGTTGTTCTTGCTTATAACATCTTCATGGTGCTTAGAACAGCCTGAGATGCCCATTTGCTTCTGTTCTTTGCATTTGTCTTCCTCACCATCCAGGAGGCTCCACAAAGGCAGGAACTGGGTCTGTCTCATTTGGTGACTGTCTTGGTCTCCTGGCAAGGTGCCGAGCACACACCAGGTACTCTGTGTCTTTTGAGGAAATGTTGATTCTGCCAGTACTGTCTGTCTTAGGGTTTCTATAGCTGTGAAGAGACACCATGACCACAGCAACTCTTATAAAGGAAAGAATTTCATTGGGGCTAGTCCAGAAGTTTAGTCCATTATTGTCATGGTAGGAATAATGGGGGCATGCAGGCAGGCATGGTGCTTGAGGGGTAGCTGAGAGTTCTACATCTGGATGGCAGGCAGCAGGAAGAGAGAATGACACTGGGCCTGGCTTGAGTTTCTGAAACCTCAAAGCTGGCCCCAGTGACACAGTTCCTCCAACAAGACCACACCTACTCCAACAAGGCCACACCTAATAGCACCACTGCCTGAGCCTATAGGGGCCACTTTCATTCAAACCACCACACTGGCTTAGGTTTTCAGTCTTCCAGTGGATCTGACTGCTGGTGCTATCTCTGAGCAGACCTGAAGAAGAGTGAGCAGGGTGAAATGGAGCGAAGGACTCTGAAGGATCTTCAGGGCCTCCTGTTACTTGTAAAGGGCTGAGGTTTGCTCCCCACTGATGGAGGGGAAGACAGTGTGCAGTGAACTCCGCCTTGTACAGGGGCAGCAGCTGCCTTGCTGCCCAACATGGACCCTTCTATCCAGCCCTCTCCATGCCTCCTACTCCATCACCCAGACCTTGCTCTGATATGTGGTTACTGGGTTGCCTTCAAGTTGCCTGTCTCCCAGAGTATGCACCAAGCTGCAGCAGAGGATTCTGAAGAACTAGTCTCGCTGTCCAGTTCCTCTTTGGAACCTTCTCTGGGTCTCTTTTCTAGGTTGTGAAGTCTAATACCCTTGTAAGATTTCTGTTCCCAGTATGATCTGGCCCTTGCCTGCCCTCTCAGCTGTAGCTCCCATTCCCTGGCCCATGCCCTTTGATTGTGTCCTGGCCCATAGGGCAGCTTGCCCCTTTCCTTGCCATTCCCTGAGTATTTTGGCTCCTGGCCTCAGCCTGAGCCTCGTCTTCTTTCTGCAAACTGCCTTTCTTCTTACAGACTTAGCTCAAAGCCACCTCCTCAGTGAAGCCTTTCTTGGTTAGCACTCCCTGGCCCCAGGCATTCTTTCTCAGTGCATTTACCTTGGTATCTTAAAGTTGTTAACTTGTTTGTTGCACTTGCTAGGCTGTGGACTTTTGAATGAAGGGGTAGTGTCTGTGGTTAGTTTGGGCTTTTTGGCCTGAAGGAGCAACTCAGTAAATAAGTGGGCAACTGGATAGTATGGCTGGGTGGGAGAATGAATGATGGATGGATGGATGGGTGGGTGGGTAGCTGGATGGATGGGAGAATGGATGAGAGGATAAAATGGAAGAATGGATGGTTGAACAGGTAGGTGGGTGTGTAGGTGGATTGATGAATGGATAGCATTTTCAAAGTTTAGCTCAAATCTGTCCTCAGTGAAATCAGCAAAGGTCTGTAAGGAACTTGATTCTAGTTGGAATGGAGAGTCTGTAGATCTTAGTCTGTCAGTCATCATGGTCCAGATTATTCAGGCAAAAAGGGGCTTTCATTCTCATGGGCAAAGGATTTTTAAGATGGGGTGGGTGCTGCAGGGGTCTCAGGGGGTATCTAGCAACCTTCCATGGCTTGCCACCATCTCCTCCACAGTGTCTTCAAGTGTCTCTCTACCTCTGCTTGAACTCCTTTGTGGAGCCCCTACCTCTTTATGTTTTAAGATGATTTTAATGTGTGTGTGTGTGTGTGTGTGTGTGTGTGTGTGTGTGTGTGTGTCTATGCACAGAGGCCAGAAGTCACTGGATTCCCCCGAAGCTGGAGTTACATGTGGTTTTAAGCCACCCAACATGGGTTCTAGTTACTGAGCTCAGGTCCTCTGGAAGAGCAGCAAGCCCTCTTAATCACTGAGCCGTCTCACTAGCCCACCCCCACTTTTGGAAAGCTTCCCAGAGCTGCAGAGCATCGTTCCCAGATCTTGCTGCTGAGAGACCAGATGGCGCAGGACAAACAAGAGCAGGTCTCTGAGTCTCCTGCCTCCTGCACACAAGCTCTGCCCTGGCTTTGCTCTCCTCTCAGGGCATCCAGGGCCACCTTGGGGATACTTCGAAGGGTCTATGAAGTGACTTATGAGGCCATGTCTGGTATCTAGTTAGCGGGCTGTGAGTATTGGCTTCCCAGTGGGGGGTAGCCAAAGGCTCCTTTGGTTCTTGGTGTAAGTGGGAGATTCGAGCTCTGAGGGTTTGGATACATCTGTGATTACTAATAGGAGAAGCGGCTGTGCCTCCAAGACCCATAATTATCTCACCTTGTCAATGTGGTGAATCAAGAACCCAAGGAGAAAAGATAAAGATGTTTATCAGTATTGTGATGATACCTGGCACTCACAGTGGGCCCAATGCTGTCCCAAGACCCTACTTCCACATAAGATCATTTGACTTGATCAATCTCACCACAGCTGTGGGAACTAAACTCGGTTCATTTCCCTATTTTGTGAGCAGGATACAGAAGCATACAGTTTAGGTAAATTGCTCCAAATCCCACTGCTGGTGTCTGCCCAGGCCAGCATTGAAGCTCACAGCCTGGTCCAGGGTCTGTCTTGAGCTCTACCACCTAAGAAGAAGAAGGAACATGCCTGGAATTAGATGGCTCTGAAGGTTTGTCCCCATTCTATGGTCCCTAGGATCCACAGCAAGATACTCTGTCAGCAAAAGCAGGAGGCATTGTACAGTGGAACAGAGCAGGACAGATAAAACACAGGGAAAGTGGCTGGAGAGATGGCTCAGGGTTAAGAGCACCAGCTGGTCTTCCAGAAGACCCACATGGCAGCTCACAACCAACTGTAACTCTAGTCCCTGAGGATCTGATGTCCCCTTGTGGCCTCCTTAGCCACAGCATGCACGAAGTGGACATACATACATGCAGGCAAAACAACCATACACATAAAAAGGAAGGAAAATTTAAAAATGCAGAAGTATGTGCAGAATGGGCAGCCTGAGAGATGCAGGCAGAGTTTTTTAAGTTCTCTGGATCCTACCCCCAAAACACTCTGAACAACTGGGCAGGAAGATTAAAAATCCATGGAAAATATTTACTACTAAACAAAGCAACAAGACATCTCCACACACTGCCCAAATACAAGTCAGGGCCTCTGCACATCGGTGGCATCTGTGGAAAATGACTGGAAAAATACTGGAGAGTCCCAAATAGTCCCTAGACACCCCTGGAAAGAGCAATAGGTTAATATTAGGAGCTCAGAGGAGCTGAGAGCTGCCTTTCACACCCCAGTGGCCAAGGTGTGTGGGAGCCCACGGTGGGGCTGGCTTACGCTGGAGCCTGGGCACTGAGCTGCCAAGGCTTTCCTTAGTGGCCAGGTCTCTCTCTAGGGAGAGCTTGAGGCTATGAACTGTGCAGACTTCAAAATGCCAGGAAAGTGAATGTCTCATAAAGAGGACTAACAGAAAAACATCACGGTCAGAGTCCATTTACTAGTTTCTGTAGCAAAGGACTGTAAAGTAGGTGGCTTGGAGTAGATGTCTGTGATTTTCCACTTATATGTTGCCACTCTCTACTCCATCAGAAGTGGGGCACCTTTGTCCTGGAGGGGAATGGCTCTGTACAGTCTCCTGTGGCTTGCTTGCCACCTCTAGTATTCCTTGGTTCATACTACTATCCCTCCAGCTCTTCCTGTGCCATCATACAGCATTTGCCTCATATGTCTTTGTCTTGTCACAGGTCTCTTCCTAGGAGGACTAATGTCCTTCTGGATTGGGGGGTCTGCCTGCTCTGCTGTGATCTCATTCTAACTAATGACATCTGCAATGACCCTGTTTCCAAATAAGGTCATTTTCTGAGGTACTGGGGGCCAGTGCTTTGACATGTCTTTGAAGGGATAACATCACAGTGTCACCAGATTCACACACTGAAGTTCTAACCTCAGTGTCCTTTAAGAACAAAGACTGTGAACCAGTAAGCTGTCTCTCAAGTGTGGAAAGCTCATTTGAAAGACAAAACTCTAATATTCAACAACTCATGGTAGTTCATACCTATCATGCTGGTGTTTGCAAGGCTGAGGCAAGAAAGTTGCCGGAGGGTGGGACCCTGTCTCCTGAGTCTCAAAATACAAAACCAACAAAAAACACAACCAACAAAAAAAAAATACCCTCGTGAAATAAGCCAAAAATGTTCAGAAAAAGACCAAAATATGGAAGAAAAATATGAATTAGAATTTAAAACATAAAAACAAAATGATCAATTTAATGTATCATTTTTTAAATGTTAAATAAATTCTTTAATAAAAATAAATGGTGGGAAATGGAGCAAAAAAATTAAACACTAAAGAGAAACAAGTTAGGAAAGGAAAAAAATAAAAATCAAAAGAGAAATAATGTAAATGTCCTGGTTAGCANTGTCAACTTGAGACACTCTAGTGTCACCTGGAAAAAAGGGGCTCTATTGAGTAATTGTCTTTATCAGGTTAGTCTGTGATAAAGGGGAGCCTAGCCCACTGTGGGCGACACCATTCCCTGGACAGGTGGTCCTGGGCTATACAAGAAAGCTGGGTGAGCACGAGCCTATGAGTGAGCCAGCAAGCAGCATTCCTCCCTGGTTCCTGCCTTGAGTTCCTGCCCCAACTTCCCCAGTGATGGATGATTGTGTCCTGGGATAGTAAGCCAAATAACTTGCCCCACCCAAGTCACTTCTGGACCTAATGTTGTGTCATAGTAACAGAGAAGCAAAGTAGAACAATGAGAAGAAAGTCTTAAGGAAAAGTAACAGATATTCAAGATACACAAAGCAGATCCAACCTGCAGATAACAGGCACCTTTGTATGCAGCGCAGGTCCAGCATGCAGATGACAGGGAACTCTGAAGGTGTGCAGAGAAGGTCCAACGTGCAGATAATGGGCATCTCTGAATTCCTGTTGCTTAAAAATTGTCTGTGGTAACCCTAAACAGGAAAAAAAAAGTCAGTATTTTAAGTGATAACTGACCAAAAAAAAAAGTCATATGAATTAAAAGTAAGCTTTGAAGGACACAGCACATACCTGAGATGAACTCAGAAAAACTAACACAAAGACAGTCTTGTAAAATTATTGGACTTTACCAGGTAGGAAAAAAAAGCAAACAATGGACACCTAAGAAAAAACCACCTTGATTGAATTAAGAAACACCTCAGAATTAATGAGATAGGCCTTTTGGGGCCATTTGAGAGAATTAACCAGGAGGGAGGCCCCGCCCTCAATGTGGGTGGTACCATTTCATGGGCTGGGGCCCTGGACTGAATAGGAAGCAGGACAAACAGCCTGAGCTCCTGTTTTCCACAGCTGGGAACCACTCCTTTTGCCAAGCCTGCCCCACCTTGATGGCCTGTAGCCTCAAACCCTGAACCTAAATAAGCCCATCGTTACTCAAACTGCCTCTTGTTGGGTGTTGAGAAAGCTATGCACTAGGCACACCTCTATCATTCTCTCTGGCCCAGAGCGAAAGCTTGAAAGCCATTGAGATGGCTCTGAGAAATTCTTCCGGGTACCCATTTTTAGTTATCAAGTAGCATGCACCCTTAAACCGGGGAAACAATATCATTTGGTTGCTCAAATGGAAAAAGCTTGGTAGAAGAGCTTGCGGGGAGGAGTAGTCACCAAACCCATCAATCCACTGATGAGGTTCATACCCTCTTCCAGTTGACGTTATCCCAATGAGCTTAGACAATGCAGAGCTAGCAATAGTTCACTTAGCCACCAAAGGTGCACACTTGTGCTCCAAACCTACTAAGTCACCTCCATAGTTGGTTTTTCTGTATCTGTGCATAAGCAACAAGTACTTGAGTGTGGGTCCCTGCATGGAATTTTGTTGTTGTTATTTACTTACCCAAATAACTAGTGTGTGTGTGTGTGTGTGTGTGTGTGTGTGCGCGCGCGCTCGAACATTTCTTTATCTAAAAATCTATGAGGGGTTAGAGAGATGGCTCGGCGGTTAAGAGCACTGACTGAGGAACCAGATTTGATTCATAACACACACATAGTCGCTAATAACTATCTGTAATTCCAGTTCCAGCGGATCTGACACCCTCTTCTGGCTTTGGTGGGCACTGCATGCATGCAATGTTTAGACATACATGCAGGCAAAATATCCATAAACACAAAAATTAAAATGAAGAAAAAAAAATAACTATTGGAGATTAGGTTAAGGCAATTGGTTTTAGAGAACCAGGAGTTTGGAGTTTAAAAGTTTGTATATAATTTTCACAAGCCAAGTAGGACCTGTGTGAGAGTCAGCCATTTGAACGGCATCATCTAATCATTCATACTGTCTTGGGAATTTTTACCCATCAAGTCCAAGGTCAGGACCTTAACTTCAACATTGCTTTTCTCAAATAAATATGATTTCAATTNAGGACTCCCTTTCCCTCCTGTTTTTAAATATCTAATTCTATAGATTCTAACTTGTAACCCCATCTACACATGCCAATGATTTTTGTCTTTATTGCTTTGTAAAATAAAGCAGTGAGTAAAATCTTTATAGACACAGAAATCCTTCATCTACTTCACTGGTGGACTCAAGAAAATTCCGTAGTAAATAAATCCTTTGGAAGAGATCCAAATGTGTGTGTGCATGTGTAAGTGTGTGCCTGTGTGTTCACATGTGTATTAGAGTCTTTTTAAAGATTTGTTTTTATTTTTTATTTATGTATGTGTGTGCATACACATGCATGTGCATTTGGATGCCCTAGTAAGCCAGAAGAAAGTTATTGGGTCCCATGGAGCTAGAGTTACAAGTGTTATGAGTCACCCAACATGGTTGCTGGGAACTGAACTCAGGTTCTCTGGAAGAACGGCAAGCACTCTTAACTGCTGAGCCATCTCTCTAGCCCTGCATATCAGATGTTTTGACAACATTTTATGTCAGATGAAAATGAAGCAATGTGAGCTGGAGAGATAGCTCAGCGGTTAAGAGCCCTGACTGTTCTTCCAGAGGACTCAGATTTAGTTCCCAGCACACACATGTCAGCTCACAATTGTCTGTGACTCCATTTCCAGGGGATCGACACCCTCACACAGACATACATGAAGGCAAAAACATCAGTGCATACAAAATTTAAAAATAAATTATTTTTTAAAAAAGAAAATGAAGCNATGTTTTTAGGATAATTATAAGCCAAGGATTTTATACCCAGCAAAACTNACCAAGAGTACACACTGTTATGAACAGGCACATACTGAGNCACAACTGTGGCATTACAGCTAAGTGACTGTTAGAGGGGAAACAGCTTACCATATCGATTGCCATATATAGTATTTCTATTTAAACTGGGTAGAAGAAGAACATATTAGAGAAATTATTTACAGTGATTGATGGGTGATGGTCATTTTAGTATGGTTATTCTGAGACTACTCCATATGAAACATGGGATCAGTCAGATGAGCTGTTGTGAGAGGCTCTGTGTCTGTAGAATCAGGATTGTGATGTAAAGCAAAAACGATCCCCTTGGCCCCTGGAGAAGATAAGAAATTTGTAAACTTTATTTTGAATTGTACATATTAGTATGAGTTCACAGTATATTTTCTTTTTTATTACATTTATTTAGAGGGGCTCAAAAGACAACTTATAAAGGCTAATTCTCTTTTTCTGCCATGTGGGTCCCGAGGACCAAACATAGGTCATCAGGCTTGGCAGCAAGTCCTTAACTGGCTGAGCCATCTCATCAGCCACCCCTGATGTAGTTTACTTTTTAAATGTCCACTGGTGATGCCTGGAAACAGTGGCATGCTGCTATCCAGACTGTGATCTTGAATCACCATTTCCCACAAACCACAGATGGACAAACCCAGGNCTTACTGGAGAAGTGGGGCCAGTGAGCAGCAAGGCACTCCTGATGAGACAGTGTTGTGTGCTGCCTCATAGCTACAGAGCTATAGAGGCACGAAGGACCCCAGAGCCACTTTATCTCTCTGGCCAGAGTTTCAACAAAGGACAGAAATGTCAGTGGACCAAACCTCATCAGATTGGATTGCATCATGAGTTCACCCCAACTTTTCCCCCCCTCCCTCAAAATCCTTTGAGGAGTAATAGAGAGCCATAAAGTTCATGATACAACGCCTGTTTGTATGAGTTACTTTTGCAAATTCCTAACAAGAAGCAGCTTAGTGAAAGAGAGGGTATATATTTCATGGTTTGAGGGTACGGTCCATCATGGTGGGTGTGATGGCAGGGGCAGCTCTTGGTTNGGGTAGGGAGANGAGGCAACTGGTACACTTCCTGGCACTTCAGAAAACAGGACAGGACGTGGGCCAGGCCATAAATCTCAGACCCCTACCCATTACCTACTTCCTCCCACTGGACCCCATTACCTAAAGCAGTAGTTTCCAACCTTCCTAATGCTGTGACCCTTTAATACAGTTCCTTTAAATACATGTTGTGGTGACCCCCCCAACATAAAATTATTTTATTGCTACCTCATAACTNTAATTTTGCTACTGTTGTAAATTGTAATATAAATATCTGATATACAGGATATCTGATATGTGACCCCTCTCAAAGGGGTCATGACCCACAGGTTAAGAACCACTGCCCTAAAGGTTTCTTAACCTCTCAAAACAGTGCCGCCAGCTCTGGACCAAGTGTTCAGACCAGGGGAGCATTTCATATCCAAGCTGTANCACTGGTTAGTAGCAGCCTAGAATTGGACCTAGCACACATGTACCTCTTCATGACCGCATAGCAGTAGCATGTAGGAGACTGCTTCCCTGCACAGAAGTGCTTCACTGACCGGCCAGTGAATGAGAGTGAAGTGTCGGCAACTTTCCACCCCCAAGGTGCAGTCAGTGGGTGTCTTAGTTAG
>LZPO01107319.1:1347082-1358442 GCA_001675575.1 Neotoma lepida
AGCATATCTCTCAAAGGGGGCCAGACAGAAGGGTAAGAAAAGGACAGACACTTTTTGTGCTCCCTGTGTTGGGGCCCCATGGAGCAAAGATGAGATGTACCTGACAGCCTAAGGACTCTCAGAGCACCATAGGAGATGGCCCACCCCCCAAACTCACANACGGAGAAGCTCAAAGGTCTCCCACACATGAGACATATACTCCTACCCCCAACCCACAGGCATGGGGGGTTGGGGGGAATCTGAGTGGGAGCATGACCTCTGCTAGGAGCCTACTGAAGTGANGCTAAAGGGCCATAAGCAACAGCCAGGAGTCCCTGCCCTCGCCCAGGTGGTGCCAGGTGCCCCCTGGAATCCTGCTGTGGCCTGAGCACTTGCACAACTGTGGCAGTGTTGCCTTCCCTACCAAGGCAGCTCTGGGACCCAACCTTAGGCCCATAGCCTAACCTAGCTGGTGGCCAGCAGCCCCTGCAGCCACCACCCTAAAAGAGGAACAGATATGATGGGATGCCCTACCCAAGCTAAGCACCAAATATGCCATTTACCCAGTTACAAGAGCCAGGCAGTTGAAACTGTGTGGGTGGAACTGTCCAGGTCCTTAAGAAGGATGGAGCAGTCTGATACCAGCCTCACTCCTGGGCAGTGGTGTCCATTAAGATTAGACTGGAAGAGCCGGGTGGTGGTGGCACACGCCTTTGATCCCAGCACTCGGGAGGCAGAGGCAGGAGGATCTCTGTGAGTTCCAGGATAGCCAGAGCTGTAACACAGAGAAACCTTGTTTTGAAAAACAAAAACAAACAAACAAACAAAAATATTAGACTGGAAGACTGACCTGTCAAATGTCTGGAGAGTTCATCCTTTGTGCTCACCTGTGCCTAAGTACCTGGGGACTGTAAGCTGCCAACATGTCCTTCCGAAAAGATGAAAGGCATAGGTCTTGAGCAGGTGTCTCTCACAGCATCAGTGAGAGCGTATAAAGGGCCAGTGGTGGCAAAGGAGCCATATGCTCCACTTTACCCATCCCAGGGTGAGACCCCACAATGCCCATAGGTGACTGACACAAGAGCCAGCAGGCAGGGCTGCAGATGGGCTATGTGAGCGCAGTTCAGGGATNGGACGCTTGTATAATCTCTGAACAAGGTCAGNTGTGAGCCCTGGGAGCCCTGAGATACTGCCCTGCTCACCAGGCCCCCTCCTTCACTCAAGGCTGCTGTTGACCAGACTCCTGCTCTGCAGCTGCTTCCAGACAGACAGCACACCCCCCACACCTTGTCACACCCTGGCCTGGCTGTACTGCAGAGCACGGGAAGCATCCTTTTGAGGAGTGTACTTGTCTACTGTGAGGAAAGAGCTCAGTCTCCACGCCTCATGGTAGAACCTGAGACCCACTGGGTGGCTCCCTCCCTGCCGACAGCCGATGTCAACTTTGTCTCTCCCCGCAGCCTGGCTGGAGAGATTTCTGCAGCCTAGATCTGCTCCCTCCTGCTCCTCTCCTCAGGATAGAACAGAAGGGACAGTCTATTTTTATCAGAGTTAAGCAGCACCTAGCCAAAAGCCCAGGCTCCAGGCTGCCATGATACACCCGGGTCTGCCCACTGGCACCTCCAGCCTGTCATNCCCACCCCAGCCATGCCCACATTCCAAAGCATTCTTTTCCTGTTAGTAAACTATTTATCTTTTACAACCCACCTCAGGCCATTCTCTGGGACACAACTGGGAACAAGGCAGTCAGAGGGATAGATGTGGCCCCTGTGATGTGCACTTTTTATCACAGNAGCAAGCAACAAACAGTGTGATTTGCACAGTCTGGTGGTGACCAGCACTTGAGAAAGTGTGAGGGAGGGGAAGTGGCATGGGGGCAGCAAGGGTGTACCACTCCAAATCTAGATTGTGGGGCCACTGGCAAAGACCCGAGAGGCTTAGGAAATGAACCTCAGGCGAGCTGGAGGAGGAGCGCTGTAGGCNGAGGGAACAGCACACACAAAGCCCTAAGGCAGGTGTGCTCACTGTGCTGAGCTGCAGCTAGAGCAAAGAAAGACTGGAGATGGGATCCTGAAGCCACAGGAAGGCCTTTGCCATGGATTTCCACTGAGCAATGCAGGAAGATGACAGGTAGAGAGATTCCTCTAGGTGCCTCCTGGGGTGGCTGCCACCATCCTCCAAGAGGCCAAGATGATGGTGGCTCTAACCATGGGAGTCCATTAGGAAGAGTGGGGTGTGGACAGATGGGGATATGATTGGAAAGGCAGGTCATGTTTGCTGATGCGCCAGATAGGGACTCGGATTGGATGGCAGGTATTTGGTTCTGAAAAGCTGTAAGTGACCAAAGTGGTGACCTGGGGACAAGAGAGTGTAAGGTTATGAGCCTTTTGTTCAGTCCTTGAGGCTTGTCAAACATCCCCAGGGATGGGGCTGGAATCATGGGCTGGATCTTTCCAGAAGAGATACTAATTAGGACCTCGAGAGTGGATGAGCTATTTAGCATGGGAAGAGGAAAGACAAAGAAAGGCCCAGATTGAATACAAGCCAAGATAGTCCCAGGTCACAGAAACAAGGAATAGCTGGCAACAGTGACGGAGGAAGGGCCTGGAACCCAGGAAGGGCTGCTAAGCTGTACTGCTGAGAATCAGGCTAGATGAGGACCAAGGATTGTTGTTGGCAATATTGAGACCTTGGTGACGTCAGTAAGGCTGTTTCCATGGACCCAGGACAGACACATTGGAGGGGCCACTAGGACCTGGATCCATAGTCCTGGGACCAGCAGCCAGAACATAACAGTGGGGATGGGAGGGTCCAGGAGCTAGTCCAGCAGGTGAGGGTTTGTGTGCCTTTCTCATTGATGACAAGGGGGTGATTGGTGCAATGCTCCTTTTGCCCCTCTCTTTGTGTTTTGAACACACACACACACACACACACACACACACACACACACACACACCCCTACTAGGAGGTACCAGTCCCTCGCATCCATCAGGTGTCCAGAACACTGGAGGACCCTATCAGACTTGCCTTCCAGAAGGTGAGGATGAAAGGGCTGCAAGCCCAAGTGGAAAGGATGGGGCCTGGCTCAAGGGCCTGTGTGGAGGAGAGAACTCTGGTGAAAAGAGAACTTTGGTGATGAATGACCCCGAGGTCGAGAGGCTCTCAGTGTCAGCTGAGAACCACTCCAAGTTCCTGGCTCTAGGGGGCAGGGTAGGGCTTGAGAATAGGGTTTTCTTGTCATTGTGACAAAATGCCTGAGAGAAACAAGAGGGTTCCTTTCAGCCCAATGTTCTCAATGGCATGGAGTCATCATGACAGAGAGGGCATGGTGGATTAGCTCACATCATGGCTGCTAGGAAGCAGGGGTGGGCAGGGAATGCCAGTGCTGAGCTGCCTTTCTCTGGGTCCCTGTCCCATGGGTGGCCCCACCCCACCCCAGTTCATCCTCTGGGAAACCTGGAGATGTGCTCCTCAAGTCTCCTAGGTGATTTTAAATCAATTACATCAAGTGTGAAGACTGNCCACCACAGAGTGGAAGGAGAGAGGTTTGGGGGGGATAGGTTAGGGTTCAGTAGGCTGNGGCTTAAATTGTGCATTTGAGGCCATCTCTACAGAGTTGTGTATGGGTCTGGGGCTAAAAGGATCCTGCAGNTAGGTGAGTGGGACTAGGGTCGAGGCAGGGACACAGGAAAAGGGGAGACAATGCCTGGCCCACCCTGTCACAGTTACACTTTTTACCAACTCAGTGTAAGTAGGAGCTTCCAATGNCACATCTTGCCATAACGTTGCCCAAACCTTCCTGTCCTTTCTTTGGTTAAAGCCACGAGGCACAGAGGAAGGCACAGCGGCCCAGGTTCTGGTTAGAGTCTTGGATTGCCTCTCCCTGGCTGTGTGATCTTTAGCAACTCACTCAGCCGCCCTGAGCTTCAGTTCCTCCCCCAACAAACCACAGACAATGAGAGTACTGGTCCCAGCCACAACCAGCAGTACTTAGTGTGGGAGCTGTGTGGGGGCCTAGTCCTGCAGAAAATGCTGGTTCCCTGTCCCAGATGTGGGCCGGGGAGGTGTAGACCCAAGNTGGATGTCTTCATTTCTCCCCAGGGCAGCTGTGCCCGGGCCTTTCCTCCTCCACTTGGCTGCCTGCAGGTGTCTGCTTGATGCATCTGCTTTTGCTCACAGGAGACTTGGGGCGGGGTACGTTTATAATAATCCCAAAATACGGCTGATGAATTTTGCTGAAACATGTTGAGTGACATTTGGTATTTTAAATATGCAGCCTAGACACCTGTCCTCCTTCCTTTCCGGCCATTATGGGGTTTCTTCGGCAGGCAGGAAAGGCAGGGTGTGGGGATTTCAGACACAGCCCTAATTCCTGGTGTGATGGCTCTAGAATTCCAGAAACTTCTGCCGAGTTTGCTGAATGTATTTTTTTTTTAGAAATATTTAATTTATTTTATGTGTTTGAGTGTTTTGCTTACATACATGTATGTGCACTGTGTGCATGCCTGGTGTCAACAGAGGTCAGAAGAAGGTGTTAGGTAGGTACCTTGGCACTAGAGTTATTGATGGTTGTGAGCCACCATATGGATTCTGGGAACCAAATCCCGCTCCTCTGCAGGAACAGCAAGTACTCTTAACTGCTGAGCCATCTCTCCAGCCCCTTGCTGGAGTAGTTTTGAGTCAGGCCAGGGCAGTATACACTGGAAGCGACCATGTGTCATGTCACATGGTGAGGTGACAGACAGCTGAGCTTTGAGATCACTCCTACCATGGACTGGGATNNATGGCCCTGGTAGCTGGAGTTAGGATATCTTACCCTTCCTCATGGATGAATGATCATCCTCACGGCTCAGTGGTGGGGACCAAATTCAGCNTGGTCACATGGGGTNTTCCCAANCCTTACCCTGTAGCCTCTTTTCCAACCCATCTGCACCCTGGCTGTGTAGATTCAAGTCAAGCAATTCCTTTNTTCCCCCCAATCCAAAATCCTCCAAAAGCTGAAACTTGATGAGTGTCTGAGGCCATGGGAAGAGTATCCCACATGGTGAAATATCCCACATGGTGAAACTCGGCTTCAACTNCAGCATTCTGAAAGATGTTGTGTGCCTGACTGTGTGTAGAAGGTGAATATGAAACAGATGAACAGGACATGTGTATTGCAAACATCCCTAAGTCCCCATCACTTCTGGTCCNGGTGTTCTGGNTGGGAGTGCTCAGCCTAAGCCAACAGCTCTCCTTCCTTGACTTTTCCCCTATGCTTTGGCTCAGGCTGCCTGTCCCCTGTTCTGATCCTGGGAGGTTTGCTGAGATCTGGTGACTGCTTCTTTCCAGGTGTCTGACATGTGGGGGTGGAGGTGAATGGGGGGGATGGCCACTGAGGTCAACCAGTGAGCCCAACTCTTTGTCGTGGCCCTTTCTCCTCCTAGGTGGTCCCCATCTGACATGTCAATGCTTTGGGCTGTTGGTCATTATTCTCCAACATTTCCGCTTGTGGGTGATAATTTCCAACTTTCTAAGTTACACCCAATGCTTGGCTGTGTGGTTCATGCATTCAGCAGCCATTCATTGAGTGAATTAGGCACAGAGGAGCCCCACAACCCAGGCATGCAGGACTAGCTGAGACAAACTGCCCTNGGCCTTGGCTTTGTACTGCAGTGGGGAGACTGATCACAAGGAGGAAAATGCACCCTACCCTTAGTCTGGCTTCAGGTAGTGATGGTTTCTTATGCTCTGCATGGTGGTGACATGTAGCTTTCAGACTGTCACCTTTCCCTTTCCCCACTCANGCTGTTATCTGTTCCGTGGCTGTAGCTTCGCACACCATGTCTGCACTCATAATCTTGTTCGCTGAAAAACTCTTGACAGTCCTGTCCACTCCATTACACTCTGTCAGTTCCAGTCACAGCCCTTTCATGTCAGAAGCTGAACTGAAGACCACGTGAGGCCTTGCATGAGGTCACACAACTGGCCAGAGCAGAGCCAGCCCAGGAACCCAGATATCTGGACAAAATGTCTGAAAGNCAGTCAGGTGTACAGAGAGCCCAGACGAGTTTATGTCATTTCCAACAGTTGATAGACAACTGAATACATTACACGGAAGGAGCTCAGATGGGCTCTGGGGCTAAGTGTGTGGACTACCAGCCCTGAGAGACAGATTTCCCCTACCGGACCTGTGTACTTTGTGTTCAGGATCAAGGATCCCAGAACATCAGCTTCAGGTTACACAGCNGAGCTGAGACATGAAGATGAACTGCCCCAGGGGACTACATTTTTTCAATGGGGGAAAAAANCAGGCTTAATTATATCTCTAAGAGGTGCAGACATGCTTAGGAGGAATACCAGCAGCGCCTGGGACCTGGAGCAGAAATGCCTAAGATGAGGATTTGGAAAGTTAAAGCTGTTGAACTCAGCGCCCCACCCGTGTATGTGTGTGTGTGTGTGTGTGTGTGTGCATGTTCATGCACGCATGATGTACAGCTGCATGCACGCATGATGTACAGCTGCATGCATGCACAGTGCACATGTGGAGGTCAGAAGACAATCTTTTGTGTTGGTCCTTAGGCACCTTCTACCTTTTGTTTGAGACAGGAACTTTGGCCTGGAGCTTTGCAGAGTAGGCTAGGCTGGCTGGCCATTGAGCTCCAGAGGTCCACCTGTCTGCCCCTCATCTTGCCATTACTAGGTTACAGATGTATGTCATCACACCTGGCTTTGTACATGGGTGCCAAGGATCCTAACTTAGGTCTTCCTGGTTGTAAGGCAAACACTTTACCAGTGAACCACCTGCCCAGCTCCTCTTTGCTTTTTTCCACAGCCTTTGACAATGTGGAAACACCCTATGAAATGGGATGGGCATGTCAGGCTAGATGGCAATGGGCCACTTGCTGCTACACTGGTCAGTCAAACAAATACACCCTTTGCCAAAGCCTTCCATAGCTCCCAAATGCTTGCAGGGCAAATATTTGTTGTTTGTTTGTTTGTTTGTTTCATTTAAAACATTTTTGAACAATATATTTTGATCATATACTTTCCTCTTCCCCAACTCCTCCCAGATTCTCTTCCCCANATCCCTACCCATCCAACTTCATGTTCTTTCTTTGTGTCTCTCTAAAAAAAAAAATCAAACCAAACCAAAACAACAACAACAAAAAGCACACACACACACAGAAACAAGGAGTCCTTTTTGTGTTGGTCAGCTACTCCTGAGCATGAAGCCTGTCCCGGAGTGTAGTTGATATACCACCCGGTGATAGTCTATTGGGAAAAAACCGATTTTCTCTTTCCCAGAAGGTATCAGTTGCAAATGGGGTCTTGGTTAGGGGTGGGACTTCGTAGCCACTCCCCTTCTCAGTGCTGGGATTTTGTCTGCTTTGCATCTGTACAGGTCTCCTGTGTGCTGTCACAGTCTCTGTCACGTCATACATGCATCAGCCTTGTTGTGTGGATGACGCTGCTTCCTCGGAGTCACCCACCACAATCTTTCTGCCTCCTCTTCTGCATAGATCCCTGAGTCTTGAGAGGAGGGGCTTGATAAGGACATCCTATTTAGGGCTGAGTGCTCCAAGGTCTCTCACTGTGCGTTTCGGGAAAGCATTTCAGTGGGGGAGCCTTGCCTCCTTGGTAGAGTGCGATAAGAAAGCAAATGCTATGGGCAAATACAGAATAGAATCATGGGAAATCGAAGTACNNTGTTAAAGAAGATGATCCTCGTAGACCTCATGGGAAGGTGATGGGACCATGGGACAGAAGGGAGCTGAACTCAGCCCAACAGGAGAAAGAAACTGTAGAGAGTGCCTCCAGAATTTACAAGCCAAACTCATGACTCCCAAATTGTGACATAGCCCACAATAGCCTATGGGCCCCACAAAAGGAGGGGCTGTTTGCTCTCAAAAAGTATTTACAGGAGTTTTAGACAGATTATACAGATTGAAATGCTAGCCGGGTGGTGGCACACACCTTTAATCCTAGCACTTGGGAGGCAGAGTGGGGATAACTGAGTTCGAGGCCAGCCTGGTCTAGAATGAGTTCCAGGACAGCCAGGGCTACGCAGAGAAACCCTGGCTCCAAAACAAACAGAATGAAATGCTACCTGTNGGGTCAGACAGTGATGCACTCTTAGACGTGTAGCCTCAAGAACTGATTTCTTTCCCTTCCCTCTCACTCTCCTTCATCTCCCTCAGTGGTTATGGCTGAACTCCTGCCAGGTGCCTGCCCAAGCCCTGGCGATGGTGGAGCAGGCATGAGCCCTATGCAGTCTCTGCCCTGAATGGGAGGCTAACTGGAATGTCCCCTGAACTGGGCAGGTGGAGCATTACCGTTGAGAACACACGTCCTTCCTGCTCTCTGGGCCCCTTTAAATATCAGTACCTCTGTACCCAATTTAAATATGAGTACTTCTGGGCCCAATTTAAATATTAGTATCTCTGTAGAAACTTCCTCAACTCTCCCTGCGTAGATTGACATCTATTGGGTAGATGGATAGTTGGAAGGATGGCTGAAAGAATGGATGAGATAGATGGGTTGGATGATGGATGGATGGATGGATAGAAGGATGAGTGGATGATGGATGGATGGGTAGGTCACTGGATGGATCAACTGACTGGTGGGTAAGTAAGTGCATAGANGGATGATGGATGATGAAAAGATGGCAGGTAATAGGAAGCTATAAATAAAGAGTTGGCACTAGAACCAGCCATTTATGTGGCATCTGTCAAGTGCCAGGCACTGGGGACCAGCTGGGTTATTTATGTCATCTTTCATGAAACACCGTGGCCTGGTTTCAGTCAAGGTGAGGGTAAGAGGGCGAAGGTCATGCTTGAACGAGTGAGATGGAGGAAAAGTGTTCTCTGAAAACAGAGGTGCAGGAATGTGTGGCTGGACTGGAAGGGTGGTAGCCAGGCNCTCTGAGGGGGCTAGTATGGGAAAGATAGCTCTNGGCTGATTGAGACTGTGGCTAGTTGGAGGTACCACACAGACTTCAGGTCAAAGGGGTAAAAAACAGAAGATTCTGGACAAGCAGGAAGGGACACATTCCTTGTGCCTGCACCCACACAAGCTCTTGCTTAACTCAGCCGGCATCACTGGCTATCCTTACTCATCTTTCTTGCTATAGGCAAAGATCCTGAGCCACTNCAGGCTCTGGAAGTGACTCATGTCAGGGATGTGGCCTGACACCTGGAGGCCCTGAAGTCTGCTTTTCCCTGAGGCAGAATGTGCTTTGGTGCCTTGTCCCACCATGTGGCGTTTACAAACCAAGCAACTAGCCGACAGTATGAAGTTCTAGTCTTCAGCTATGACAGAAATGACCCTTTATGGATTTCCTGATATGATGGGTTTAGAGGCTGTCTCTTATACACATCTAGATGTGTATAAGAGACAGCCTTCACACTTGCTGGGAAGTGCTCTGCCACTGAGCTACAGTTTCCTAAAACATTGTTTTGTGACAGGATCTTATTAAGTTCCAAAGTTGGCCTTGAACACACACTGTAGCCCAAGGAGGCCTTGAACATTTGAACCTCTGGCTTTCACCTCCCAAGTAGTTGAGATTGCGGGCCCGTGCCACCAGTTTGTTTGGTTTCTGATTTTGAAGATTGCTGGTTTATCTCTGTCCACAGAAGAGGAAATTGAGACTCAGAGCAGTTAAGCAACTCCTCTGACCCAGGCTGGTCACACTCAATCCTTGTGCCCCCTACGTGAGTTCTCTCTTACCTTCTCTGACTCAGACCCGCCCTTCACAACCACTGTTGAATTCTCTATATTCCTTTTTTAAATTGTATTTTATTTAGCGTGCGTGCATGCATGCACATATGTGGGTGCACAGAAGGCAGCTTTCAGGACTCTGTTCACCCATTTTACCGNGGGTTCCAGGTACCAAATTAAGATGGTCAGGCTTGCATGGCAACTGCTTTACCCACCTAGCCGTCTCACCAGCCCTCTCTACGTTCTTATGTAGTTGGATGTCAGGCACCTATCACATGCCCAGACATGACTATGTATCTGAACTGTGGACCCTGTGAAGAGTGCCATGAGTATCCAGGAATGCTCACTCAAATAAGATAGATTGACATGCATGTCAACATGTAAATGTAATGGTATGATCAACATGTAAATATTATGCCAACATGTAACTATAACATGATCCTTATCATTTACTATCTTATTCAAGTTGGGCATGGTGGCACATGCCTATAATCCCCAAAAGTGGGGTCCAGAGGATCAAGAATTTGGGGTCATCCTCCATTACATAGTTTGTTTGAAGCCAGCCTGGGTTACAGAAGACTCTGTTGCAAACCCCACTCCCACAAAAAGATAAGATTTTTTTTTGAGACAGGGTTTCTCTGTGTAGCTTTTTTGGAGCCTGTCCTAGAACTCACTCTGTAGACCAGGCTGGCCTTGAACTCACAGAGATCCACNTGCCTCTGCTTCCCCAGTGCTGGGGTTAAAGGCGTGTGCCACCACCGCCTGGCAAAAGATAAGATTTTATGATGTCCGTGTTATATGTTGAAATCTTATATGTCATTATAGACAATCAACAATGTATCTGTATCTAAATTATATTTTGAACAAAATATATAAATTANAAAAATATCGATATTATATAAAATATATATTTTTTATTTTAAAAACTATGTGTATATGCAGAAGTCTGTGTGTGGATATGTGTATGGGAGTTCAGAAGAGGCTTTGGTTCCTCTGAAGCTGGAGTTGTAGGCTGTAGTGAGCCACACAGTGTGGGTGCTGGGAATTGAACTTGAGTCCTCTGCAAGAACAGTATGCACTCTTACCACTGAGCCATCTCTCCAGTCCCTATAAAAATATATTTAAATATTTCTTAGTGGCCACGAAGCAGGATCTGAGCTGAGCTTGTGGACATTTATGATGCCACTGTCCTGTAATGGGTCACAGGCTCATCAGCCTCTCAGGCTCTTCTTAGCCATGGGCAGAGTGAAAAGGACACCCGTTGCTCTCTGATGGCTAAAGCCACAGTGACCGGGAGACACCCTGTTGGCCTGGAACCTAGGGAGAGGAACAGTGTCANGCATGGATTCATGCTGGGAATATTATAGGCTCAGCACTGTGGTCCCATCCAACCTGACAGGCAGACCTAGCCCGGGGAGGGGTGTCAGGAGTGCTCTGGCTATTGAGGCTTTGCCTGCTCAGAGCAGACAAAGAGTAAGCTCTTGACAGGAGCCATATNTGTTTATAGGCCTTCAGAGGAACAAGGTTGCAATGCTAGGGCCATGGTGGGGATGAGACGGGATGCTGACTGCCTATGGGGGGTCTGCACTGCCCTCTTCCCAAGCTATGTGTGTGTGTGTGTGTGTGATGAGACGGGATGCTGACTGCCTATGGGGGGTCTGCACTGCCCTCTTCCCAAGCTA
>LZPO01107319.1:1388689-1400067 GCA_001675575.1 Neotoma lepida
TTTTTTTTTTTTTTAGTGGAAAATTTGAGAGGAAGGAGATAGGACTGTCTGGTTTCGGGTTTCTCCACAAACACTTCAGTCATGCTGGGCTCCCCACACACCAGTCTCTCAGGATCAGGGGCATGCTGTAGGCATAAAAGAACCAAGTGCTTAAGGAACACCAGAAATTATTTATTTATTTATTTTATGGCTTTGACGCCAGGCAAAATCCAACCCACTCTGGAGGTTCTAAGGTTCGAAGCCTGAACCTTCAGATCCCAAGTTCATTTCAGAAAACACGACACCTGTCACCCACCAAAGTGGATGTTTCACTTTTAACATTGCATTTTCCCGTTGTGTGACTCTGATCACCTTCAACCTATGAATGTGGGTATTGNACCATTGCATTTCTGGTTTTAGAAGAGNACTCTCCAGTGTCTCCCACAGTTCAGGAGAGATAATAAAGAGTTACAGGCAGAGCAGTTAATACTAGTGAGTCACTGAATCTGAGCAACAGAGAAGCCAAAACCTGCATCTGTATCTGTCCCCTGACCTGTGTGCCTTCCAGGGCCTTGTCCCAGCTCCAGGAAATACTTTTCTGTTTCTTTCAGGCTTCATGAAGCCTGTTCTCTGTGTTCCTCTCTGTTATTACAGAACCCCATCTTACACCTGCCTGGATATCTCTATCCATCCATACCCAAGGACTAACCAAGTCCAAGGGCTGTCTTCCCCTCCCAGGACACCCGCCTACATTGTCACCCTCGCCACTAAGCCTTGCCTTGACCATGATACTGCTTCTCCTGTAGCTACCAAAGATCTGATAATTGAAGCCTGTTCATTGAGATGGGTGAAAATGTGCTCTGACCNATTGATTTCTTGCTTCTCAGCAAATACAGAGTCCTTCCTAGGCCCCTTATTTCTTGGTTCTCCATTCCCTAAGTTGAAAATCACCAAGTCCTCTTAAAAGGATATTTCCTTTTTTAATAAAATATTTATCTTTATTATTTTTAATTATATATAGGTGTGTGTGTGTCTGCATGTGGGTACATGTACATGAGTGCAGGTGCCCGTGGGGGCCCAGAGGTGTCAGGTCCTCTGCAGCTGGAGTTGCAGACGGTTGTGAGCTGCCTGATGTGGGTGCTGGGAACCCAGCTCTGGTCCTCTGGAAGTGTAGCAAGGGCTCTTAATTGTGATGAACCACCTCTCCAGCCCCAAAGATTTATTTTCACTTTATGTGAATGAGTGTTTTGCCTGTGTGCACCACATGTGTGCTTGGTGTCCACAAGAGCCACAAGAGAGCTTTGGATCTCCTGGAACTGGAGTTACAAACAGCCATGAGCAGCCATGTGAGTGCTGGGAACTGAACCCAGGTCCTCTGCAAAAGCAGCAAAGTGCTTTTAGCCACCCAACTAGCCTACAAGGATGTGTTCACAAGCTACAGCAACCCAAGGGANTGGTGCTGAGTTGGGTATGAGTCTTAATCTATATTTCTTCTGTTCTTAGATACCTATATTCATCTGTCTGACCAGGTTCTTTTGTGAATTTGTACTAAGGAAATTTGACTCACTGACATTTAAGCTATTGTGAATACATGGGCTTTTAAAACTTAGTATATCCATAACTTTCCATCCTCATCAGCCAGCACTCTGTGGTCATTTATAAAGTCTGTAGTACAGCCTTGTACATGAGCAATGGGATTACTGATGTTTTTTTAAAGCAGCTAAGANAATAAATCAACATTTTTGTTTGTTGGTAAGAAGTTGATGGTGTGTGTGCATANGCACACACGTATGTAAATAAATGAAAAATGTCGGAGAGAGCAGTGGTGTTTGACTAAGACTAAAGGCACATTGAGAAGGAAGGTGGTGGAATTAGATGTTGATACAGTAGGCGTTTCAAATGTCACGCCTCAGTGGTAATGGGAAGGAAGGGAAAAGAGACAAACGGCTCCTTTAGAACATATCAATTTATCATTTTCCCATTGGCAAACACTGAAAAGAGCAAGCGAGACTGTATGCTTTTCCTTGAGAGCTGCCCTTTGGTTCCCAGAGCGATGGAGTTTGGTCTGATGTCAAGGTTACTATGGAAACAATGTATGCTTATGAGCAGCAAAGCAAATAGACATATAAGACTCGGGTAAATCATTAATTCATTAATATTATTACTGATGGCATCTGGAGAGACTTACAGATTCCTTCTTTCTTCCAAGCTCTCAAAAGTTTTCTTTCATCACAAAACAAACACCTGGATGACCACTTTATGGATAATTATTCCCTCTTTGCCTNATACTCCAGAGACGAAGAAGGGCTCGCTTTCGGATCTTAATGGATCAAAGAAAATGGTAAGTCAGGACAGAGAAGTGTGCTTCATGGGTTTTCTTGCTTGCTTTTTTTTATTTTTTAATTGATGGCTATGGTTTTTGTAGAGAATAGAAAACGCATTAGGAACAGCTTGACTTAAACATAAAGCCCCTTCAAGTTTGGCAAACAGGCTTGAATAGGAGGCAAGCCACATGGCCTGGCCCACAAGCATGTCTGTTTCAAAGAAATCTTTTCCCATGATTAGATTTCATGGCAACAGAGTAGTAGGGCAAGGAGGAGCTGGTAAGAGGTGCCAGCCTCAGGGCCTATTGGGGTGCAGAGAGAGCTGCAAGCACTGCCAGCTACCAAGCACTTGTGATCCCCTGCATGCCTGGGACAACATGGNCTGAGGCTGGCCCAACCCCAGGAGCAAGTGTCCAGCTCTCTGTCATTCTGGACCAGCAGGCTACAAGGAGCTGGTGTTTTCTCCTCTTGCAGTTAGAGCAGAGGTCATCAGTGATGAAGAAGCAAGCTGGGGCANTTGGATGTCTCTCTTCCCCTCTGACTCTCTTGGTTCCTCATATGCCTTATTTCTCACAATTGCCTTCTTCCATCAAACCCCAAACATCCATGATCATGGCACCTAGATTTTCTCCAGTGAGGAGCAACTTGGGGTAACAGAGAGGAATAGTCAAAACCCCACATCCAACCGGGTGGTGGTGGCACACACCTTTAATCAGAGCATTCGGGAGGCAGAGGAAGGTGGATCTCTGTGAGTTTGAGGCCAGCCTGGTCCACAGAGAGAGTTCCAGGACAGGCTCCAAAGCTANACAGAGAAACCCTGTCTCAACAAAAAACAAAAAAAAGCTCACATCCATGGGAACTACCTGCAGCTCTGCCTGCCTTGCTGTGTGGCCTAAGCCAGTTGCTTCACCTCTCTGTGCCCTAGCTTCCTCCTCTACACATGATCCTATCAGTCACCTGAAGGGCTGCTTGAGAGTATTGCACACACAGCATTGCACACACAGCTAGTGTCACAACAGCAAGCGAAGTGGAAACCAGTGAGACTGTGGTGTAATTGACAACTCATCCANCTTTTTTTCCCTTTCCAGATGTCTTCTGGGCCTCCATAGAAACTCACATGAGGAGGGGCTCTAGGCTTTTNCTAGTGTTCCCCTCAGTCAAGCAGGACAAATTATTGGAACATTGTGTTTTCTCTCAGGGTGAGCTTGCTGAGATGCAGGATGCCAGGGTGAGGCTTGCCCTGCACATAGCCATCAGGGAAGGAAGGCAGGACACCTAGGTGAGTTGTCAATGCTCATGCCTTGCTTGCTGGAAGGTAACACTGGAGATGGAGACACCTCCAGGAAATCCCTCCTGCTACTGCTTGCTCTGTGGTTCTCAGGTCACCCGAGAAAACAGCTGGATACAGAAGCCAGCCACATCTCCCAGAGATGGGAACTGGAAAGGTCCAGGGTGGGACCCNGAGGTGGCTTTTCAACAGCACAGCTGATGTGAGGAGTTCTGAAGCAGTGGCNTGCAGATAACAGCCTAAGTCTTGGTCAAGNATTCCTGCTACCCTTTCANGGTAGCTACATAGCCTAATAGTCACTAGGGCCATAGAAGGTCAGGGCTGCAAGGCTGGGCTCCCTCTTGGTTTGAGATGGAAATCACATGACTTAGCAATGAGGGAGTACAGCTCTTTGGGTTCTAGGCCCAAAGTATGTCATTATTAAGACTTACAGTCTCCTTCTCCACCTGCTGTCTCCTGAGCCCTTCAATGAACTGTCCCAGGCACCTCCTCAGACCTATAGACATTTCAGGATCATCATGTCATAGGGTGCACAATGAAAACCTATTCCTGCCCAAGTAGATGGCCTGTCTGTAACCAGTACATGGTACAAGGCTCTGGNTTGTCGAGGGCAGTGGGTTGATATTGACCCCTTTTCCTTCTCAGACTCATGTGCAGTGCTTCCAAAATCCTGTTCCCTGAAGGAACAGATTCCAAGCCTGGTTATAAATCTGAGCAACAACGGGACCCCTGCATCTCCACAAGCTCCCTGCATGTCCATATCAGGCCTGAGAAAGGCCTTGGATGGCTGAGAGACGACATGACAGGGGCCAGCTCTGAAGGGCTCTAAAGCTTTGTGCAGAGAGGCATCTGCACACTGCCCGGTGCCATCACCGCATCTGCCCTGATGGCTCCTCAGAAGACCCTTTCCTCAGGAACCAGGCCTCCCATGACAAGAACAGGCTCGTTCTATTTCAGCGGACTGAATTCTAACTGACAAATTGAACAGGTTCCCTAAGGCAAGGGCCCTTGAGCTTTGTCATTCTCACTAAAAATATGATTTATAATATATTCCTAGTCGCCAGACACTCCTTGCCCAGGAATGAACACTTTGCNCAGGAACAGGCCGTTGACTCCATGTCTTGACCCCGCATACAAACTTTTCTTTAGCAAATGAACGAGGCACAGGGGGTGGGTTACAGCACGACAGTCGGGTTGCTTCCTTTAACTTTTAATGTTTTAAGTCATCAAANGCCTGGGCTGTGGATGTAGCTCATTTAGTGCCTGTAGGGAACTCTAGGTTCCATCCCAACACTGCAGACACGGGGTGTGATAACGCACACTGTTATNCCAGCACTTGAGAGGTGGAAGAAAGAGGATCAGGAGTTCAAGGTCATTCTCTACTATAAAGGGAGTTTAAGGCCCACCTGAGCCGTGTAAGACCCTGCCTTAGAAAACAAAACAAAAAAATACTAAAATCTTGAAATTACAATAGGGCGAGTGTGGCTCATGAGTCACTTCGGAGTTTAGTGTTTAAGAGACTGAATTGGGGGTGGGGGTATAGCTTGAGGAGAACGCATGGTGCAAAGCTCTGGGTTTGGTCCCCAGCACAAGAGTGGAGCAAGAGGGGAAGGAGGGGAGGGAGGGGAGGAGAGGAAGGGGAGGAGGGAGGGATGGGAAAAGAAGCTGCCTTTCTTACCTTTTTTTTTTAGTTTACAAAAGAAAAACAGCGTTTGTTGCTCCTTTAATAACCAACGTGAACGCAGAATGTCAGGGATCAGAGATCAGTCCTCACCTCTCAACCAAGCTTCCTCAGAGATCCTTTGTGAAAACAACACACACACACACACACACACACACACACACACACACACACACACACACACACAAAGTAGGTGGGAAGCAGGCAGAGTGGCCTGACTTCTCTGAGAAGCCCGGGTTAAATTGCAAGCTCGTTTTGCTCGAGATAACCAGCCGTACTGTGAGCCGCCCAAATGGCAGGAGTGGGTTTGATATCTGCAGCTGATTGCTCAGCAGAAGTCAAGCGGTTGGTTTTTCAACAATGTCTCTATATCATGAAACTTCCTAAAAATCGTCAAGGGGGAAACCTGAGCTGGCCCAAAGCCAGCCTGAGTGTCACTAGGACAAAGCTTTCCTTCCAAGATATAATTAGGGGCGCTAGGCCTTTCATATTTGACTTGACAAGAGTCTTTTTTTTTTCCCCTTTGTTCTGCCTGCTGCTCAGGGCTTCAGCAAGCCTTCAGCATTTCTTTGTTAAAAGGGATAGCTGGGGGGGAAAGTTATACAATAATCATAACTTAAAAATCAAACCCATCCAGTACAAATGTGTATGTACAAAGGAAAATACTGGTTTTGCAGAGTGATGTGTGTCTCTTACTTAATTGTACACCACCCAAGTTCTTTGTTTGGAAGCACTGAGGGAGGATGGATTGACCATAAGAACCAAGGATAGCCAGGTAGCTGCTGAGCCAAAACTGTAGTCAGAGTTGCAGGTGGACAGATCTGGTTCCACGTGGTTACATGAACAGATGATGAAGCAGACCTCTGGAAGGGTCCTGGTTCCTGAGACAGCTAGAACTATCCTTGGTGATCTTAACGCTGCTGTTGTTTGGGCGTTAACTCTGAATGCGATGGACGCCATCCTGTGCACTGTCGGCCTATTGCCACTAGGGGTCAGTAGCAGCCTCCTTCCTCCTGGTATGACAGCCCAAAAGGCCTCCAGACATTGCCAAGTGTTGTCTGGCCAAAGAGTAAAATTGTCCTGGGCTAGGAATCCCATCCTAAAGTACGATGAAGTGGGGACACTTAGCTGTGTTTGCAAGAGAANGAGAAAGCTGTTCTTAGGCATTGCATGAAAGACAGTCCGAGCAAAAACAAACAGGGTACAACTGAAGAGAAGGCTGCTTTGATTAGGAGCAAGAAGACGTTCCTAAAAGGACAGCTGGAGCTAGTTTCTAGTGCCCACTTTCGTAGTTAGCTCATACTAGCATCCTTTCTCCAACAGATGGCTCTTCCGAGCACTACAGACAGCAAAATGCGGTGCTGAGAGCGGTGGGGGGGTGTCTCTGGATGGCGTTTAATCTCAGCTAGGAGCCGAGTAAGGGGTGTGTGTGGTGGTCTGAGGCCAGCAGAGGGTGAAAATCACAGAGAATTCCAGGCAGACCTCTCTCCCTCTCCATTTCTTGAGGGACACTAGAGACTTCAGCTGGTGTCTGAGACCTGTCCTNGACCCAGAGAGACCTCTGCAGCAGAGGACAGCCCACCTGAACCAGACCCACACAAAGTATTTTCCCTGGTGGCCACCAGGTGGCACTCTGTAGCCTCCCATAGCTGCTTTCTGTGCCCCAGGCAGTAGCTTTTTTNCAGACTANTAGTTTATTTCGCCCTGCCTCCAGCATATTTCAGAATTCTCCATTACAGGCAGTCATGCTTCTGTCTGTCCTCCCTGCCTGGTCTTTCCAACATGCTTTTCCCTCTTTGGGGGCCCCGTTCCCTGTAATGTGTTCACTACACAATGATGCCACCGTCATGGTCAAAAAACACCTAGACTTCCTTGGAAAGGACCCACTGTGAGCCCCTGAGAGAGAAGATGAGGCCAGCTGCAGCTCTGGGCNCTTGTGGCTTCCCAGTATCCCCACCACAGGAAGGAGTGTCTCAGACATGGTACCTGCCAGGCACGTCTGCCCGCCTGCCTTGGTTTGCCCTGCCTTCTAGGCGGTCACCCTGAACCTCTCCAACCTTTGTGTCCCCTGAAGACAGTAGAGAACAGAATGTTTTGTCTGAATGTCATTGAAGGGAACAAAATTAAACGGACAGTGGAGACAAGGAAACATATTCAAAACTGTAACAGCTGTAATTNTAAAAGGTACAAGGTGTCATATGCCCAAATAGAAGATAAAGTTAGGCTAGGGTGCAGGAGCTGTCTGGAGAGGCTGGGGGGCAGTGTCGATTTACATTGTGGNCCAGGCTTTGGCGGGGCACAGGGAAAGGACACAGGACAGTCTGGTGCAGGGTAAGGCGTGTACTGTTGCTTGGAGGCAGAGACGAGAGACGCCAGTGTGGAGCAAAGGCCTCTTGGCTCTAGGGGAGTAGCTGGGGATTCCAATCCCCTCCCCATCCAGTCTGTTTCCTCTCATCCCAGGTCATGTACAAACATCTCTCCCAGAAGTCTAGAGCGGGGAGAGGGGGAGGGGCGAACCATCAATTACTTAACGTTGTTTATCTGGGGTGCTGTCTGTGTGATGTTGGGGATGAGTACAGCATTAAAAACAACAAAAACCAAGTTGGAAAGCACCTGAAGATGGGAGGGGTGGTCATTCTGGGTGGGTGTTNATCCTCGGGGGAGTCTAGACAAGGCCACTGAGTCATGTCACTATCCTGAGGGGGCAGAGGACAGAGGTGACCATACAGTTGGCAGAGGGAACCTGTGGTGGTGATAATAGCTAACATACGAGCACTGGCCACACGGCAGACACTTTCTATGACTGTCCCTCACTCTNCTGTTGAGCTCACACTGACCACTGTCCACCTGTGCCTGCCTCTTAGAGGCAAACAGAGCCTGTCAGGGTAACAGGACATGCCTGGGTCCCAGGATTGGGCAGTGCTCCAGGCAAAGATGTAGGTGGAGCTCTTCTCAGCCACTTGGATGTGCTGAATGGTAGGAATGAAGCGGCCTCTGAAGGAGTGTTTGCTCCTTGAGCCCATTCTGGAGGTTCCATGTTGGCCCGGTATGTGTTGTCAGAAGCTAGGGCAAACTGACATGGTGGTGCTTATCTGTAATCCCAGAGGCAGGGGACCCCAAGTTCCAGGCTGTTTGGGCTGCATNATGAGAATCTGTCTCAAAAAGAAGAAAGAGGAGGAGGAGGGAGGGGGNAAAGGGAGGGGTGGAGGAAGGATGGGGATGGGGAGGAAGGAGTGGGNAAGAGGCAAGGGGAGGAAATCACAGTGGTTAGTGTAGAAATCACAGGGAAAGAAGAGATGGTTGTATTAACTTACCCAAGAGTAAACTTCCTCATCCACGGAGCATTTTAAGAAGTGTATTCATTCTCCNAACAGCCCTTGTAGCAAGCAAAGCAGATGTCAGCAACTCATTTTATATATGAGAAACTGAGTCCCGGAAACAACTCATGAGTAGTTTAGCTCCAGCTCAGAACCTTCTTCACTACCTGTTCCACTGTGGGGAGAAGGCTCCACGGGGACTTACCTGACTAGAACAGCACAATCAGGGATGCTCAGTTTTGCTTTCTGAGGTTTCAGTTCCCAAAGTCAACTACAGCCGAAAATATTAAGTGGAGAATTCCAGAAATAAACAATTAAAACTGAGTTTTAAATTGCACAGCATTATAAGTAAATCATCCTGGTGTGCAGTGTATCGGTGGTATATGTGCTACCCTCTCTTTAGTTGCTCAGCGGGCTTCTCTGTAATCCTATCAGCTCCCTGCTTATCACAATGCCTATGTTTAAGGAGACCTTACCTATGGCCCAGCACCATATTTCCTTGTCTAAGTCATTTGTCACTCTTTCTCATCATGTAGGCATTGTATCATCTCATAGCATAGCCACAAGACAGGTGGATATGCATGGTAAGACAATTATAGAGAGACCATATTTACATAATTTTATTATGGTAAATTGTTGTGACTTGTTCTAGTTTTTTGCTTTGTTTTGTTTTGTTGAGACAGGGTCTTGCTATATAGTTCTGGTTAGTGTGGCACTCACTGTGTAGACACACTGACCTCAAACTGTAACAATCTTCTTGCCTCTATATCGTTAGTGCTGAGATTACAGGCATGTGCCCTCATACTTGGTTTTCTCATTTTTTTATTATTGGTAATTTCTTACTGTATTAATTTATAACAAGCATATATATATATATACATATATATATGTATGTATGTATGAGAAAGCATAGTGTGGAGGGGGGACCTTGGTACTGACCATGGCTTCAAGCATGTGCTGGGGGAGCATGGCACATCCCTTGCAGATAAGGAAGACAGCGGCATCTGTTATGTGCCAGGCATAGCAATGGCTATTTTGTTTGTTTGTTTGTTTGTTTGTTTTTGTTTTTTTGAGACGGGGTTTCTCTATGTAACAGTTCTGGCTGTCCTGGAACTCACTCTGTAGAGCAATGTCTAATTTCAACCAGTATTCCTAATGCCCCATTAGGCGCTGTTTCCTCTGCTTAATTGATGCTGAGAGATGTGACTTGGCACACCACCTCCCCAACCTCAAAGATTAGCAGAGCCAGGCTGGCAACTGCAAAATTGTGTTTCTGTTTGCTCTCGGGGTTTCTACCAGCCTGTTTTTGTGACTGCTGTCAATCAATTGTTTCTCTCCCTTCTCTGGTTAGGTGTGTGATGTCAGTTTCTGGAGGCAGATTTTCCTTTTGAATGCTTAGGAATGGCACAGACATAGGCTGGAGCCAGCTCAGTGGTGAGCACTTGCCCAGTGTGTGTAAGCACCGGGCGTGGTTGGGAAGAAAAAGGAAAATGATGCTATGGACAAAATAATTCATGAGGATTTATGATTGACAAGATGGTGGGAACAAGGCCAGCAGAGAAGAGAAGGAAATGAGTGACATAAAAATTGGAGATTGGGAAGGTGATGATAGGGAGGATATAAAGGGACGGGTCCAGTAAAGAAAATAAGTTGTGTTTGAGAAAGGTCTTGCGGTGAGGAACATGGTTCACATGTCAGAAAGACAGCAGGACATCAAAGGACAGANGGAGGGTAAGAGGTGTGGGCAGAGAAGCCATCGGTGAGTCACCCAGATACCCCAAGGCCTGTGGGGGGAGGGGGAATGCCAGATCTGTACACCCTTCCCACACCTCCCTGCCCGACCTTCACCTCCACTGCACTGCGGCTGCCCACTGCCCAGCCCTGTCATCACCAGACATTTCCAACTTCTCCCCACGATCCCACTCCCTGACCACAGCTTCCGAGCCTGCCAGGCCTCTCACGCCTCCAGCTGGCCGGTCCCTTGACCTCATCCTGATCCCGGCTCCTTACATTTTCCCATGGTACTGCCTCCCCGCCACCCGGTCTCCCCACCTCCAGGCCTCCCCACCACAGATTCGTGTCAGCCTTCTCTTGCCAGCACCCCCANCTACTTGGCCCTTGTGTTTCCTGCTTTGCTCATCAGGCTGAGCCTGGGATTTCACAGCACCTGTCTCCTCCGCCCTCTACCAGCTTCCATGCACCCCTGGGGAGAAAGCCCTCACACATGACACCCAGAGACAGCTGCTGGCTCCACACCNTCAGTGGCCTCCTCTCCCAGAACCTTTTNCAAACCCTCAAAGTCTCCTCCCAAGTGCTCTGTCTTCTAGTTCACGATGGAGGNATCCTGGATGTGCAGGTACAGATTTCCCTGACTGTGTTTCTGCCTAGGAGTACACGTTCTATGTACACACACCAAGAAGTATCCCATCATCCCGGACCACCCTTCCTCCATTCTTATTTTGCAGATGAGATTTCTGAGGTTGAGGATCTGTGAGATGAGGGATGGGGGCAGGGGAGACGATGATGACACCTGCCTGAGACCCACAGATNACTGTGGGGTTTTGTTTGTTTGTGTGTTTGTTTGTTTTGGTGTTTGGCTTTTCGAGACAGGGTTTCTCTGGGTAGTCCTGTATGTCCTGGAATTTGCTCTGTAGACCAGGCTAGCCTCAAACTCAGAGATCAGCCTGCCTCTGCCTCCTGAGTGCTGGGATTAAAGGTGTGCACCACAGCTGCCTGGTGATCACTGTGTTTTAAGCTCGCTCTTGATCTTCAGAGCCAGGCACCATGCT
>LZPO01107319.1:1429055-1440552 GCA_001675575.1 Neotoma lepida
TGTGTATGTGTGTGTGTTTGACCATATGTTCCATAGTGGAGTCAATAGAAGACAGCTTGTAGGATTCGATTTGCCCCTTCTACCACCTGGGCCCCAAACTCAGGTAGGTCATCAAGCTTGGTGTCAAGTGCCTTACACACTGAGTCATCTTGCCAGCCATGATCAATTCTTTATAGAAGAACCAAATAGATCCTTTAAATGTTAGTCAGATGTTACCACTCCACTGCCCAAATCTCCTTGGTCTATGGTAATTGTGCATTGTGATTCTCTCTCATTTATGGTCTGTATTAATCTTTTGTTGCTCATGGGGCTTCATCCACCCTGGTCTCTGACATCCTGTGACCTCAGCTGTGCCTTCACCTCCCAGCAGATTCTCCAGGAATGAGTATAGTTGGTCTCCTCTCCCATCCCCCGTGCCCCCACACACCTTAATTCTGTACTCAAATATGTTTTTTAAAAGAGAGACTTATTTATTATGTGTGTGTTAGTGTTTACCTGCATCTATGTATGTGTATCACATATGTGCCTGGTACTTGAGGAGGCCAGAAAAAAGCAGTAGATCCCCTGAAGCTGTAGTTACCAATGGTTGTGAGCTGCCATATGGGTACAGGGAACTGAACCTGGGTCTTCCATTAAGAGTAGCAAGTGCTCTTAACCACTGAGCCATCATCTCTTCAGCCCTCAAACATGGCTTTTTAACTGTTGTTTTTTAAATAAAGTTCTTAGTAATTTATTTATTTATTTTTGGTTTTTTGAGACAGGGTTTCTCTGTGTAGTCCTGGCTGTCCTGGAACTCACTGTGTAGACCAGGCTGGCCTTGAACTCACAGAGATCTGCCTGCTTCTGCCTGCTGAGTGCTAAAGGCATGCACCACCACCGCTGGGCATCTTAGTAATGTTTTACATACATTCTTTTAATTTTTTTAGGTTTATTTATTTCATGTATATGAGTGTTTTGCCTTTATATGTGTATGTGTACCATGTGTGTGCCTGATGCCAGTGGAGATCAGAAGAAGGTATCAGATCTCCTGGAGCTGGAGTTACGGATGGTTGTGAACCACCATGTGGATGCTGGGAATTGAACTCAGGTCCTCTGCAAGGGTAGCAGGTACTCACTGCTGAGCCATGTCTCCAGACCCTCACATAAATTCTTTCTCTACCTAAGACTGAAAAATTTCCCATAGTTTGGTGGTTTTAGTCTCCTGTATGTTCTAAGTACCTGAAGTTTCTTTTTAGGTATGCCTTCTGGATTGCAACTGTCACAGAAAGTACACACCCCACCTCTGGAGTAGTTCATCCCTCTCCTTCACACCTTTCATGCTAGCATTGTCCTAAGTGTCTGNTACACACACTTCTTTCCTGAGTTCTTGTATCTGGTCTAGAATTTGCTTTCCATCTCCGTGCTGCTTTGTCCTTTCTTTTGTCCTTTAGCATGATGCTGTTGAGCTACATTTGCTCTGATGAGTAATGAACTGATTGTGATGAGGATGATGGGAACGGGGAAAACCATGATTTTGTCGGGTTGGGAGAGGACTATGGTATGTTAGGAATCTTGGTAAGACAGGAGTTGCCAGACCTGGCCCACCACCTGTTTTATTATGGCCTATGAGTGAAGGGTGGTTTTTACATTTAAGTAGTTGGCACCTGAAAGGGATGGGAACTTTAAATTGTGATATTTACAAGAGAGTATTCTTTTACAAGGTCTTGCTGTGTAGGCCAAGATGGCCTTGAGCTTGAGATCCCCTTTCCTCTGTTTCCCAGATGCTGGAATTACAGCACAATAAGCTACATGCTTGGCCATCATGAAGTTGTTTTTTAAGATTTGTTTTTAATTAGGAGTATGTTTGGGACGGTGTCTGTGTCCATGATTGCCAGTGTCTTCAGAGGCAGAATGGTGTTGGAGCCCCTAGATCTGAAGTTACAGGCGGTTGCGTGTAAAGCAGCCTGATGAGGGTGCTGAGAAGGAACTCCAGCCCTTTGCAAAAGCGGTAGTAATTTTTAACCAGTGAGCTACCTCTCCAGCCCTAACGCAGTAGGGTTTCATTTGAACCTAGCCCTGTTCATTTGTTCAAGTGTCATCTAAGGCTGCTTTTCTGATGAAGAGTGGGGTTTGTAAGTTGTTTTGGGGAGTTTCTGGCTGTCAGAGCCTAAAATATTTGCTGAGATGCTCTTTACAGATAACTTTTGTGACCCAGCAAAATGGATTGGTTAGGGCTGTCAGGGACCACCTGACCCTGAATGGGAGAGAGGAGAGGGTAGTGTACAAAGGAGAGCCTTGGTCTTGGTAAAGGTGGAGTTCCGAATTTTGCTGTAGACTCTTTGTGTCAGTTGATCTGTCTGTCTGTCTGTCTGTCTATCTATCTATATAAAATTTCTGCTGCTTTTGATCAACTAGATCAAATCAATAGGCAAAGTTTTTGGTTTCATGTAACAACCATTGATTAGAAAAGAAATGTATGAACTTTTAATTATTTTTCTTAGCAACAATGATTAAAATACAATAAATACATAAGCCAGATTTTTTTTTAAATGCAGCGGTAGTTATTAGAATAATTTTTAAACAAGTGTGATTGTCTTAGTTGCAGTTACAATGTCTAGCAGTTAGTTTCCTTTTCAGTAGGAGGTCCACTGATAAATTAACTGTAAAACGTGTGTACATATGGTATATTAGGCTTGTCTAACCTGTGACATATAATCACAGGTAGTTTTCTTTAATTTTACTCAAACAGGACTTGCCAAGACCAACAAATGTGTTGAAACTTGAAGGAAATGAAATTCTACCTTTTGTGTAACTCAAAGGAATTTTTTTGTCCTCTAATACATTTCATTTATACATTGTCTTCAGGGTATGCATTCCTATCTAATAGGAACGTCTAACGGCTGGAGTTTAATTGTCTCCATAAGTACCCTGCCTTCTGCGAGTGAAGTAGCTAAGCTTCTTAAAGCCTTTGTGAAGATTTTTGTTAGTTTGGTTAAAGTAGGACTGACAGCAATTATTATTAATAATGTTTGTAATATGGAACGACTGACTGATCTTTACCAGCTATTTCATTGTCATTAATCATTACATATTTAGGTACATTACATTGTCCTGACTGTAAGCACAGACTGTACAGAACTGTAATGCTAACTAGTTTTCTTTCAAGGCTGTGGAGAATGGAGAGTAGTGGGGAGAACTGAATGCTTTCACTGTTGTTGAGAAGAACGTTTTCATCTTCATGTAATAAACAGTGTCCATGTTTGTATTATTTCAGGTAGGGTTAATAGAATCCATAGCTATTTGCCATAAGACTCTGGAGGAATGTTTTTGTTTTTTCTTTCTCAGCTTTTGTAGATGGAAACAAACATTTAGGACATATTCTCCACCTTCGTGAAGGTTAAAATACAGTTAATTTGGGCTATAGACCCTCCTTACAAATTNATGTTTGTAGTAATTAATGGGGAAGGAGAAATGAAATATGCTAAGTAGGAATCACAAGAAATCTAGCTACATTAGAGCCACATCTTACAAGGTGACTTATTTTTCTAGTTTCTGCATCTAGAGTATGTGGATCTCTTAGTGGGAAGAAAAAGAATTAAGCTAGTGTCTCTAAGGGTACTGCCTCCAAGTGCACCGACTTTTCTGGATAGCAAGGTGTAGGCCTGGACCACTTTCTTTGTGCCAAACGTCCTTGCTATTTAAGGTAGAAAAGAGAAAATCTGTTAGTGCTAGTGCACTAGAGATACAAAAGAGTCAGCTAGTCTCTAGTTTGCAGGAGTACAGAGTTACAGGGCACACACGTTGGAGTAGTGGATGAGTTACACCAGGGAGATATATATATATATATATATATATATATATATAGTCTTCAAAAGATTTCTGAAAAAGGAGATGTTTAGGCTGGAGGGTGTAGCTCAATGGTAGAATATTTTCCTTAAAATCAGAATCACAGGCCAAGTTTTCAAAGGCAGAGAACTGGGTGGGGACAGTGTGACAGGTGTATGCTGGTGGAAGAGCACAGGAGATTGGAAGGAAGTGCATGGTGCTTCAGGAACCCGTGCGACTAGAACCTGGGGAGAGCAAGTAACAATGATCACTCTACCAAGTTGGTTTTCTCTGTTCTACAAACACAAGTTATTTTGCATTTGACAGTTGTGCCATGTGAGCTTACTGTGTAGAAGCTATTCATAATTATTTGGATTTTAGTAGTCTTTTGATGGGTCTTAAGTTCAGTTCCATTTTGTTTGTTGTTATTAAAGTACAATAAGGACCCAGTGCATGCATGACAAAGTGAATATGTAACACTGGGAATTATATTTGTAGGTTAGTTCATGAACTTAACTGTTCTATGGTCTATACATTCTAAAAGCACCATTATTCTTGAGAATATCTTCTTTAGTCTGTAGCTGTAGTTTTGTTCTAAAACGTGTGCTGCTTCAGTTGTCAGTTTTTAGTAAAACAGGTGGTAAGAGATCAGGGAAGACTGTTCACTGTGGACTCGGTGTCTGTGAAGAATGTGAAGGGCCAGCTGAAAGAGTGCAGACTGACTCCATCATCACAGGTGGGAATTCACATCTCTTAGCCATCTGAGGAGACTAGAGAAGTTACTGTACATTATTCTAGTTGTAGAGCTGTTTTCTTATTATTTTTGCACTACTAAAGTTTGAACCTAGGATTTTGTGTATACTAGTCAAATGTGGTGCCATGAGCTACCTCACTTCTGTTTTTGTTTGTAAGACCAAATAATAAGTGTTGGAACTACACATGAGAACACATAGAGGTAGTTAGATTGAACTTGGTCATAGAAATTGTGATACTCTTGCCATTCTTCAGTGGGTTTCACTCTTGGGTGTATTCTCCAGCATATTTATTAATCCTTAATGCTATCATGGGAGTGTTAGTAAATGTTCTTTTTTTTATTTTCATGACAGTATTGTCAGCAAAAACGCCTTACATATGTAATTGCTTGATATAATTGCCTAGGCAGGTGAATTTCACTTTTTTGTTTGGTCACTAAGTCACTGAAACACTGGGTCAAAGTTTTATGACCTGTCCTTGGAGATAGTAGTGACTGGAGGGGTGAGGGGGCAGGCAGATAATTGTGTGTGTGATTCTCAGTTTTTAATTAATTAATCAATACCCTGCCTCTTTCCTGAAACAAATTTCAGATGTCTTAAAAAACCAATCAATCAATCAATCAATCAATCAATCAATAAAGGGAAGAGGGTAGAGTTGTAGGTCAGTGACAATTGCTTAGCATATGGGGAGCCCTGCGTTTGGCCCCCTATTTATGTCAGAAAGAGATAAGTGAGGAAATTGGGGAGAAGAGAAAAGCTAGATAAAGTGGAATTCATACTTTTGTAAAACATGAGCTACATATTTGTCTCTAGATTTACCAAAGATCCAGCCATAGGAAAGCATGGGATGTCTATCTCTATAAGACTGACAGATACCACACAATACACAAGAAGACATGTGCTATGTCCCCTGGTTCTGGAAAGGAAGAGACATTTATGGGATGTCTCTGGTGATGTCCAGGCAGCACAAGGTCGTTACTAGTTTGCAGTTTCTGTGGTATGGCTTAATCCTGTCATTCTACATTGAGAACAGAGGAGAACACTCAGATGGTCAGGACTGTCCGTAAGAGTCTCCTAAATGTCTAACATGACAGTTATTCTTAGCCCAGGCTATCTTGGAACTTGCTTTATTAACCAGGCTGGCCTTGAACTCGGAGATCCACTTGCTTCTGCTTCCCAAAGCAGCCACCACCATCCCAGCTTTTCTGCTGTCTTTAAAATCAGATTGCTGTTTCTTTAGGGGGTTTATGAAATGAGGAAGTTGGCTTTCATTTAGGTACCAAATTGCACCAAAAAATTGTCATCTTCACAGCCCAGGAATGATAGCAGGCTATATTTCTGGCATGAGAGAAGCATGTACAAACTGAGGTGACTGAGAATGCACCTGTAGGTCATCTTTCTGCCAGGCATTCATCTTCACTGGGGACTGGCGCACTACAAACCTTCCTCTGTCCCCTCTCTCCCTTCTTCTAACTTGCAGTTGCACATGGAAAGTTTGGTGTGGTTGTTGCTAGCTTCATGGGGTCTAAAGAGAAGAGTGACATGCTCTCTTGTCCTCTACCTAGTCCTTCTAGAATATTGTTTCCCATAACCCAGTGCAAGGTCCATATTGGGTAGTAGCAGATCCATAAGCAGGAGAGTTCATCTGGACTGGATTTGGATTGTCCTGGGGAACGCAAGTACTGGAATCAGAGAACTTTAATTGGGATTGTGGCTTTGGCATTCACTGGCCAGGTGATGTGGGTAAGCAACTCCTTCTCTTACATTGCCTATAAAATGGAGAGGACAGTGTTGATCTTAAGATGATTTCAATGGTAGGGTGAGAGAACACGTGTAAGGACTAACAGCAGTGCCCCACACATAGTAGCTACACAGTGTACACTGCAGCTCATAACTTCTGTTTCATAATGAAGAAGCTGGAGTAGACATCTAGCTTCCCCTGCCTCGAGTAGGTAAAGCAGTTTTGGGGATGGAACATTTGGAAGTCAGTCAGTCCCACCCCCTGCCCCCCCACCCCTATGCTGTACCCCCTCCTTCCACTCCAGTTTATAACAACTTTATCTTCTTCCAGGGAAACAGCACCCAGAACGATTTTCCAGAGAGTCCTGGATATCTTAAAGAAATCTACTCATGCTGTTGAGCTGGCCTGCAGGGATCCTTCCCAAGTGGAGCATCTGGCTTCCAGTCTTCAGCTAATCACTGAATGCTTCAGATGTCTTCGGAATGCTTGTATAGAGTGTTCTGTGAACCAGAATTCAATCAGGTAGTGACACATTTCTCTGTTTCTTACGTGTTGGCTACTGTTTTGGCTTTATAGTATTACCTGTTGTTTTTACAAAACTGTCCTTTACCTCTATAGGGAAACATCCTTTATTTCTTGTATTCTCTTGTTTAACAAGAGGGATTATTGAGCTTTCTTGTTTGTAATTTGGAACTTGTTTTGAGGTATTTGGTTCTTATGACAGTGATTTGAATCTGGCACTGGTTCTGTATTTCTAGGTTCAGCCTGCCCAGGTTCACATGTAGTTCTTGGCCTCCTTTTAACTGTAAATGTTTCACTTACCCTGTATTTACATTGAGCAAGAATATTTCATAAGTTCCTGAGATTATCTGTCTTAAGACTCTAAAGCTCAGAGCACTTCCCGTCTGTCTTAAGCTGTGCTTGTTTTTGAGAAGTGTAAGACCTGGGAAGAGGATGNTCTCTGCTGCTCTTACCTTGGTACCACTCTCATGCCTAGAGCCAAGCTGCTTTTCCTTGTTTTATTTATTTATTTCCCCCCTTCCTGAGACAGGGTTTCTCTGTGTAGCCCTGGCTGTCCTGGAATTCACTCTGTAGACCAGGCTGGCCTCGAATTCAGAGATCCACCTGGCTCTGCCTCCCGAGTGCTGGGATTAAAGGTATGCACCACTATGCCTGGCTTTTCCTCTTGCTTTTGTAGAACCAACTTATTACATTTTTTTTTTTTAAACGATATTTTACTTGAAATGAAGTTGGAAGCCACAAGCAGGATGCTCACCTTTCTCTCCTGGATTTGTATCTAGACAGGGCCTCAAGGCCTCTCCATCACTGCTGTGATGGGTAAAGTTGAACTGGTCCAGGAGACATTTGATTCCCTTGGCTGCTTAGACAGTCTTATACCTGAGGCTTTAATATGATTAATGAGGTTTTTAAGATGAAAGGAAAGGAAAAGAGGCTGGAGTTGTTTTAACATCAGTGCTAAAACAAACCTNCCATCTCTTTACAGAAAATGGATAGAAATAACAATAATCTTGCTAATAATAGTTAATACTTTGCTTTTTTTAACTAATTAAGATTTGAAACATTTTTAAAGATTTGCTTTTTATTTTTGTGTTTGTGTGTCTTGCCACATGTGTATTATGGGTGCCCATGGAGTCCAGGTGGGGGTGTGGGATCCTCTGGAGCTGAGCTGGTGGCTATGGAGAACTGAACTTGTATCCTATAGAAGAGCAGCAAGTGCTCTTAACTGCTGAACCATCTCTTTGGCCCCAACTCAGCATTTTAAAATGTAACATTATGTTCTGGAAACATCGGCCAGAATGCCAGTTTCTTTTGTACTTTCCCAGGTGGGGAAGGACAGGGAGATTTAGGCATCTTTGCTGGGCTGGCCTCAGCGCGGAGGAAAGGTTTGGGCTTAGGGGCTTTACTTGCAGTAGCTTGTTTTAATCCTTGGGTGTTGTAGCAATCCTGCAGAGTCACTGTATCCAGGGCAAACATTAGAATGGATAGTTATTTTCTACAAGTACTTTGACCTTGAAGAAATCATTGTGGAAAACTGATTGTTTTCTGTGATTTGTAGAAGTGTGTTTCTGAGGGAGCATTACAGCCTTTGTATGACTTTGGTCACAAGGCTCTTCTGGCACACCTGGGCACTGCAAATGGTATACAGCAAGGACTAAAGTAGCAAGGGCGTGATGCTTTCCTTTAGAGAAACATATAGATTAGATCAGGGACCTTGGCATGAGGAACTTTACTCAAAAAAATCTTTGTGTAACAATCAATAAATAAGCCTTTGTCTGGCTGTTCGATGTTCAATCCACCAGAGGCTGGACTTCCCTGCTGCCACACAGGCGTAAAAAATTCATTTTGGAATGACCTCTTTCAACCAACTCACGCAACACAGAACACTTGGACGCTTGGGATAAACTAAAGAATACCGTGCTATAGTTTCCTTCCAGTTTTCAAAGGAAGAAATTGTGGCTTGGAGAGGTGAACTAACTTGTCATGAAGTCACTCGCTGATTGCACAGGGAGCTAGAGGTACTCTTTCCAGCTCCGTGCTGACAAGCAAGTCCTTGCCATTGCTGAGCCCACCCAAGGTTCTATTGTCTGGGATTGTGCCACCTTCTTGTAATCAGGGACACGAGACCCTGAGTGCATGGAAGAAGCCCTTCGAAGTATCACTTTCCCCTTTCCATAGGGTAGTGACTGGTAGGGGAGATTCCTTAGCCTGTGGTATCTGTAGGATAGCAAGTGTGTGGTACTTCTGCCTCTGTTGGTAACACTATCACTTGCTTTCAAACCGTTTGTATTTTATCTTCTGAGTAATATATGCCTACTATAAAAATTGAAACATTATAAAAATAAATACCATGGGAAATGAAATATTCAGTCTTATGGCATGTTCACTAAAGCAAGGGTAGCACATGTAGTTTATGGTTAACTTTTACTGTGTGCAACTTCTGGTTGGCACACATGAAAATAAAAATCTAAGGACACTAATTTTTCTGTGTTTTTGTTTGATTTCTAGTATTACATTAATTATTTATTGTTGATTTCCAAAGGGAAACTCCAATCATTCGAGGCATTAGTTCTGGTGAAAAATTTTTAGTCAGAAATACAACAAAGATTCCAGATTCCAGGGGGAACTTTACAGATAGTTTTAAGTAAAATCAGTATTTCTGACCTAGTCAGAATTCAGATTGAAACATCCACGTATATGTGTTGTTTGTGTGTGTGTGTGTGTGTGTGTGTGTGTGTGTTCCTTTGTTACTCAAGGTTCAGAAGATAAGATGCCACTGAGGTCTAGATCTCTTTGTATGGCATGGGATGTAATACAGCAAAGCAAACCATTTGAGAGCTGAGTCATATGATATTTCAGGAAGTACCCAGGAACTGTTCAAAGCACTGACTCTGCATGTAAATATAACCACTGTTGCTGGGGTCACTTTACTGTTTCTGTATAGGGTCAGCTAATAGGTAGTTAAGCTGGGGTCTCTACACATTTCTCAACTCCTCCATTGTAGTGTGACATCAGCCAAACACAATGTGAAAGACTGATCATATTTGCATTACATTTTTAAACTCTGAAATTTGAATTTCATTAAATAAAATTCATTTTATGAAATTGTATTTTGATTCCTTCCCTTCAGCCTTGTAACATTTAACAAAGCACAGTTTCCCGTTACCCTGGGAGCTGTTGCCTATGTAAAAATGAGTAGAACAGGATGCAGCAGCCCCTTTCCTGGAAAGCAATTGTTGTGCTCTTTCTCACTGACTGTCAGCCTGGGTGAAGAGGCTAGAGCAATGACTGACCACCTGGACATGGGCTCGAGGAGAGAGAGCACCTTTGCAATATTTATGATGACTGACCATTTGGGAATTCCTTCCATTAAAATAGGCTTAACATATGGTTCTGAAATTTGATCCAGACAAATCAGGATCTTCTCTATAGGAATTTGGGCTTAATTCTGATTCACCCTGAGAAGGGAGTAAATTGGGGTTTTGTTAGTTTTCTGTTGCTGTAATACATTAGCACAAATATAGGACCTAAAATAACAGTTTTGTCTTAGCAGCTCTAGTTGAGGTTCTGAATCTAGACTCAGTCTAGCAGGCCTAAGATCAAAAGCATCTTCAGGGCTGGTTCCTTCCTGGGGGTTCTGGGGGAATCCTTCTTTTGTCTCTTCTTGTTCCAGTGGTCCTCTGCTTTCCTTGGTTCATACCCCTCCTCCACCATCAGGATAACGGCGTAGTATCTAACAGACTGTCTTTCTGCTCCGACTTTCTGTGACCCTCTCATGAAGACCTGTAATAGATTGCCTAGGATAATCTCCCCACCTCAAAATTGGTCATTGATTTAGTTACATCTAAACAGTCCTGTGTGGAACTTTGTCCCAAGATGGATCACCATCCAGAGATTCATATGTAACTTAGATAATTCAGAGGATTAGATGTGGGACTTCTAGCTTTGAGATTTAGAGGCATTCTGAACATGAGCTGATGCTATGGGTTTAGAATGTGGGAGACAAAAATGTACTTTGAATTTGATTAATGTGAATGTTTAAGATTAATGGGTGAACAGGGATAAAAGAACCTAAACTTAACAGTTTGTTTGTTTTTAAGTGACCTTATATGGGCAAGAGACACAGTAATAGATGCAATCTGTAGTTGGTTCACTAGAAAATGAGTATCTTTTCTCAAATACAGTAGGCAGACGATCACAGTACATGGGACAGTTTTAGGCATTTCTTTTTTCTTTCCTTTCCACACAGCTGTAGGATGCTGTCCAAGTGCTCTTGGCAGTGCATAGCAAAGAGCACCACTCCTGTAGACTCTAATAACATGTTCTCATTTCCTTCCAAATGCTGCCAGCTGTGCCTTTATGTATGTGTTTCTATCAGAAGTCTGTCTAAGACAACTGTGATTTTTTTGTCATGCATCTTAGGGTTCTTTTAGCCTTTGCCCACTGACAGTCTCTTCCCCCTTTTCCGGTATTTGTTACAACAGCACCCCACTAATGCTACTCAGATCTGTGTCACTTTACTTTTGTTACAGTGACATATTATCAAAAACTTAAACAGCACACATTTATTATCTTACAATTTTGGAGTTTGGCAATCCATAAGGGATCGGCATGGATAGTACTTCCTTCTGGAGACTTCTGTGACAGAATCCGTTTCTTTGCCTTGCCAGCTTTCAGCCCT
>LZPO01107319.1:1469887-1502469 GCA_001675575.1 Neotoma lepida
TCACACCCTAAGTTTCTCCAGAGCCGTCTGTGTGAGGTTCTGTTGCTGTGTAAGGCTTTCCCTGTGTACTCACACCCTAAGGTGCTTGTCTTCTTTTCACAGTGTTGTATGTACTCTGTGTTTTTGTTGTTTTAGAAATTTAGGCTTTAAAAAATTTTGTAATAGTTTACTTTTTTGGGGGGAGGGTTTCGAGACAGGGTTTCTCTGTATAGCCGTGGCTATCCTAGAACTCTTCCTGTAGATGAGGCTGGCTTCGAACTCACAGAGATCCACCTGCCTCTGCCTCCCGAATGCTGGGATTAAAGGCGTGCACCACCTGCACCAGGCTAATCACTTACCTATTAATTTATATGGTGTGTGCATGTGACTGCATAAGTGTGGAGGTCACAAGACAACTTGGGAGAATCGATTCTTGTTGTGGAATATTAGTTTAAGATGTGTTACATTCGTTTATGCTGTGGAATTTGTTTAATGATGCAAAGATGTGTTGCATTCTTTTATGTTGCATTTGTTTAACTCTGTGAAGCTGTGTTACTTTGCCTGTCTAAAACACCTGATTGGTCTAATAAAGAACTGAATGGCCAATAGCAAGGCAGGAGAGGGAAACAGGCTGGGCTGCCAGGCAGAGGGAATGAATAGGAGAAGAAACCTAGGCTCAAGGAGAAGAGCAAAGATCGAGAAAAGGAGAGGAGGACACCAGGGGCCAGCCACCCAGCCACCCAGCCAGCCACCCAGCCAGCCACAGAGTAAGAAGGAAAGAAAGATACGTAGAATAAAGAAAGGTAAAAAGTCCAGAGACAAAACAGTTAAAGAGAAACAGGATAATTTAAGTTAGAAAAGCTGGCTAGAAACAAGCCAAGCCAAGGCCGGACATTCACAAGTAAGACTAAGTTTCCATGTGTTTATTTGGGAGCTGGGTGGCAGGGCCCAGAGTTCAAACAAAACAAAACAAAACCAATTACAGGTTCTCTCCTTCCAACATGTTGATTTCAGGGTTTGAGGTTTGGGCGCAAGCACCTTTACCTGCCTAGCCCTCTCACTGGCCCTACTATATGTTTTTTAAAAGTTGAATAAGGTTTCACTATTTAGACATAGTTTTTTTTTCCTAGACTCTGTGTTACTGACTGAAAGGAAGTCAGTTTAATCCCACCTAACATATTCCCCATATTACCCATTAAATGTCTTTTATTAAAAAAACAACATTAGCCAGATGGTGGTGACAACACAGGCCTTTAATCCCAGCACTCAGGAGGCAGAGGCAGGCAGATCTCTTTGAGCCTGGTCTACAGAGTGAGTTCTAGGATAGCCAGGGCTACACAGAGAAAGCCTGTCTTGAAAAACCAAAATCAATCAATCAATAAATAAATAATAAAGCCAACATTACTTTGGTATATCACTTAAAAATTACTCTCTTTAGAGCTGGAAAGATTGCTCAGTGATTACAGCCTCTGCTGCTTTTTCATAGGCCCTATTTAGTTCCCAGCACATATTCTGGGTAGCTCACAACTGCCTCTAATTCAATGCTTCTGGCCTCTGTGGTCACCTCTACACACCCACACCACACAAATATATACATGCATATATATAATTAAAGATTAAACATTTACTGTCTTAAAACGAAGAGTGAGATGTGGCCGTGGCNCTAGCTCAGACAGTGAACTGCTTACGTAGAAGCTTGGGACCTGGGTTTGATCTCCAGAATGCACATGAACAAGCCAAGTGTGCTGGTGTGCTCTTGTAATTCCCACATTGAGGAGGCAGAAACAGGCAAAGCCTTGGGGCTCATGGTTCCTAAAGGCTACACTAATCAGTGAGTTCCAGACCAGTGAGAAAGATCTCTTCTGGCCTCCCACTCTCATATGCACAAACTCACATTCAGACATGCATATAATTAAAAATAAAATACATGGTTAAAAAAATTTGCAAAGTGTTGTAACAGTCTTCTAGCAGATTGGTGTACCATTCAGAATACTGCTAAACTACTTTTAATGTACATACTCTTGACCCAGCAATTGGATTTTTAAGAATTTATAAACCCACATTTACTTGTTCAAAACTGCAGATATTTATACAAGAATGTTCAGTATAGCATTTGTAAAGGGCTTTAATAAATTTTATGTCTACATAAAAAAAAAAAAAGCCAGATTCTGCACTGTGCAGAATCAGCCTGCTGTTTCTCCAGCAGACTTGTTATGTAGAGGAAACAGTCTGGACTGTCACCATCTAACAGAAGAGAGTGCTGAAACACTGCTGAGCCCTGATACTGACTTCAGACTTGGAATCTAATCTTTTTATGTCCCTCTTAGCTCTTTATTAGCAAGCGAAAGCTTTGAAATAAAGACCGAAGGCATTAAAGTGTGTTATTTCCTGATACTATTTTGAGACTTGTAGAAAGCTATATTAAAGACTTANCTTAAATTTGTGTAAAGACTGTAAAGAATAGTATTATCAAAAAGTTTTTCTTTGAAGAATTTTATCTTCATGTCCTAAATTTATAGGTGTTGCTACTATTTTGTCATAATGTATACTTGAAAAAGTGTGGTTTAAAATCTGTAAAAATTACATCTTTGAAAAATATATTGGAATATTGGCATGCCATAGGGTTGGCACTTGGTGATTTCCTGGTTGTGTCTTCTGTTTCATATAAACTAGTAGCAGTGAGCTAGCATTTTCAAATAGTATTATATTTTCCACCCTACCAATACATTGCATTCAGGCTTAGATTTACCCAGAAATAATGTAAATTCTTGAAGCTAGTGTTTTTTTAGACCACAGGACATTACAGGACTTCTGTGGANAGAAGTTAATGTACTTCGTGGAATTTTTGCATCTTTAAAGTGGAACTTTCATACTGAGAATGCCTTAAAAATATTTGCATAACTGTTATGTGTAGCTTGTAATTTTGAATATTTATTCCACTGTTGGGAGGTATTTTTGCTTCAATAAGAGCTTTTCTGCACTGCTCCAAGAAGACACATACTGACATGGAAGCTTGCCCTCTAGATGCAGCTGTTAGTGATCATTCAAGAATATTTAAACACTTATGTCTCTCTGCAGATGTGTCACATAGGTTTTGTTACAGCATTCCATTCTCTCATTATCTCATCATTATCTGTAACAATCAAAGTTAAAATTCTGATTCCTAGCAAGGAGGTTTCTTTATCTTTTTAGGAAACACTGGCTACCATTCGGCTTCTGGACGTCTTGTGTGAAATGACATCCAACACTGAGCTTCTTGGCTACCTACAAGTTTTTCCTGGCCTGATGGAACGAGTGATTGGTGAGTGAAATAGCAGACATAGTAGTTTTAGTTAAGAAATCTTTGACATGCTCTAGATTTAAATCCTTAGTTTTGGTGTTTTTCCCTTGAGAGGCTTTGAAATTTTTTCTTGACTGGAATTGTGGGGTAATGCTAACAGCTCAGGTTGCTTAAGCTGAGGCCACATTGTTGTTCCTTCCCCTCTGTGGAGCTTAGGTCCTACTGAGTAGTAGGTTGACTAATCAGGCCCCTCTGCAAATACCTACAGTGTCACCTCATGGGAATGTTTTTGATGAAACTGTTGGGGATTTGCAAATGATAAAGGTGATTTTTTGTGTTTTATTATACCATAAATTTTATTTATAAAATCTGGTAATATATTTTCCCCAATTGTACTTCCAAGAACAAAGAATAGTGTTTCACTCACATTAGAGATTTAATCTTGTAACAAGAAGATGAACAATTAATAATTAGGAAGGCAGTATTTGAAACATTACTGTCTTTACTCAAAAGCTGTTTGCAAACTAAGTCCAATAGAGCTTCCGTTCATGTAGATACTCAGTCCTAGGTTTTGCTTGTCACCGTTTAGTTTTTTCCTTTGAAAACAATCAGTTACCTTTTCTAGATGTCCATTTAGAGGAAAGATGTCTTTGTATCTACAAGTGTAGTTTAACTAGCAGTGCTCTGCAGAATTCCATCCCAGAGTTCTATGTTAAGTGCAGTACTTTTTTTTTGTTTTGTTTTCTTTTGTTTCTGGTTTTTTATTAAGAAAATTTTCTCTTCATTTCAATCAAAGATCCCCCACTTCTCTCTTCCTCCCTCTTATACACATCTAGATGTGTATAAGAGACAGGTAGAGGCAAGTCCAAGCCCCTCCCCTTGCCTCAAGGCTGCATGAGGTGTCCCATCATAGGTAGTGGGCTCCAGAAAGCCCACTCATGCACCCGGAATGGATTCTGATGCCACCACCAGGGGGCCCCCCAAGCAGATCAAGCTACACAACTGTCTCCCCATGCAGAGGGCCTAGCCCAGTCCCATGCAGGCTCCAAAGCTGTTGATCCAACTTTCATGAGTTCCCACTAGTTTGGTTTGGTCGTCTCTGCAGGTTTCCCCACTATGGTCTTGATGCACTTGCTCATAGAATCCCTCTTCTCTCTCCCTGACTGGACTCCTGGAGCTCTGCCTGGTGCCTGGCTATGGATCTCAAATGCAGTACTTTTAATGATAATCAGAATAAATAACCAAGCTGGTAATTTATTGTGAAGCTAGGACCAATGTGGGTTGCCATCCTATCTCTGCCAAGTTACTACTTCTCTGAGTCTGATTGCTTCATGTAAAATTGTGAAAATGATGTCTGCATTTAATAGATTTGTTCAGAGGGTTAAATGAAATAAGATGAAAAAATGTGTAACTCCTGGAAGATTGTCTATTTTCATAGGCTGCTTGGGGCTATTCACAGAATATAGCAGTATTATTTGCTGTGATTATAGCTAATGTCAGTCCATGNCTGAGGCCTATTATTGGCCATTGAGAAAGCTGTAAGTCGTTACCAAAACCTCTTGTGATTTACACTTACCCAACCAGCTATCACATTAGATTTTGCATAAATAAATTGGAATTGAAAAATCATTTTATAAGAAAATTATTGCAAAAATTTTAGTTAACTTTCCTTTGTGGATAAGTAGAAATTGAGCGAGGCTAATTGTTATGATCAGCCTCCTTGCAAAGCAGTTATATAGTTGTTGCTACTGCGGTTGCATTTCTGGTAGTGTTGAGGATGAACTGAAGGCCATATACACTCTAGGCAGGTGCTCAACTGCTGAACTGGACCCACCTGTGAATCATTGTTGAAGGAGTGTTATGTGCTTTGTCTACTTTATTTTATTCCATGGTATTCGTTTATTGAAAACTTAGATGCTGTGCTGTTGTCTTATGGAAAATGAACTCTACTCTTTTGCTCTAGATGTTTTACGGATGATTCATGTAATTGGAAAAGATACTACGAACATCTTCAGTCNCTCTGACTCTCTAAAAGCAGAGGGTGACATCGAACACATGACTGAAGGGTTTAAATCTCATCTCATTCGTCTGATTGGGAATCTGTGTTATAAGAATAAAGAAAACCAGGACAAAGTAAGATTATTTCTTCGTGTGCCACATATAACTTTGTTTAGAATATACCGTTCAGAATTTAGAATACCTTCATTCTGTGGGGGAGTGAAATCTTATTTCTTTAAAAAAAAATACTTTGGAGAACCTAGCAAATAGTGGACCCTGCTCTCATTTGACAGCAGTGAGCAATGGCGGGATGCTACAATTTACTACTCCTTATTGCCTGGGACACAGTCTACATCACTCATATATATGACTTGTCTGGATCCTAGAAGCATTTGAGAATTGATTGGGGGTTAATTCCTGTTTGGATTCAGTCATCCAACTACTTTTCCTTGTATTTATTATTTGCATATTCACCAGAGAACTGGTTAGTAAGGTTTGTTTCCTGAATGGCTAATGGTCGTTTCTAAAAGACTGCACAAAAGCATTTGCTTATGAATGATTCACCAGCTGAAGAAGTCAATTCATGTTGGATTTCTCCTTTTGTTCATTTTTTTAGAAGTTTCANTAATTTATGTCTCTCTTAAATTTACTTAAGACATACCTCTTCTCACCCCAGGGACCCTGCTCTATTATCTTGTTCATCTTCTCTCATTCCTTCCCCACTTCTTCCATGATCACCTGATCTGCATTTTCACCTTCTAAGAAGCAAATCTCCTGTCTCATCTAGTCCTCTGCACAAATTCAATGTGAGAATAAAGGGAAAATGCTGCAAAATAAAAAATTTAAAAAAAAAAAGAAATCTTATGTGAATTCTTAGACAGTTGATTGAAAAGAATACCTATGGTTAATATGTAACATAAAATAGTATGTTACATCTTTTTTTTTTTGCTTCAGATAAGAACAATATGTCATACTTGTAATTTTTTTCTTTTCCTTTTAGTGTTGTGTGTGTGTTAAATGTATGAGTGTGAAGCAGTGTAGGTACATGCTTTCCACTGCATGCACGTGAAGTTGGTTCTCTCCTTTCACCATCCATTCCAGAAATCAAGCTTAGGTTGAGAGATCAGTAACAAGTGCTTGTTATCTGCTGAGCCATCTGACTGGTCCTGTGTGTCACATTTTTTGTTTTATGGTCTGTATTTTTATAGTTTTTGCATTTTCTTTGTCCTGAATGTATTTGGGACATTTTCCTTTCTTAAAAATTAGCAGTGTTTGTCCGAAGTCTGTTTATTTAAACACTATTATGATGTAGGGAGCAATCAATAAAATAAAAGCAAAAATAGCCAGGCTTGGAGGGAGGTGGGTCTCTATGAAGTCCAGGCTCTACAAAGTCCAGGCCTATTCTACATAGCAAATTTCAGATGGCCAGAGCTCCATAGTGAAATCTAGTTTCAAGAACAACAACAGAAAATGATTTTAACAAGTTTGGAAATTTTCTAGTAATAGGCATTTCAGAAACATAGTGCCAGGCATAGTGACATACACTTCTTATCCCTGATCTAGGGAGGACCAAACAGATGGATCACTACTTCAAGGCCAGCGTACTCTACATAGCAAGACCTTGTCTTAAAAAGAATAAAACTAAAAATCTGGTATTACTGTCAGAAAAATCCTTGACTTGTGCATCCTACATTTCTGGATGAATAGTGTCCTGTCCTGAGTCTTAAAACTAGGTCTTCTGAATGGCTGTGTATTTAGTTTCTGGAAATAGGAGAGACCACCTTTAGAACCTCTTTGTTCCCTCTTTTGTACTGAACACCGTAGAGCTGATGATACTGAAAACTTAAGATTGATATTGNTAGAAGAGTGGCATGATGATTATTTAGGTCACATGCTTCACAATGAATTAACACCCACCCGCCTCTATCCCCAAATAGGCTCTCTATGTAGCCCTGGCTGTCCTGGAATTGCTATTTAAACCAGGCTGGCCTTGAACTCACAAAGATCTGTTTGCTTCTGCCTCCTGAGCACTGAGATTAAAGACATGTGCCACCACACCTAGCTGGAACTAGAAGTTTTTTGTCTTACTGGAATTTACTTTGGACAGTGTTTGTTTTGCTTATTTAAATATTAAATCTATTATAGGGTATATTTTCTAAGACATCTGTAAAAGTTCTTGTTNTTGTATGTAAATTTTGAATGTCATTTTACNATACTCCTATCAAGGCATCTTTCTCCATCCTGTTGACTCTCTCCAGCCCACATGACTTCTTTGAACAGTAACATATGATAGGAATGAGCCTGTATCATGTGTGGCATAGTCCTTAATTGGTCCACTTTTTAGAAGCTAGTTATGTAAGAAGTGCTGATTCCATGAGCCCACATTGCTGTGACTTGGTGAAACCATGTGTGTGAAGAGGCCCTGAAAACTGAGATGTAGAGAGAGGAACTAGTCAAGAAGCACCATGGTACCAGAAACACTTGCAAAAAGCCTTCTTGGAAGCATATGTAGCCTTGGTTCTTTATATGACTGATGATCCAGGCAAAGCCTTGTCTTAATTATGGATCACAGCACTGTGAGAAAAAGTGAAGTTAGAAAAAACTTGTGTAGGTTTTCTTTCTGTTAATAGTGCAAGATGTTGCCATCAGCCTTAGCAGTTATAAACTGAGTGAAAGCAGTCTTGGGAAGACATCAAATTGGCACAAATTCATAGATTCTGGAGTGAAATTGATACTAGAAGAAGGGAATGGGACAAAATGTGACTTAACAGAAAATCTGCATGTTTTCTAGTTTGAAGAAAAAAAAAAGAACAAGGCTAACAAAATGTCTCAGTGGGTAAAGGCACTTGCCACCAAGCCTGAGTTCAGTCCTTAGGACCCACATGGTAGAAGTTGTCCTCTGGCCTCCATACAGGTGCTGTGACATGTATTCATTAATTTTTTCCTCCCTGGCTTCCCCAACCACTCTCTTTCCCCCTCCCTCCCCTCTCTCTCAATAAATGTAATATTAAGAAGGAAAAAAAAACAAAGAACAGTTTGGAGGCAAAGATTATTGGACGTGAGGAGGGAATCCCTGAAAGGCACAAGTAAGCCCCATGCTCTGTACCTCATTTCTCTAAACCTTTGCTTATGTTTGAATCATGTACAAACTCAGCAGGCTCCAGGCAGGTAAGCTGTGAACAAAATAATTATTGAATGAGTTGTCAGTCTGCAAAGTTTATGTTTAAGTCAACTAAAATAAGTGTTCACTAAAACAAACAAACAAATAGCCCTCATTAGAGAAATATAATTAAGAGTTTCTACAGAATAGTTTATACAGTATCTAGGAGCCAAAACAAAATCACCTGACTTATAGGAAAATGTATTGCATTGTTAAAAGAACTATTACTTGTTGTTTGTTTTTGCTTTTTGGGGAGATCTACCACCTAGCTCCCAAGTAAATCACCCAGCTCCCAAATAAATCACACATGAAGGCTTATTCTTAATTGTGAATGCCTGGCCTTAACTTAGCTTGCTTCTTGTCAGCTTTTCTTAACCTAAATTAGCCCGTCTACTTTTTGCCTGTGGACTTCTTCCTTTTTCTATTTTTGTATACGTTTCTATGTTTTTTTACTCCATGGCTTGCTGTGTAGCTGGGTGGCTGGCCCCTGAATCATCCTCCTCCTCTCGCTTCTAGCTCTCCTCCTCTTGAAGATTTCTCCCTTTATTTATTCTCTCTGCCTGCCAACCCTGCCCATCTTTTCTCCTGCCTTGCTATTTTGGCTGTTGGAGTTCTTCATTAGACCATCAGGTGTTTTAGACAGGCAAAGTATCACAGCTTCACAGAGTTAAACAAATTCAACATAAACAAAAGTAACANACTGTAAAATAATATTTTATAACAGTTACTCAAAAGAAGCCTATTCCAACAGTTACTCAAAAGAAGCTGACTGCAAATCACAAAGATGCTGCCAAGGATTTTAAAGGAGCAGTTGTAATAGTGAATGGACAATATGTATTATATGAATGAAAAGAGAATAGAAATAGGAACTAAAGAAAGAACTAAGTAGGAATTATAGAAATGAAAAAATAAAGTATCTGAAAATGAAAAGGTTTATGAATTCTTAACAATACCAGAGATGGTAGGGAAGTGTGCATACTTGATTTGATAGTAGAAATCATCCAGTCTGAAAAAGACAGGGGATAAAGATTGAAAATATAACAGGCTTTTGTAATATGTCACTCTTGGGCACAATTTGTTATGTGGTAGTTAATTATGGGGAGAATAAGACTTGCTGTTTTGTCCAGTGTGTGTACAATTTGGATATTCCTCCTCATTGAGCAGGTGTATATCTACGACTACTGATTCCCTCTTGGAAACTGATTTTTGTAAAAGAAAGTTGATAGAAAATAAGACACTTTACCTGTTTTAATAACCCAAACTACCTTTCATAACAGAGCATAACAGAGTTGAGTTCCTTGTGTTCAGTGGGGAACAGGCTGTAGTGACCCTTAGGCTTATGAATAGCTCACAGAGTCAGGAGCAGGTTGTACCCTAAGAAGTGTGGAGTGTACCCAAGTGCTGTGTAGAGGGCCCTGGGGCCCCCAGGAAGTTGCTGTGTGTTCTCTAGTAGCAAACACTCCAGAGAGCATGAAGGATTCATTCTTTGAGTGTGAGAATGCCTCTCTATGCCAATGTCTTTCCTGTGCTAACAAAGGCTCAAACCTGAAAGCATTACCTTTGGGGACCACCCCCTCCCACACACACACTGTCTTTTTCTATATTCTGGAAGCTTCTTTATTCTTGTAGTTCAATCCTAGTTCCAGTTGGATAGTAAAAATGTATTTTCCTTGCTTATTTTTTTCTGCAAGGGATAAAGTTCAGTAGCTTTCTAAAACCTTTGTTCCAGTTCTGGGGAAGTGGATGTTTGGGGAATAGTTCTTTATATGTGAGTCACTAATTCCCAGGGTGTTGTTTAGCTTCTATGCAAATTGGAGCCTACAGATAAATTTGGCTGTATACTTCCAAGACTAAGAAAGATCCCAGGTTGGGGGGATTTGTGTCATCTTACCAAAAGAAAGAAGGAGTGGATGATTTATTTGTCTAGTGTCTTTGTTGCTGCATCATGCCTTCTTCATGGTCTTGTCAGCTTTAACCTTTGCAGCAGCCTTGCAAAGCAGGTTTTGCTAGGGATATGAAAGGAGAAGCTGTTACAGTGGTGTATTGGCAGAACCCAAGTAAAATTTAGATTTGTGTTCCTGTGAATTCCCAGGTCTGTGCTTGGTCTCCTGAACTCTAGTGCCTCTAATTTTGGAATTTTCCTACAGTCTGGCAGGAAAGGTTTAGACTTCCTGAAAATCTTCAGCCCATAGGCCATCCAGCTAGACCCTTTCAGCTCCTTTTGGGTTCACTTATGAAACTCCAGTGTACTTTCATCTCTGCTTCTTTACTCATTCCTCCATCAACCGTGTCTCTGTGTTGACATATGTGCACACAAAGCCTTCATTGCAGGTATGAGTCCATTTGAAGAGGCTCAGTGTGTGAAGAAGGTGCAACTCATGACCCTTCTGTCTAGAACCGTCCTCTAGGACATTGGTTCTTTTTTTTTTTTTTTTTTTTTAAGATTTATTTATTATGTATACAGAAGAGGGCACCAGATCTCATTGCAGATGATTGTGAGCCACCATGTGGTTGCTGGGAATTGAACTCAGGACCTCTGGAAAAACAGTCAGTGTTCTTAAGCTCTGAGGCATCTCTCCAGCCCCGGACATTGGTTCTTAAACATCTGTGACCATAAAAGCACATTTGTCATCTTCTTTGCTTGTTGTGTTATGCCTTTAAAATTTTTACCTGGTAAACATCATGCATTCAATTAAGTGAATGAAAATTCTTAAATGAAAGTTTATTTTTTGTGGTCTGTAATTTCTTAATTAAAAATTGACCTTACCATACAGTGTGATAGATTTCACAGTGTTTTCATATATATATGCTATTTTACTTCACTCTTATTCATCCCCTTTACCCATTGTCCACCTCCATCCTTGTCTTCCTTTTGCTGGTCTCCTTCCTCCAGTGGGTCGTTTAAAGTGTGTCCTCCCCCATTGTATTTCCTTTTTTTGGTGCTCATGATCAAACACAGGGCCTTGTGGTAGAAACCCTCTACCACTGAGAAGCCTCTACCACTGAGATATATAGTATCAGTTGGCCTATGACAGTTGATCTTAAAAATATTTGTTGTAGGGGCTGGAAAGAGATGGCTTGGTGGTTAAGAGTATACTGCACTTGTAGAGGACTCACGTTAGGTGGCTCAGGGCGATTGACATCCCCTCTGACCTCCTCAGCACCTTCACTCATGTGCATATACCTCCACACACATACATATAATTAAACATAAAATAATTCTTTAAAAAGTTGTTATATGTTCACTACAACAATATGGAGTATGGTTTTAGCTTCTGAAGATACAAAGTAAGTACAACACTGTTTTATGGCTCAAGGAGTCATTTATAAACAAAGACTAGACAAAAGAAACAACTTGCACATAGAAGTTAAAATTCCTTTAAATCCTGAATTCTGGAATGAATTTTGAAAGTCTTATGTTTAAGATACATTTGTTTGTTTAGTTAGTGTGTATGTATTTGGGATCATGTGTGTCACTGTGTGTGTGGAGATTGTGTCCTTCCACATTGTAGGTCCTGAGGATTGAATTCAGGTTGTCAGGCTTGGTAGCAAGCAAATTTACCCACTGAGCCATCTCACCAGCTCTATTTGGGATATCTAAATACATTCTGACTTAATGTAACTGCCTTTTTATATTGTTCAGTTTCTTAGTGTCTTTTTGTGTGCAACATGGCAAGTCTTTCAGTTTCTTATGTCTAGAGCAGACAGGCTGGCCAGTCCTTTATGATTCTCTCCTGTGTAACATGGTTTCAAGCAGGGTATTTGCTTAGTGAATCATGAACCTGGAGACAATTATATGACTGTTTGAGTGTCCCAATTGTTTCACTGAGACTGTTTTTCTTAGAGTTAGTAACTGCTCATTGTTTATCAGTGCTGACTGGTCATAGATTGAATAGTTGTTTTGTAAAGAAATAACGTCTTGATTGGCATGTTTTAGTGTCTTCTGTTGAGCTGCTATGGCATAGGCCAAGGTGCCAGAGTCCTTACTGTCTGTTATGAGGAGGGCCAGTTTCTATATTCTTGCCCTGTACTAGCATTATGTGGACCTCTTTTCTCATCCATTTGTCCTTAAGTTGCTCTTTAGAGCTCCTGGTCACAAACTTTATAAATTTTTGTAAGCTTAAGTTCAGCAGGAAGCATGTTCTACTCCATTGTGCCCTCTCTTGATGGTTTTGCTTTTCTACCTACTCTGCATATGATACTTGCCTCTGTGTGTGGATATATCATGGTGCACATTTCAACATATGCATGCTTGTTTTGCTTTTACTTGTCTTTGGTGTGTATAGATTAACTACTAGTCAAAGAGATACATGGAAATTGTATCTCTTTTGATTTTGATTATTGCTCTCTTTTACCTTAACAGGCTAGATCTAGTTCCAGCTATATTGCCAATTCCACACCTCTTTTCCTGGCTTCTGCTTCTTGATCACTCTCCTATAAAAACTCTTTGTCTATGTCTCCTGAGTAATATTGCTGAGAAATTTACTGTGCCCAGTCTTCCCATGGGTCTTGAGCTGATCCTTCTGCATGGGTGATGGGTGGCTGAACTGCAAATACATACAGACTTCTTTATCGTGGTATGTGTTTGTCCATCTTCTCGGGGCTCAGTTCCTTGACTATGCTACAGAGGAAGCTGTGTTCTCCTTCAGTCGTTAAAACAGGCAGTGGGCTTGCAGCAGTATAGACATGACTACAGTTAAGTAAACCCAGACTGGCTTCTTAGTCAACCATCAAATCTCTGTAACTCTGAGTTCTGCTTTCAGCTTCTTTGCTTCACAATGGAGACAACTCTACTTTCCTGTGGGGTCCGGAGGATTGAATGTGATGATACCCAACACACTACCCAGACTCTCCATTTTACCTGAGCCTCCCTTCTAGGCTATTGTTGAATAGATGTAGTATATTTCTTCATACCTATATGCTTTAAAAAACTATTACTACACTTATTTCTGTGTGGGAGTGGGTAGTGTGTGTGTGTGTGTGTGCGCGTGTGTGCATGCTGTGGCATGAGTGTGGAAGTCAGAGCACAACTTGTAGGAGCTGGCTCTCTTCTTCGACTGTATGGGTTCTGGATTTTGAACTCAGGTTGTTAGGTTTGGCAGCAAGTTCTTTCATCCACTGAGCCATGTTGCTGACCCCTAAATATATATATTTAAATAAAGATTTGTAGATAAATGTCATAGGAATTTACTATGTGTAAAGTTAAGTAATCTTGATATCCTTGTCTTTCTAGGTGGGGATTGTTTGAGGAAGTAGTGAAAACATGTAAGAGAACTTTTTTTTTAGGAAGAGAGTACTTTTTTTCTTGTCAGGTCTACCACAAATGCTTTTTTAGTTGAATTTTTTTCTCTTGTCATTATCTATTAAAGAGGTGAAATATTTTCTATCTGTCCAAAATGTGTTCTCGACAGTTTTGAGAGTATGGAAGGACTTTTCTTTTCTTATTCATTTATTTAATGTGTGCCTGTGTGGCAGTCAGAGGACAGCTTGTGGGAGTCAGTCTGTCCTTTCCCCATGTGGGTTCTGCAAATTGAATTCAGTTTATCGGGCACAAGCAGGTGCCCTTGCCCACTGAGCCACCAGCCCTGGAGGAACTTGGAAATCTCAGATCTATGTCCCCTTAGTTGCACCTTGTGTTTCCCCTCAGTCAGAAGCAAGTTGCACAGAATCACAGCTTATTGATTTGATGATTGAATGTATAGACAAGATCTGGCTTGCTTAGAATTCCACTTCTTTGTAATGTAATCCGAGTTCAAGAAATACGTCAAAATTCATAAATCAAGCTGTCACCATTAGTTTCTTGAACTTACAGTTCCTGCTACAGAAAGTGAAATTAAAATTCCTATCTTGAGGATACCTATAGAGATTTAGTTTGTTGCAGCTGTACTTTTTTTTTTTAAAGGTATAGAGGAGGGCTGCAGTAGAACATCCGCCTAGCATATATAAGGCCCTAAATTCAATCCCTAGTACTGCCAAAAAACTAAAGCACTGAGGATGTTTTATTGTTTGACTTCAAAATTCCCCCTTTTCTGTTTCGTTATAGGAGTAACAGCTTGTACTTCTGTGGGAGGGGCATGGCACAATTTACATGAACAGTATGAGCCATCTGTTGCTATTACTGTGGGCATGCCAGGGATTCATGCTTTGCGTTTCTTCATGCTATCCCTACCGCCAATTGAGTGAAACTGGTGAACTCCAGGTTCAGTGAGAAAACCTGTCTCAGAAAACAAAGTAGAGAGGGCTTGAGGAGGACCTGATGGTAACTTCCGGCCTCCACATGTGAACAGGTGAATGTTGAATTTTAGCATGTTTAGTTTTATCTTGCAGCACTTGGAAGTTAATAGGAGCAGAGTTATTCAACATGCATGTACACACAAACACATGGAAAGGGGCATGAATCTAGAGGTCCTGTTTGTCTCTGATAGGAGGAAAATGGCAGTTCTTGGTGACTATGGCCATTCTTTCTCTCTTCCACTTTCTTAATCAGTGCCTATATCCTTACCTTCCTCAGCCAATGTCTGGGAGTTTGAAAGAATTTCAATTCAGATTTTATAGGAAAAAATGCAGAGTAAAACATTAGCATATGCTCTGGAGAATTTTACTAGCAAAAATAATTAAAAACTCCTATCAAGGTGACTGGGGACATTCTTGAGTGCATATCAATTTGTACGAAAGAGAAGCAGAGGCAATAGACAAAAACAGAAGTATTATTCCTGCAGTGTGTTGAGTTTCTTTCTTTTTTTCTTTTCTCTCTCTCTCTTTTTTTTTTAAACTGTAAAGGAATAGGATTTGAATTTACCTTCTGTTGGGCAGGGGCTCTGGTTTGTGCATGTTAGCTTTTGGTGAATGGTGAGTTTTTCACATTTCTACTACATGTCAGAATCTAATGAAACCCCAAGTACTTTTGACATTGTAAGTTCTTTATATTACTAGCCTTCATTAGTTTGGACAAATCAGAAAGTTTTTATTTCAAGTGTTAAACTAGCTCATTTTATTTCTGAGGGAAGAAAAAAGATGGAACTGTCTATCATACATCTAAAACATTGTCAGTCTTTGGCATGATAAGTTGTTTGCTTTTTCTAGCAGCAGAGGATCAGAGTTACATTCTTATAAAAAATCAGTCTTGAAGTAATTATCTGATCTCTTCTTTTAAAAGCCTATTGCTTATCTTATTTTGGTAGAATTTATTTTCATACTCATCATATTGTAGTAGAAGAGTGGCATTGAGTCTCTCGTGCTGTAATGTTTAACTCAGATCTATAGTACTGCTTTGTGGCAGTTGGAATAAGGCCATTTCTATTCTGTTCCCTAGATAGGAACTGCCATGCAGTTCTGTCATCGTGGTAGAAACTTATAGTTTAGTTCAAGTATGTATTTGCCATCTGCTATCCACCAGCTGGTGTTCTAGACAGTGAGAATGTAGAAATGGATTTGGCATAGTGCCCACTTGAGGAATTCATGTGCACAGGGGAGACAGATGTAAACATTTGCCGTGTAAATGAGTTTGTGAGGCTAGCATGAAACTGAGGAGTGGCTGTAGTGTGTACTAGGGAGAAGAAAGGCTCCACTGAGTTTAAGAAGAGCCAACCTGTGCCGAGGTGAACAAAAATGAGGGAAGCAGGGGTGGGAGCAGCCTGTGAACTCTAGAACTTTATTCTTTCTTGTCATTGTCCTACTGAAGACCACCTACCCTTGAGCTACCCCCTCATCAGTGCTGAAATCCTCCTCTGCAGACCTTATCCCAGTTGGATCCTGAGGATCCCTTCCCACTTCCTACTCTGGACTTTCATTTCTGGTGTCTGAGAAAGATGCAGACGCTACCCAGTGCTAGGCCAGTGCCCAAGTCTTCAGAACCCTGCGAAGGGTTAAGCAGAAAAGCATATCCTGCCAGTCTCCCAGGAGCTACTGAGAGCAGCCAGGAGCCAGAGGTCTGCAAGGTTTTTTCTGAACCTTCCCTTGACCCCCTGCTTCTTGTACATAATCTTCCCTTTAGCACAGTGTGTGGAAACTTGATTTTAGAGAGAAAAAACCAGTTTAAATTCCAGTTCGTTTGTTCTCTCTCTCTCTNTTCTCTCTCTCTCTCTCTCTCTCTCTCTCTCTCTCTCTCTCTCTCTCTCTCTCTCTCTCTCTCTTTCTTTCTTTTCTCTTTTCTCACTAGGCAACCCTTCACATGTGTAATTTTTGAATCTTACTGCTTTCTTTTAGCCTATACTCACAAACCTGAATTCCACCGTGTCGCTTGGCCTTTCTCAATTCAGTATACAGGGGCCATGTTCTTAGTATCTCCTTGGTGGTTGGTGGTTCTCTTCCCTCAGTCCTATGCCTTGTCAACACTGTCACAGGCTCTTGAGCAGGCAGCATCATGAAGGATACCAATGGTGCCGAGGTTGAGGTTCATGCCAGTTCTCCTCTGCTTGTGGGCTTCCATATCCTTCCCCCAGAGTGTGGAGTGACCAGCTTTCTCTAGTAAGCCAGGTTCCTGGTCCCCAGGAATGTTTGGTGCAGGGCCCTATAAAGACAATTGCTTGTTGGCTGCTATATGTAGCACCCAAAGCCAGTCTCCCGTCCTTCTTCGTGTGCCTGCAGTGCTGGTGAAACCTGGAGCAGTAGAGCTGCTCACTCAAGAAAGCTAAGGCCTGGTGGCGTTTCACCATCTTCTCAGTGTTTTCATCATGTACAAGTTCCGTTGTTACGCTTTCACTCCCTTTACTTCAGATTTGTGTAAAAATGCTGACACACCTCAATTGAGAAACATTTCAAACCTTAATCATTCTTTTACATATTTGTGTGAAAGCATTTCTAGTTTTTCCTTGACAATAAACTGATCCATATAGTTAGGAGAGCAAAATGGAATGGAGGAGTAAGACTTGATGCTGTGTTCTGTGTCCCTTCCACTTGCTCACTGCCTTCATGGTGGCTACCCTCACCTCTCCAGTCATTACTAAATGGAGGTAGAGGGGGTTATCATCACCATAGTAACTAAATACCCTGTAGCTCCTTATCCCACTAATAGCAATAATTTGTATGCATTTGGAAGTTCTGTTTCTTTTTCAGGAAAAGTATTAACTTAGATTGGAAAAATTAAAAATTGAGCCTTAGTCAAGATCTTGCAAAGGTTAATCACTTCCAGACTGAAAAAACAATAGCATCAATCCCAGTACCACAGTGTGAACATGGTACAATGCTGATTATGTGCCTGGCACCCTTTGAGCCCTTGCTTGTATCAGTGTATTTTTATAATATTGGGGGGGGTGGGCAATAGTATCCCATCTTAATTTGCAAACTAAGGTATATGGACATTAAATAATTTGCCTAGGGTCTCATATATAGTCAGTGGTAGAGCACAAGAATCCAGGCAGAATGGACATATATTCTCAGTGACTGACACGTATTCTCAGTTTCTTTATCTGCCCATTTGTGGTCTGGCCACACTTAGGAATTGTCTCTGAGGCACATAGTTAGTCAGAGCTATTGTTCTTGTAGTTTTCTATGATATGATCACAGATTTGACTTCTATCTGCAGATATGTATAGGATAGCTCATATCTTTCAGGTGTAGGAGTACAGTGGGTTTTGTAATTAAACCTGGATTCCCTTGGTTTTCCAGACTCTTTTAAATTAATGTTGAATACAGTCTTGAAACACTGCTCTTTCCAAAGAGAAATGTTGATTAAAAGTTTTATATATCAACATATATTCACACAAGCAGAGTGGATACTTGCTTTTTAATCATTAAGGAAAATGAACTAAAAATGAATACAAAAAGAAAATTGGTAAATAATGATATGAACTTCCTAAGGCTGTTTCCAGTTTTTATTTGAAATTTTCTGACTCAGGAAGCATTTTAGGCCCCTCAGAGAGTTGTGGCCAACTCTCCGTGTGGATGGAGCCTCTTACAGTTTATCTTTGGGGGCTGGGGGGGTGTTGGCCTTGTTTTGGTTGAATTATTTGTATTTCTTGTATTATTGCGCATCTTACATTACAAATCCTTCCACAAGCTCCACTTAGCTCATATTACTCTTAGACATTTGAATAATTGGTTTAATGTGAGACTAATTTCTGGGAATGATTCATCACTATTTGCTTAGTATTATAACTAGTGACAANGTTGATTTTTACCTGCTGGAAAAATCCAAGAGGAAATGTTTAAATTAAGTCACTAGGCTATAGAATTGGAGACAAGAGGAGGGATCTGAGCAAAGATTCATTTTTTTTAATCCTGTGCTGTCTATGCCTGAGAGGGCAAGAGGAGGATACACCTGAGGGATGGAAGCCAGGGGAGAATTTCCAATGTCCTCATTGACAGCCAGCCAGAGGGGCTGTGGAGGAGAAGGCTGGGGAAGGCTGGGCTGTGCTTGAAGAGAGTTGACAGGAAAAGTCTGACTGGTAGGCCAGGCAGGCCACAGGATCAGGGAGAGGAGGGCGNGTTCCTCACCTGCTGTGATTTCAGCTCTGGAAACCTTGAATAGTACCTCTGCTCTCCATCCTCAAAGGAAATAAACAGAAGCTTCGGGAATCATTGCGCATCCTGGCCTGAATTCAAAATTCTGCTGTTGCCCCCTGGGGCTCCTCTTGGTGAAGATGCTTCTAAGTGGGGAGTAGTGAATGGTTTGTTGAGAACTGGGAGAGAGTGAGGAAAAAAAATCCTTTTTGTCTTTTAAAAATATGGTTGTTTTTAATCTTGAGAAATCATTTCTAGCCATTTTAGAAGGTAAAGTATCAATCAAGCAAAATGGTTCAGTGGGTAAGGGCACTTGGTGCACTCTGTCCCCAGAACCTACATGATGTGGAAGGAAGACCTGACTATGGCAAGGTGTCTTCTGACCTTTACACACTTACAGTGGCATACATGGGAGCATGGACATACACATAATAAAATACATCTAAAAAAAATATTAATGCATGTGATGTCTAATCTTGGTTATCATCTTGACACTCCTAGGAAGAGGGACCCTGAGTGTGTAGTTGCCTCCATCAGTTGGCCTGTGTGCACTTCTGTGAGGTATTTTCTTGATTGCTAATTGATGTAGAAAGGCCCAGCCCACTTAGCAGTGCATCCCTCCTAGGCAGTGGGCCTGGGTTAAATTAAAAAGGTGGTTGAACAGGAGCCTGGAGAACAAGCCAGTGAGCAGCATTCCTCTGTGGTCTCTCTGCAATTCTGTCTTTTTGAGCTCTTGCCCTGGCTTCCCTGGATAATGGAACTTGTAACTTGTAGGGTGAAATTAACCCTTTCCTCCCCAAGTTGTTTTTGGTCATGGTATTTATCGTAGCAACAGAAACCCACTAGGACAGTGCCGCATTAGTAAATATAGAGTTCTTGTAAGTTACTTGATGTTTGAGTCTCCTTTTAGAGTTATTCTTTACTAGTAATTTTATATGTGACTCAGCTTACATTTACTAGAAAAATAAGTTCTGCCTCCACATCTTCAAATAATCTCTTCATTTTAGCCTACACCAATAACAATGGCATTTTGGGATTTCTACTATGTATACTATTTATTAATTTTGTTGAAATTTGTAAAAGGAGAACAAAGTTCTATCTTTGTGCTAGGGCACACAAATTCATGTTTAAATTGATGCTACTCAGTCTGTATAGTAGTGACTGATGTAGTGACATATTGCTGGCAAACAGTGCCTCAGGAAGGTTGGGCTGCAGCCCGGGGCCCCTGTGCTACCTCTACAGCCTGACCAGAATCAACCTACTGTCCCATGATCCTGTCTGGCCTGTGGCTCAGAATATTCTCACTTCCTTGCCTCCCTACCTAGGCTTGGGTAAGATCACTTGGGTAATTTTTGTGCATAGCATTGGCATCTGCCAGGAACACTGCTTTCCCTACTATAGCAGGTGTGCTAGCCACTTCAGACAGAAACTCAAGAAAATGATGTGTTTGGGAAATTGCACACTTGTGGCATGAGATGTTCACCTACCCTAGTGATGTGCTTGGACCAAAATGCACTTTTACTTAAAATTCAAAATTCAACATCAGTGCAGATAATTGATCTGCAGACACTGAAGTTTCCTAAGGAACAGTGTAGTTTATTTCAAGGTTCCTTTTGTGGTATTTGTTTTGCTAATCTACAGCTTGTAGAAGTTTGTGGTGAGTGCCAGGTTTCCTGCTCTGACAACTATCTCTAAAGGGTTGCTTTTAGTTGGGTTGCAGGTGTTCATTTAAACATACTGGCTGCGTGCTTGTGAGTGCATGCGCACACCCCCAGACAGTGCCAGAAGCTGTAATTTAAAGGTGAGCAGGCAGAGGTGTATGTAATGTTTTTATCTTCCGGGCAAGATCCTGATGTACAGCTTCATGTGACATCTCGTTTTTTAAAAGCCTGAGGCATCTGTAATCTTTATAGCAAGAATTCTAGTGCTGTGTTTTGCATTCCAGGCTTACTGTCTATCCTGCTCCATAAATATATGGTTCTTGTGGACTTATAAATCATGACAGTAGGACTCATATCCAAAAAGAAGAGATTTAAATCTTTACAGCGTTTCTAAGATTTAATGTAACTTAGACCTTACTCTTCCTCAGAAGTTAACATTCTTATTTAAAAGACAGCACATCTCATGTCTTTGATAGTAACTTTAAAACCGTATTTCCAGAGAAACAAATATTTAAGAGCATAATCAACATTAAACTTTGTGCAAAGTCTGGAGGAAGGAAATAAAACAGGTAATTGCCTGTAAACAACTTACAGCCTAGAGGAAAACATGAAAAGCTAAAGATCCTAGGATCTGCGTGACTGCAGCGACTTCCCCACCCACTCAGGCTTTGAGGCACTAGCAGAAAGAAAGGCTTCTCCAGGCAGCAGGTGCCACACAAGCTTCCGGATGGGTGGTGCTGAAGAATGCTATCCTCGGGCCAGGTTCACCAGATGTCCACATGTCGTTCCCAGATTCCCCCTTGCTCTTCTTACCTTCATGAGAGTTCACCTCTCAGGGAGGGGCTTTACTTCCCTGAGCATAAGACTGATGGNAATATACAGCAGTTACTAGAATCTGTGGTCTGTTCTTCTCCTTTCTTCCCCTTCCTTGCCTCTCTCTTCCCCTCCTCTTTCCTTTTCTTCACTTCTCTCTGAGAGGGGCTGGGAGCAGTTGCCCATACTTGGTGGTCCTGGCTCCTTTAGTGGCTCTTTTTAGGGGAACTTTAAGCCACAGGACTTTTGCATCTGTGGATAATGTCCTTGCCTCATCCTGTACTTTTATTTAGCTGTCCTGCAGGCCAGGTGTGCCTGTGTGCATATCCTCACTAACATGGTGCTGTGTGTGTGTGTGAGATTTTTCAAGGCCACAGGAATTGTTCATCAGCACTCTCTTCTGTGGCATTAGCACTCTGTTCTGTGGTTCAGAAAACTTCATTGAGGGCTCACATTGTGACAGATATTTTGCCAAGCCCCACGGTTCTCAGACTGAGTGGTATAGTGCCATTTATTCTAATGATTTGCTATGGGATATGATGCTCCAAGATAAGAGTAGTGAGCACTAAGATTTGTTAGTAACAATAGTAAAGTTACCTGGTCTTAGTGCTGCCTATGTACCAGGCACTCAGAGTTGCAGCAGTTTTAAGTGCAATTCACTCACTTCATGTAATGATATTTTCTTCAGGGTACAAAAGAGGAGACTAAGGACCTGAGAATTAAATTATCTGCCTAAGACTGTGCAGCTGCTAGATGACAGGAATAAGCAATCCTATTTGAAGCCACTTAGATTTGTATGTGTTATTTCTTACTGCAGCGGAACGTCACCCACCTTAGCCCAATAGGTTGGAGAAGAGCCACCATTCCAGGAACTGTTTGGAATGTGGCTGCAGATAATCTGCAGGAAGATGTGGGTTGGCAATATATATGGTGGGATGAGGGACAGATTTCAGAGTTGGAAGAAAGCAAGGCAACAGGCAGCTTTTCTTCATGGGCCAGTGTTGTGAGACTGCCTGACCTTTGGTGACATAGTGTTGTACCCTACTCTGTAACATCCCAACAACAAAGTATGATTCTACCAATGAGCTGACTGGGCTTAGTTAAAGAGCATGGGTGAGGAGTTGTTAATAGGGGTGTGGGTGACCCCAAAGCAGCTACAAGGAAAGCCTTGGCCCAGCCTGCATGATAGTTTCCCCATACCCACATGGAGGGAGCCCAACTTCCACTAGACTCCTCCAGCCCCTATACTTTAGCACTGAGACCATGAACAGTTTGGTCCAAATTGAATACAAATCTCTAAGAGGAATGGTCTCAGATGAGGACCNCATGACCCTCCTCACCCCTTCCTTCTGTTGAGGCAATGTCAGCAGTCAGTCTTAATGAACTATTGCAAGCAGGCACAGCTGATCAAGATGGCAACTGTTTTGCTCAGAGGCTAATAATCTACAATAGTCAAAGAAATAGCTGGCCTTTGAGGAAGCATTTGCCTCTCCGTGGTCACTATGTGTTTTTATAGACTACCTCAGTATTGGGATGCTTTTGTGATTTTGAATTCTAAAGTCTGAGCACCTGACCTTTAAAACTTGTAAGTCTGTTTCGCTTCACTGCCCTCCACCCTCCGAGCTTCAGCACAGTGCCTGCCTGAGATGAGTGCTATCTTTTTGTTTGTTTGTTTGTTTGTTTGAGAGTTTCATATGTGCACATAATGTGCTTTGATCAGGTGCACTCCCTATCCCTTCCCCCTCAATTCCTTCCATAGTCCTCTTTCCTCACTGTGTCTCTCAATTTCATGTGCTCATTTTTTTAAACCCACTGAGCCCACTTAGTGCTGCCAGAGTGTTTATGGTATAAGGTTATCTACTGGAGTGTGAGTAACTTCTCATGGGCTGCATCCTTGAAGAACTATTTTCCCCTCTTCCAGAAGCTATCACTTGACACTATTTCCTCAGTTAGGGGTGGGACTTTGTGACCCCCTTCTCAGTCCATGCTAGGATTTTGTCTGTGCGTGCTGTCGCAGTTGCTGTTAGTTCATGTGTGCGAGTCCTGTCATCCCTAGAAAACATGGTTTTGCTGTAGTTCTCTGCTGCCTGTCTCTTAACAATTCCTTCCCTTCATCAAAGATGAGTGAATCTTGGGATATAGGGGCGTGATACAGATGTCCCACTTAGGGATGAGCACTCGNAAATCTATTATTATACAGGTTGACGTGTTGTGAGTCTGTTTTCATCGCCATCTAGTGCCCACCCCCCAGAAGAACTNCCCCTGCTTTCCATGAAGGCTGAGAGAAGCGCTAACCTCTTGAGTATAACTGTAAGTTCCTAGGAGGCGATTTACCACTGTGTCCATTTAGCGGGAGAGTATTAGGTTCTTCCCTTGGACCTGTAACAGTGGGCAAGTGAATATTCTTTACCAAAGCCTTTTTTCAACACTTTATGTGACACTTTCTCTCTCTCTTCTTAAAATTTCTCTCTGTTCTTTATTGGAAAACTAGGTGTGGAACAGTGACTGATTAAATTGTAATGGCATATAAAGACACAGAAATGCCTTTTAAAAGACTGAAAGNTAAATGTAGCAAAATCCAATTTGTCATAGGAAATATTTTCATAGTTTTCCTCCTGACTCTAGTGACCTGGGTGTTTTATATAAGCCTTTGCTATTCCTTTTTAAATCATGTACCTTTTCCCGCTTTGCTTGGTCATTATTAGTAATTCCATAAAAATCTTTTTTAAGCCATACCCCAGGGAATAGCTGAAGTTGGTTGCTCAACATAAACAGCCTTTAATTAAAGTTGGGAAAAGATTAGGCTTTGGTGATAGAGAGATTGTTGCAGTGTTTGCTAAAACAGAAGATGCTGATTTATACTTAATCAGGTGGAAACTGTTTGTACTTAAATGGATTAAAATGGAATCTGGCTTTAAACCCACAGCTAGCTGGGTGTTGTCAGTGTATGGTCTGACCTTAAGCTGGTGAGTGGACCCACAGGCCTTTGAGTTTTCTGACTCCTGAGTTCTTCTGGGTTTTGTGGCATTTCCTACTTAGAAACATGCATTTTACTTCACTTTATAGTTTAAATGAGCTGAGCAACAAAATTCAGTTGTGAAAGGTGACTATTTACTTAGAACANTTAAAAAAAGACCAGCTTAAAGTTATAGGTAAAAACAGATTTGGTTTCCCCTGTGTCGTGCTGCTTTTTTCATGGTATTTTTGAAGCTGATCTTGTAATTCTTTTCCTTTTGTCTCCCCAGACAACCCTGGATTTCTTTCTCGCAGGACCAGTACCTCAGTTTGTTTTCTCCTAGCAGAGGGCCCTGACCCAGGGTAGGCGCCCAGTGTTTATTTATTGAATAGCTCCCTGAGCTACACTGGAGTGACTGTTTCTTACTTATCTTTGCTGTGATAGGTAACAGATAAAGCGGTTTTTTTTTTCCCCCCCAGTCAGAAAACAAATGCAAGCAGAGAATCCATTGGACTATTGTGTGTTCTTTGCTTAATATTGATTGACTTAGCCAGAATCAGAATGCACCTTGAACTTGTTGATCCTTACTGGATAACTCCTACTCTGTTTCAGGTCAAGGTTCTTCCTTGTTTTCAATCTGGCTCAAGAAAGACTGGGCCAGAGCTGTACTTTAAGGGGATAGTGAGAAAACAGGATCCCAGAACTGGAACTGAGGGGCTGATAAGATCTTGGGGCTGTCTCTCTGTTGCCTGTAAGATCACCAAGCCTAGGGCTNTGTCTCCTGTCTGCTCCTCTAGTCTCTGTGTTGTTGCCCCAGTCCTGTAGTCTTCTGCTGACAGACAGGGTTCTTTTTCATGGCTCCAGATCCAGAATGAAAATAATTCCATGGTTTTACTTGGGTCTGTTTCCATTCTTGGTGTATGCCCCTCCTCAGACATGGGCCCTAGACTTTGCCACAGACCTGGGGATTCTCTGATGTGCATAATAATAGCCCCTACCCCAGACACTCTGCCTCAGAGGCTTCTCCACTGAGTGGGAATGTATGGAGAAGTTGAAGAAGCACTTGGTAGACTGTCGTCGCAGGATATCAGCAATTGCCCTTTCCTGGATATGTTATGGCTATTGAATCTAGAGGCACCTAGAAGAGGGCCTGTGGCTGTCCCTTCACTCTTGCATCCCGATAAGCTCTTAGCTAGGGGAAGGTTGACATGGACAGAGATCCATGGGGACAGGAAAGTGCAGCAAGAGCCAGTTCTCATCGGACAGTGTGATCACAGGTGAGAGTGGGTCTGATAAAGGAGTGAAAAGCGGAACTAGCTCAAGAATTTGATGTTTAGAGGCTTCATAGGAGGTAAAGATAGACAAAAACTTGGTCTAGGATGATGGAAAGACTCCAGTGTGCAGCTGAGGCCTGTGGCCTTCACCTCCTTTGGCTGATGTACCATTCATTGTGGATGCCCATCTCCAGAACTGTGCAACTCTTGTCTTTTTTTTCCTTCAGACGTTTGCTCATCTCTGCAAAGCTCATATTGCCTGTGCACACCTGCCTCCACTTGCACTGTCTCCTTTTTTCTGGGTAACCTGCAGTTACCATCAGGCCTACGAGCTGTAAAAGTGCCTGTTTGTGATTGGCTTTAGTTGGTCCTCCACACTAATAAACTGTAAGCCTTCAGGGTACCAGGTCCCTACACATTTGTGGAAAGCTTCTAAAGGATACAGGCACCAGCTGTATGACCCTTTGCTATATGCTCTTCCCCCATTTTCTTATCTCAGGATGCTGTCATTAGGAAGATCATAGTAAATGCTGTGGGAATACTGTTCCTGAACTTCCCCAGCCGGTATTTCCTAGTCTCTTGCAGCAACTTTTGTTTTGTTTTTAATCCTGCAGAACTTGAGTGTCATCTTGTCATCAGGTGTACATGCTGATCTCAGACCCTTTCTTCCTGTAGGTCACAAATTGCAATCATCAGGCCACCTAATCTGGCTCACAAGTTGTCCTCCACCTCTCCAAGTCCAGGTTCTAGTGTTGAACCAGGAGCCAAATCTCCTGAGGTTCTCTCAGTAACACGCTGTCTGCCAGATTTCCATCTTCCCATTGTTCTTCTCACCTGTGCTCACAATTGAGGACATTGGTTAGAACTTAGTAGAAGGGTTCCTCCCAGTGAAGATAGTTATTATATCCTCCTTTGGTCTCTGAGACTTGGAGGAGACCCTGCTTTGCTTCTCCTAATCCAGACTTGCTTGGCTTTGTGTCCTTAGCCCTTGGTGTTTAATTCAAATTTTCTTACCCTTCGTCTTAACTGAAGGCAGTTTTGTTGACCTCCCTCATCTCATTTGTGGGTAGGTTTAAGCTAAGGTGGGATTCGTTATCTGTGTATGTGTCCCTCTGCTTCTGTTTTATAAATGATGAAACCCTTTTAGGAATTCTCATGGAGCATGTTTAAAGAGACATGCTGGTAGGAAAGCAATGTAAAATACGCCAGGCTCTAAGGAGATTACCTCCTCCTCACAGGTCACCCCTGGAACTCATTTCTCCTCAGAGCAGTGGCAAAAGGGAATGTTTGCTTTAGTGTGGGGTGCTAAAGAAGCAATAGTGGCAGCAGACCTTCATGGTGATGTATGGAAATGGAGCCAGGAGAAGGCTGCCTGGAAGCATACGGGCCGTGGAAACCTGGCCATTTAGATTTTAGCAGATCCAAACTCTGTCAGGAGCCAAGGAGAAAGGAATAACTAACCAATATGAATCACATGCCTCAAGATTTGTAGAGTATTTTATCATTTCTAAAATAAATACTAATTGCAAGAAGTGGCTTTAGAGGATCATACTGGGACTAAGGGTGTCCCCTTCACTTGCACTGGGCATTATCTAAGTTCTCCCACTTTGGCCCTTCACTTACATTTCAGTGCAGAGGTTCCAAAGCTCCTCCATGTTATAAATTATTCTTCAAGCAGAAATAAATTCTTAAAAAAACTGCAAATCTTAGTCTTGCTGTTGAAAATATTGGCCATTCTTAAATAGTACTCTGAAAGGGTAGGTAGTATTTCTGTGTGAACTTGTCTTTGTTTCTATGGATGCTGTTTCTCTTTATCTACGTTTATCATTTTGACATCATATTAGTAATACTTTTTTTTTTAAAAGAGCTAAGTAAAAAAGTTAATCCTATTTCTTTAAATGAACAAATAATAATAGCCAGAAAATTCCCAAGAAAAGAAAAACAACTGGTTGATTTTATTGTGTTTAACAAGTATCANTTTCGCAGTTAGAAATTGTAGGTTATTGACCTAGAGGAAGCAGGGGAGTGGGACAGAACACAGAAATACACAGGTAACTGGAAGACTTTATTAATTTAGTTTATGATAAAGGTGCCATCAGAGATGATTATAGGTAAAGAAGAATTATTTAAAAGAGCCTGAGACAATGAAGAGATCCTTTATTCATCGCATTGGGTCTATCCTTTTGGATAGACCTTTTGGATATCCTGTTTGGATAATTTCCAAATGTCATAGGTATAAATATGAAACCATCTGGGTTTTAGGAGAAAATATGAATGAATTCCCTATATAAGTTGGGAATGGGGAAAACTGTATGTGACTCAATCTGTGTGATAATTAGTGTTGTCGGCTTGACAGGATCTGGAGTCACATAAGAGACAAGCCTCCAGGGACACCTGGGAGAGAAACTATGTTATTTAGATGAGATAAAGTGAGAAGATACACACTAAAGGTGGGCATACCATTTTTCTGGGCATGGGTCCTAGACTATATAAANAAAGAAAGCTGGTTTTGCACAAACACCCATCGTTCCCTGCTTCCTGATTGTGAATGTAATGTGACTCGAGTTCCTGATGCCCTAACATACCTTGCAATAATGAACTGTATGTTTGAACTGTGCACTGCAATAAGCCCTTTCTCCCCTGAGGTACTTTTGTCAATGCTTCCCTACCCCTACCCCCCACGGCACCATGGCAATAGGAAGAGCAATTAAGACAGTTTGGAAGCAGGAAGAGAATATACTGACAAATTTATTTTTAACAGCTTGATGGANAAAACGCAAACCAGTTTGAAATGGTATTTGAAAATGGAGACTCATAAATTAAATAACAGCAAACAAAAACCTGATATCTGTAATACAAAGTTCCTAAAAATTAAGAAAAAGACCAGTATCTTTATAGAAAAAATGGGAGGAAAGGTAGGAACAGAGAGTTTACCAAGAAATAAATGTGATGATACAAAGGAGCCTCAGATAAAGTATTGCCCGCTTGGCCTTAATCAACAACGGGGGTGCAGGCTAAATTACACACTAAAAAAGTTGACTCCCAGCCACCTTTCAACACCTATGTTTGACAATACAGCACGTGACAGATTCCTCGTGTACTCTAATGGAAATGCAAAATGGGACAGATTGACATTGCTAAGAATTTAGTAGTGTCTGAAAAACCACACATACCTTTGCTCTTCACTCAGTGGTTTGGCTTTTAGGACCCTATCCCAGAGTCCAGAACAAAGTTCCTGCTGCATTGTTTCTAATTCTGAGGTGTTAAACAACCAGATAGCAGGCACTGGGAGACTGTGGTATAGCAGTGCTGAAGTACATACAACACACTCGAATACATCATGTGGAGTCTTATGTGTTCTTTGCAGTGAGTAGAACAGCATAGTACTATGTGAAAACAGCACTCATGNAGCTCTTTGCTAGCTTTTGTATAATACGGACAAATCTGAACATACACACATCGTGTGGTTCTGTTGTTACTCACATATTTTGAAAAAGAAAGCATGAAGAATATAATAAACTAAGAACCAATTTAAGGAACTTCTAACTCTAAGAGGTTAGACTGAAGAGAACCAGGTAGACTAGACAAGGATAGGAGGTAGAGTTCTCTGAATGTTCTACTTTTAGTATTAATTTGAATTGCTCATTTTACCTAATTAAAAATAAAAACAGGCATGGTGTGAAATTCCCAAAGAATCAATAAAAATCATGCAAATAAATAAATAAATAAATAAATAAATAAATAAATAAATAAGGGCTGATTAGGATGGCTTAATCCAAGAACCAATTTCTGTAAGTTGTCCTCTGACACTTACCATGTACAAGTGCTTCCACACATATACACATGTGCACACAACATACCCTTAAAATACGTATTTGTTTGCTTGTTTGTTTATATAATATATGGATGTTTTGCCTTCGTGTATGTCTGTGTACCATGTGAATGCCTTGTACCCAAGGCCAGAGAGGGCATTGAATGTACTTGGGACTGGAGTTACAGANGGTTGCAAGTTGCCATGTGGGTGCTGGGAATCAAATCTGGGTCCTCTGGAAGATCAGTCAGGACTCTTAACACTTGAGCCTTCTCTCCAGTCCTTAACAACATTTTTTAATAATGTAATTTAGAAAAGAAAAACTTATAAATGTTGTCTCTTCTTGAAAGAAGCTTTTCATAGGTGCTGTAAGCTAAAAGCAATGAGGCAGGAAGATTGAAGGCAGCCTGGGCTATGTGGCCAGATCATGTTTCACTGTGGAAGAAATGGTGGCTAGTGTGTGGATGGAAAGTAAAGCGTTAGAAAGGGGGAAGAAGCGTGCTGACCANGTGTTCTCTGCTGGCTTTGAGAGCTAATGCGAACAACCAGTTGTGAAAGGTCTTTTAGGGATCTTTTGGATATTTGAACATTTGGATAGTTGACTGAATGCTAGGTATTGTTAAGGAATTGTAATTGGTCTGACCAGACAGTGCAATGACAATCTTTTTTTTTTAGGTTAGGGTTTTACCTGCTAGAAATATTAAATTATTAGCTAGTTATATAAATACTTGAGACAGTCTTCAGTGAATTTGGGAGTCACATAAGGTTTGAAAGAGTTTCATCAACAGTAATATCTATGGATGGATACCTGTTCCCCCATACTCACCCTGTAAATACAGGTATATTTTATTGTTATCACAGAAATAATGGATATTTCCATTACCTTTCCTTGCTATGGGAATAAATTGATAGAGCAATCAAGGAGGAAATGGTCAGGGTACTGCCCCATGAATGGACAGAAGGCCACAGCAGAAACATGATGTTGGTAAAGCGCAGATGGCCCAGAAAGCATCCTTTCAATTCAGACTTCCCTGTGGGAAACATTGAGGGAAGCGATGGAGAAGAGTACTTAGGAACAGCAGCTACCAGCAGAGGCACTGAGGAGCAGGGAAGGTTGAATTTGGCCAGGGCCAGATAGAGATTCTTGAGAAGACTTGGGCAAGGAAGGTTGTGCCAAGGCCAGATTCCAGCCTGCCATCTACCTAAGGAGCCTGTACAGCCTACTGACTGCTAAAAAGTACATGATTCGACAATGCNCTAGCAGTATTGGGAATGCACTAGCAGTATTGGGAAGTTCAGAATAGGTGTTTCTTGATGGAATTTGAAGGATACATGTATTGGTTAAATAAAAACATTTGCCACAGTAAATGTACAGTTGAAAATAAAAGTCAGGCATATTGGTGCACGCCTTTAATCCCAGCATTGGGGAGGTAGAGGCAGGCAGATCTCTGTGAGTTCAAGACTAGCCTGGTCTACAGAGTGAGTTCCAGGACAGCCATAGCTACACAGTAAGACCTTGTCTTGAACAAACAGAAAACAAACAAACAAACAAAATTAATAAAATAAAAATAAAAATAGCCATGTAGTATTTCACAAAGCAGCCCGTGACCTACATGGTAAGACTAGGAGCTAGTGAACAGAGTTTTGTACTTCTAGAATAAGGATGGCCATGGCTTCCTCAGTACAATATGGGACCAAGGCAGTGTGTGTGCCTTTTTCACTAAGCAGATTTGGTAGCTCCTGCCTTATAGATGAGGAAGCAGAGTCATGGAGGTAACTTGTTCAAGCCCTTTGTAGCAGACACAATTGAAACCCCTCTTGAATCTTATCCTGAGCAGAGGCTTTATGAAATGAATTCCATTGTTCATAAAAAGAAATTTTTTAAAGCATGAGAGGATAAGATGGAATAGAAGAAATGTTTTGTGCATGACATGAATATTGGAAAAGAAGTACATGCACTGTAATATGACCTGTGGGCCTGTTTAGACAGATGATGGATATATCTCTATGCAATAAGTTTAAAGACAGTTGAGGTAACTTGGTGTTGGGATCTCTGGGTGATCGGGTAGATAGGCAGACGCCCAGCCCAAATAGAACTTTTACAAAAGCATGTCCACTGTAGGAAAGCTACTCTTGAGGAAGCTTGGCCTATCCTGGGGCAGCAGGCTGTGACTAGCCAGGACAGATCCAGGTCAAAACAGACTTCTCAANGAAGGAGAGCTGAGTGCCAGCAAAGCTGAGTGCCAGCATTAGCTGCCCACACCCTCCAGGCTTAGCTCGGTCTCTTAGGAGAGAGAACGGTTTCTACTTGATGATGTGTACATTTTAGAGTATTTGCTAGTAACTATCCACAACCTACCATTCTTGTGTTTGGTCTACTGCTTTCTTTGAGGAAGAACTGATGACATTTCCTTGTGGAGCCTTCCAGGCCATGAGCAGGGACTGACTTGTCATTAAGATCACTGATAACTTCCATCATTGCTTTGATTTCAGCCTGTATGTGCCTTGATAGATTCATATCTAAGTATAAATGAGGAGCTACTGTAAGTGTCCCTTTTAAAACAGTCTTTGGTTTGTGGCTGGGCATTGTGTGTAGGTAGGAAAATAAGATTAATTTTTGTGTTTCACCTGCTGTCCTGTGGCTTTAATGCGTTTGTTCTATGGGTTTACAGAATAGATTCCCTAGAACTTTTTACATAGGCAAACATCTTCTGTGAATAAAGGGTGACTATTTTCTCCTAGTTTCTACTCTGTCTTTATTGCCATTTCTTGTCTTTATGCACTGCTAAGCTTTTTGTTGTTGTTGTTCCTCCTTTTTGGGGGGTAGAATGGTAGAATGAGACTAGAACTAGAACTTGCTTTTTTTCAAATAATTACTGAAACTAGAGTTGGAGAGATGGCTCAGCGATTAAGAGCATTTCCTGCTCATACAGAGGCCCTGGGCTTGGTTCCCATGTGGCAGCTCACAAATTCCTTTAACTCTAGTTCCAAGGCATCCAGTGTTCTCTTCTGGCCTCCACAGGTACAAGCATGAACACAGTGTGCATATATACATCCAAGCAAACACAGTCGTAAAATAAAAATGAATTTAAACTCTTTTTAAATTTAAGAGAGTTAAAGGAATCACAAAAAAAAATTGTTTTGTTGTTGGTTTTTTTTTTGTTGTTTATTTTGTTTTGTTTTTTTGAGACAAGGTTTCTCTGTTGTAGC
>LZPO01107542.1:9934-20883 GCA_001675575.1 Neotoma lepida
ACACATATGACATACACACTTCATACACTCACACATATGACATACACACTTCATGCACTCACACATATGACATACACACTTCATACACTCACACACATTTTTAAAAGTCAGATCTGAGGCTGGGGAGAGGGTTCAGTGGGTAAAGTGCTTGCTGCTGAAGTCTGAGGATCTGCCCAAGCCTGATCCTCAGCACTCGTGTGAAAACCAGGTGCGGTGATGCACATCTGTAATCCTAGCACCCAGAGCTCACTGCTCAGCCACTCTAGCAGAAATGCTGAGCTCCATATTCAGTGAGAGGCTTTGTCTCAAAAATAAGATGGAGCCGGGTGTGGTGGTGCACACCTCGAATCCCAGTGCTGAGAAGGCAGACCCAGGTGAAACTGAGTTTGAGGCCAGCCTGGTCTACATGATGGGAGAGATTCTGTTCAAATGGTGCTGGTGCTGATCATCATGATCAAGGAAGACACCTGCATGGGTGCATGCACTCTCTCCCACATGTGCACACACATGACATGCATACACCACACACAAACACCCAGAGTAAATGAAGAAGAAAAGAACATTCTGTGTAGTCTGCCCTGGGTCTGTGGTTTGAAGTCCTGGCTTGTTAGCTGATCCTAGCTCCCTGGTCACTGGAGTGTAGCACAGTTATGCCACCTGGGTCATAGCTAATCTCGTTGGCCAGAGTGGAATGAATTTGGGACCCTAGCTGGGCCAATCAGAATGTTTCCCTGGGAGATTCTGAAGGATGTGTGGGTGAGGAAGAAATTTCTTTCCTCAGAGTGGCTTAGTGTTAGGGCAGGATCTGGAGGCTGATGACATTCAGGGAGTGGAGGCCCAAAAGTGGGTAGAGAACCCTTCTGGGCTCTGTGGGGAGAGATGCGCATAGATCTCTGTGGTCTGGCTCCCCTCAGCTGAGTCAGTGAAGCCCTCTACTGCCTGACCACTCCCAAACTGAGTCTGATGCACTGCTGAGTCCTGCCATATGTTTCTGAAACACAGATCATCCCATGGATTATGGTCTATTCACACTACCTCTTACTGTTCTTTAAATGTGAACTGACTGGTGGGGAGGACAAGGCTCCCAGCCACATCCTGCCTCAACTTTTGTTTTTAAAAGGTTATTATTTTAAATTATGGATTGTTGGGTATGTGCATGTAAGTGAAGGTACCTATGGAGGCCAGAGGCATCAGATCCTCTTGGAGATGGAGTTATAGGCAATTGTGATCTGTCTATCATGAGGACTTGGACTCCAGCTCTCAGGACCTCTGCAAGGAGATTAANCTATCTCTCTAGACCTGTGACTTATTTTTTTGAGACAGGATCTCATGTAGCCCAGGCTGGCCTAAAACTACATAGCAGTGGATGACCTTGAATGTCTGATCCTCCTGTCTTTACCTCCTGTGGATTAATATATTTGCAGCCTTGCTTGGCTTATGAGGTGCTAGGGATTGAACCAGGGCCTTATACATACTAGGTAAGCCTTTTTCCAACTGAGCTCCAACTCCAGCTCTGTGGTCCTGACATTTTAAATCTTATGAGTACTGGGTGTGGTGGTGCATGCCTTTGCTCCCAGCACTCAAGAGGTAGAGACAGATGGGTCTCTGTCAGTTCAAGTCCAGCCGGATCTACATAGCGAGTTCCGGGACAGCCTGGGCTACAGAGAGACCCTTGTCACAAAAAAACAACCCAAAACCTTATGAGTTACTTATGGAGATTGTGGTGGTTTGAATAAGAATGGTCCCCATGGGTTCTTGTATTTGAATGCTTAGTTGCTAGGAAGTGGCACTATTTGAAAGGATTAGAAGATTGGGAGGTATGGCCTTGTTGGAGGATGTGAGTCACTGGGTTTGGACTTTGAGGTTTTAAAATGCCACATCAGGTCTAGGCTTACTGTCTCTTCCTATGGATCAGGATGTAGCTCTCCACTACTTCTCCAGCACCATGCCTGCCATGCTCCCCACCATGTCGATAAAGGACTAAGCCTCTGAAACTGAAAGGAAGCCCCCGATTAAATAAATTTTTTAAAAGAAGAATTGTCTTGTCATGGTGTCTTCACACCAATAGAACAATGATTAAGACAGAGATGAGCAAAATCATGTCCTATGCAGGAAAATGGATGGAACTGGAGAGGATTTGATAGAAAATAAGGCATTTTCTGGAAGAGGGGTATGGAGTTGTTTCTCTGATGTGTGGAGAAGAGATGTGAAGAAAAGACAACATGAACACAGAAGAGAGTATTTGGGCAGTTCAGGAACCAGTAGAAGGGAGGAAGGAGACAGTAGCTGGGCAGTGGTAGTGCACGACTTTAATCTCAGCACTTGGGAGGCAGAAGCAGGTGGATCTCTGTGGGTTTAAGGCCAGCCTGGTCTACAGAGTGAGTTCCAGGACAGCCAGGGCTACACAGAGAAATCCTGATTCAAATAAATAAACAAATAAGCAAGAAAAACAACAACAACAAAAGAGGGTGACATAAAGTAATAGTCGTCAAAGTACATTGTACACATATATGAGAATGTCATAACAAGACCCATTTTATACAGTTAATATGCACTAATAAAAAACACTGGCCTGGCAAGATGGTTCAGTGGATAAAGACACTTGTTGCCAGGCCTGACAAGCTGAGTTTGATCCCTGGAACCCACACTGTGGAAGGAGAGAATCGAATTCTGTAAGTTGTCCTCTGCATGTGCTTCATGACATGACACATACACACTCACACACACATACACACACACACACACACACACACACACACACACACACAAACACACACACAAAATGTAAGAATTTTAAAAAGCAAAGAATACTGGTTGGACCTGTTAGCTCAAGCCTGTAATCCCATTTAGTTGAGAGGCAGAAGTAGAAGGGTCCCAAGTTCACAGTTTGCCTGGGCAACTTTTTGTGACTGTGTCCAGAAATGAGAAGAAAAAAAGAGAGAAGAGTGGGAAAAGGCCAAAGGCCAAAGGCTGTGGCTGCCATACCACAAAAAAGAAAGTGAAAGAATACAGTATACAGCAAAGAACCAAAACAGTTTAGAATGCTAAATGCATCCATCCACTGATGAGTACAATCAGATAAAGAGGCCTGCCACATATACAGCTCATCAAAGGTCTTCATGAGCCTAACGTGAGCCCTCCCCCATCCCAGGACTGAAAGGCTCTTACTTTCAACCAGAGCCCAGTTGTTTGAAGGGGTTAAACTCAGCCACACAGGTGGTGCTGATGCACTGATCAGACATCCTTCCGGGAAGGCAGGTGTCTGCTGCATGTGGGCCATGGAATCTGAGGGATGGGAGTGGACATCCCAAGTCGTGTTGGACGTGCTTCCTTCCTTATGTCTGCTTGGGGACTTTTCTAGGTATGTCATTCAACCCTTCCTGCCATCCAAAAGAAAGGGTTCCTACTGTTTATTTTCCTTTAAAAAGTTTCTATTTATTTATTTATATTTTTATGTGCATATGTTCATGTGAGCCTTCCCACTCACATTGTGTCAAGTGCCTATGTGGAGGTCAAAGGACAATTTGTGGGAGTCACTTCTCTCCTTTCACCTTGTTGGTCCTGTGGCTCCAACTTAGGTCAAACTTGAGTCCTCAGACTTGAGAGCAAGAGCCATTACCTACTGAGCCATCTCACAGGCTTGATACTTATTTTTCTTTTACAGAGAAGGAACTGAGACCCAGGAAGAGTTCATTTACCCATGGTTACCCTGCCAGTCATGGCAGCTGGGATTCAAATGCAGCAGATCTCACTTTTGGTGACTCTGAAGAAAACCCCAGAGGATGGGTTCCCCATGCATGCAGTGCAGGTGAGCAGCCAAGTGTTGGCTGCATTGGCAAGAGGGAGGGCTGAGTCTGCATCATTGGTAGGATAGAGAAGCAGGGCCTGGGACATTTGACAGCAGCAGTAGTCCTGGCCTTATCCTGGCTGAACAGCCCATGCTGGAGACCTTAGCCTAGGCATTCCAATGGCAGCAACAGGGCCACAGCCCACAGATGGCTGGCCCAAGAGAACTCACCTGGAGAGACCCTAATGTTGCCCCAAACAGAGGGCTAGACAGACCAACAGGGGACAAAGGGATTGGCTCCCAAGGTGAGTGCAAAGAGATCATGAGGAAACCCCCTGCCCAGCCACCAGCCCTATGCTAAACATCTTCTGAGATCAGTGGTTTGTCCTCGATGGAGTTAGGGTGTCCAGTACCGTGTTAAGGTTTATCTTGAGTTCTAGAAACCATCTCTGTGGCTTTGGGGCCATAGGAAATGACAGTCCCACCACCCAGAGAACAGGAAAGATCTTCAGAGCTCTGAACAGCCCTATGCCAGTTCACTGACTCAGGTCCTTATCACTGGGGCACAGCTAGGCTGGGGAGAGGGCACACATGATAGGACCATGGACTACCCCAAGCTTTGTGCCCTGTGACCTGTTGGAATTATCTTTCCCCCAACAGTTATGAGCCAAAATAGCTAATAAGAGTCCTTCCTGTCTGTTTTCATCCCAGAGTCCCTGCCATTGGCTCTCACCTGGAATAACCCAGTAAGTGCACTGGTGGTTACTGTTAAGGTAATGAATAATGGTCCTCATCCTGGAAGGCCATGTGTTGTGGTCTGACCAAGCCTCAGTCTTCAGAAGAAGTGGAATTTGGGTAGTAGAGGTGGAAGCCTTGGAAAGGAACCCAGGCATAGAGGTTGGAGTACTGGGAGATGACTGAGGTGTTCCATGTGTACAGGGAGGCACATAGCCTGGGGACAGGAAGGGTGGATGCTTAGAGAATTATATGAAAGGAAAGGCAGGTTCATGGGATGAGATGGATGTGTATGGGGATGNGGAGGAAGAGGAGCATAAACCCAAGGCTGGAGCCATGGGGAGCAAAAGGACAGAAGCAGAGAAGCTTTGAAGTTGTGTTCAGATGGCTGAGGTTGGGGTGGACCCCTAAGGGCAAGCTATAAAATGAGATGGCCAATGTATTAGGACATGGCCAAGATGTGAATCACAAGTCCATCCATTTGAGGTTTAGAGTTAGACTCCTCAGGCTCTGAACCAGATAACTTTATCCTTCTGGAGCAGGGGAACCTGAGGCCCTGAGGTTAGCATGAGTCTGGGCTGGAGAGGAGNTAGAAGAGGAAAGTAGGGGAGGCAGAGAGGACTCAAGTGGGAAGGGGAAAGTATATTAGAACATTTCCAGGTCTGAGGAAAGTGCTTGTCTATCCATGCACAGTGATTAGCACATCTGGATGTGGGGTGCAAAAGGGACACATCCCAGGACCCCCACCTTCAGGTCTACAGAGGTCAAAGATGTCCCTTGCTCCTGGCTGTAGGGAGGATTTGCATTGAGGTGGTAGATGGGCCTCTGTGCCTGGCCCTGAGGGTAGGTGTTTGGAAAGACCTGGGGAGGTAAAATAGGAGCACCCTCTTCCTCACAGCCTCATCTTCCATGTGTTGTTTAAAAACCACCGTGCTGTCAAACATCCCCCTGGGTCAACAGGACACTTCAGGCCTGCCTTTGAGTCTTTTGGGGATACCCCTCATCTTCCTCATCATTTTCCTCTCTCATCTAATTCAATTTCTATACTGCCGTTTGACCTGGTTTGCCACAGTGCCCCCTGGAGGCCCTGCAACCAGGCTGGCCTTCCTTGCTGAAGGCCAGGCTCCTGCTTGTCTTATCCTGTCAGCTCTTCATCACTGTAGAACTTCCTGGGCTCTGCACAAAGGAAAGAAGGATTCGTTGATGAAATGTGCCAGAAGCTGTGAGTAGCTGCCTGCACCCCCACCCTGCCAGTTGAATTTTAGACTCTCTCCCACCACCCCTGCGCATGTTTTAGTAAAAATCTCCTCCTAGACAGATGGGTCCTGAACTCCAACTTCCTCTGGTCAAAGGACCAGTCCCTTGGTAAGGGCACCTGAGACCTCAGTGTCCTGTCTCCCCCAAGTCCTCCCTTTGCAACCAAAAGGCAAACAGTTGACACAGCAGGGGGAGGTGGAAATGTCCTGCTGGCAACAGAGCTGAAGGCTTACAGTGGCTGTGCTCAGGAGGCTGTGGGCAGGGCCTAGGCCAGCCTCCTCAGTTTTTCTAAATGAGGCAATTGGTAGTTAGAGAGAGGTTGCTCACTGTGCATAACACCACCTAGTGAGCTATCAGTAGATGGCACTTCATGCATGTCTTAGGTCAGTCACAGAGGCCAGTAAACCATAAAGTCAACAGACAGCTGCACTTGTGTGAGTCAACGGACAGCTGCACTTGTGTGGTGCATACAGGCATCCCACATGCTCTGGGGATGGCCCACTCTGCTATCACTTTCCACTTGCACAGGTGCTGCTCACTCTAGACACCAAGGATGAAGGGATTCACTTAGGCTATGGCCCTGGCCTTTGGCTACTGCACATACAGCTTGGTTTCCATTTTTCCTTTCTGGGTGAGGCTCGTGAACCTGGGGACCCAGGAAGTGCTTTTCAGTGGCCTGTTTGAGAACTGCTTCTATATCTGCTACTGGAAGCCTCTACCCTTATCAAGTAAGGAGAAACCATGGAGGGGAGGAAAGGGAGACAGAGCCAATGTAGGGACCAGGGGACAAGGCTAGGCAGGTTAGGGGCAGAGGACAAAACTTAACAAGACCACAATGATGTTTTCTTTAAAAGTTTTAATTGAACTTATTTATTTACTTGTGTGTGTGTGTGTGTGTGTGTGTGTGTGTGTGTGTGTGTAACACACTCACACCATTGCATACTTGTGTGGAGGTCAGAGAACAACCTTTCAGGAATTGGTTTTCTCTATCCATAATATGCGCTGACCCCCAGGACTGAACTCAGGTGATCAGTGTTTGTGGCAAGTGCCTTTATCTGCAGAATCATCATGCCAGCCCCTAAGGATGTTTTCTCTGAGCCTCCACTCTCTTGGGATGAGAGGGAAACAGGAAGCTAAGAGGAAGCTAATCATTTCAGGTGGGTTGGTGGGATGGGAACAGTTGTAGGCACAAATTTTCCTTCTAAGTCAGTAATGCTCTACGTGGGACTGAAGAAGGGTTCTGCTCTGCAAGGCTGGAGCTCCCAGCACCCAGATGGCACCCTCAGTACCCACATGCACAGGCACAGCCCCAGCCAAGAAGAGATCCCAACTAGAGAAGCAGGGTCTGGACTTAGGCCCTAAGCAGCTGTGGGTCTTCCTTGGCAGATAATGTGTTCAGGCCTAGGGATGCTTAGGAGGTGACACAAATATAGTGAACTTGGAAGACAGGGAAGGAACTTGAGCCGCTTTATTTCATTGCATTATTTCATTTTTTTTTTTTGAGGCAAGTTCTCATGTAGCCCAGGCTACCCTTGAACTTGCTGTAGATCCAAAAGTGAGTTTCTTATCTGCCTGCATCCTTTGAGTGCTGAGATTACATGTGTGCTGTGCACCACCATGCTTGCTTTTGTTTGCTTATGTGTTTATTAGGGAGGGCCTCACTGGGTAGATCAGGCTGGCCTCAAACTCACAGAGATACATCTGCCTCTGCCACCCAAGTGTGTGAGCCATTGAAGCCAGCAGGGATGGATAATCTTTGATATGTGGGACTCTGTTCCTTGAAGGATTAGTAATATCTCCCCTGCCTTCTTTCTACCCACCAGATGCTTGTAGCATCAGGTGTCCTCTTGGTTGTTAACGGAACCCAAACTATCCACAGGTACTGAAGAATACTTGAGATGTGAAACTGCCCTGATTGAGGACCACTGATTTTACCCAAGGAGAGATTCTAAAATGTCTAGGTCTTCTGTGGTACCTTTTTGTTTTGTTTTTGTTTGTGTCTTTGTTTTTGAGACAGGGTTTCTCTGTATAGCCTTGACTGACCTGGAACTTGTTTTATAGACCAGACTTGTGGTGGTATTTTATCTATGTCCCCCAATAAAATTTANCTGANGATCAGAGGAACAAGGTCAGCCGCTAGCCTTGCAAAATTAGCACATGCCCTTAATCCTATCACTTAATAAGCAGGGTCTCTCTGGATCCCTGTGAGTTCCAGGTCACACTAGGAAGAGTCAAAGGTGGAGACACACACCTTTAATCCCAGCATCAACCATAGAATTCGGGAGGTGTATACAGACAGGCAGGAAGTGACTGAGATGGGCGATAGCAGGAAGTGATATAGCTAGGTTGAGAGAGCCAATAGGAGAACAGAACAGAAAGGGATATAGACGAGGAGGTATAAGGAAGTCGGATACTCTCCATTTTGGAAGCGGCGTCGGTGGCCATGTAAGGTGAGGCTGGTAGCTGTTCCTAATTCCTCAAATCTCTGTCAGACTTTCACCCCTATCTCTGCCTATGTGTTTTATTTAACAAGACAGTTTAGAAATTCGATTACACAGGCTGGCCTTAAACTTGGAGATCTGCCTGCCTCTGCTTCTCAAGTGCTAGGATTAAAGGTATGTGCCACCACTGCCCAGCTTCTCTCACTTCTTTTATTAACTATGAAAATTAAATAGGGGTAAGAGGTTCCTGTGGGGTGCAGAACACTTTTGACTTAAGGTGTTCTGATTTTCCATGGGTGGAGTTATTTTATCATAACTATGACAGATATGAGTCTTCACATTTGCACATGAAAGAAAATTTGCTTTTAATTAAAACAATACATTTTATTTGTGTGTGGGTGTAACCTGGTGCAAATGTAGAGGCCAGAGGACAACTTGTGGGAGTTGGTTGTCTCTTTCCTCCAAATGGGTCCAGGAATTGACCTCAGGTTGTCAGGCCTGGTGGCAGGCACCTCTAATCACTAAGCCATCTCAACCAACCACATGTAACAAAATTTTACTAGGAGATTTTGGTTTTATGCTGCTTATTAAACTTATCATTGTTACAAGTTTTTACATAGTCTTTTTCTTTAGTGACAATAGTCTCACTATGTAGCCCTGGCTAGCCTGGAACCTGGGCCTCTGGAGAGACAGAGAGGTCAACTACCACTATGTCAGCACTGCCTCATCCTGTCCTGAAGTCAGAGGTCTCCTGAGTGAGTGGGTTCTCTCTGTCTGTCTGTCTATCGAGTGAGTGGGTTCTCTCTGTCTGTCTGTCTATCTATCTATCTATCTATCTATCTATCTATCTATCTATCTATCCATCATCTATCTCTTTCCTCATTATATGTAACCCAAACTGGCCTCAACCGCACTATGTAGCTCAGGCTGCATCTGATTTTACTATATAGCTCATGTCAGCCTGAGCTCATTGGAATTACAGTCATGCACTACCATGCTCAGGCTTCTCTCCCATTGCTGAGTCTGGGGCACATGAAGTACATCAGAAATCTTCTAACACACCATTTCCTTCAAATATTGGTGCCTTTCCAAGCACTGGTCTCTTTTCATTTTATTATTTATTTCTTGTTTACTTATTTACTTAATTTTGAGAAAGAGTCTCACTATGTTGTTCTGGCTGGCCTGAAACTATGTAGACCAGATTGGCCTTGAACTCACAGAGATCTGCCTCTCTCTGCCTCCTGAGTGCTAATATTAAAGATGTGTACCTCCATGTCTGGCCTGAGCACCAGTCTCAGGTTCCAATACCCTTCTCTGTCTTTTCCTGAAAGGGAAAATCCCTCATGTCTAATCCCAACTGAAATGTCACCTGCTCTAAGACAACTCTCTTATCACAAGATGTATCTTTGTTTTTCCAGAGATTCTGGAATACCTGTTTTTATAGTAATTCTGTTATAGTTAAAACATTAAGGCAGGCGGTGGTGGTGCATGCCTTTAATCCCAGCACTCAGGTGGCAGAGGCAGGTGGATCTCTGTGAATTCAAGGTCAGCCCGGTCTACAGAATGAGTTCCAGGAGATGCAGGGCTGTTACACAGAGAAACCCTGTGTCAAAAAACCCACCAAATATACAATCATTAGCCAGGCATGGTAGTGGTAGTATTTAATCCTAGCATGGAGAGGCAGAGGCCGGCAGATCTCTGTGAGTTCAAGGCAAGCCTGGTCTACACAGCACGTTCCTGAACAACCAGGGCTACATAGAGAGACNTTGTCAAGCAAAAACAGCTTTGAGGAGATTTTATTTTAGCTCACAGTTCCAGGTTACAGTCCTCATTGTAGGGAAGTCGAGGCAGCAGGAACTTGAAGCAGCTGGTCACATCACAGCCACAGTCGAGAGAAGGGAGAAATGAATTAATGTATGCATGCTTACTACTCAGCTCCCTTTCTCCATTCTTTCAGAGTCCAAGACCCAAACCCAGGAATGGTGCCACCCACAGCAGTCTGGATCTTCCCACATTGAGTCCACAGGTCAACCTGACAGGGAGGGATTGGCTAGCCCCTCACTGAGATTCTTCCTAGGTGATCCTAGGTTATCAAAGTGTCAGTTCAAACTAAATGTCACATTCCTTAAAGGAACATACTGTCAAATTGCCTTCTAAATATTTATGTTCAGGTCCAGTGAGGTGACTCAGTGGGTCAAGGTGCTTGCCCCCAAGCCAGTGGGCTGAGTTCTATCCCTGGCACCTACATAAGTGGTAGAAGATGAGAACTGACTCCTCAGGTTGTCCTTACACATTGAAGAGTTACATTTAAAATGTTAAAATATTTATGTTTATACCCATAGACTAATGCATCTCTTCGCCTAGGGCAGAGAAGCTCCGTTTTTGTACAGTTTCATTTTTTAAAAAAGTGAAAAATGAATGGAGGTGCAGTAGAGCAAGGAAAAGATGGGGAGCCGGCAGTGGCCCTGACTGACCATAGAAATATACCTCCTTCTGAGACCTCCAAGCGTCCTAGAGAGGAACCGGACGCGGGCCCTTTCCATAGGGCACCTGCCTGACAGCATCCGCCACCCACTTCCGGTCCGCGCAGGCCGGGGCAGGTGCTGAGCGCGCAGTCAGTCAAGGCCGCGGCCCGGTCCGGGCGGTTTGAGTCGGAGCTGGTTGCAGCTGGGCAGGGCAGCTGCAGCCTGGAGGTCGCATCTCCACGCACAGCCGAGGTCTCAGGTAAG
>LZPO01107542.1:25884-37114 GCA_001675575.1 Neotoma lepida
AGGGATTACAGGCTTGACCACCATACTGGGTTTATGTGGTACTGGCAATGGAACCCAGGGCTTCAGGGATCCATGCATGTGAGGCAAGCACTCTACCAACTGAGTCACACCCCGAGCCTTGCTTTCTTTCTCAGTTTTAATTCAGCTCTCTTTTTAACAGCTTCCAGCAGGTCTCATTCTAATTGGTATGGGGATTCTTCTTCTTAGGTTCCATGCCATGCCCAGGGAGAGCAGCTGGTCACAGCCCTTGGTGGAGGATCTTGGCAATCAAGCATCCACTTGGGGCCAGTAGAAGTCAAACCTGAGTGGGGGATACTTCAGGGGGAAGGAGTTCAAAGCCTAGGCCCAAGTACTGCAGAACAGCTGAACCAGGGCCCTGGAGACGGGACACAGGCCTTCCAGGAGCAAGGTAAGATGCAGGTGATGAGTATGGAAGGTCCCTTCCACCCACAGTTTCTTCAGAAACTCAGTACTGGGCTAAGTAGGTACTGGTAAGGTATAATCTAAATTTTCTAGGCTACCTCCTCTACCTCAGTAGGAAGCAGATGGAATGGTTCTTTACACCTTGACTGCTTTTACAGGGTACATCTAGAATCATGTTCTCTTATCATTTTTTTTCTCTTCCCCTCATCCCTTCCAGAACCACTAGGAACTATGCTTATGATATGGAAGAGTTAGTTATTAAGTGGGGAGACCAACCATACCCACATGAGACTTCATTATTACTGAGTCTCAGAGAGCTGCTATCATGAGTGACTCTGGAGTGTGACTAACTCTTAGGGGACAGGGCTGGGACAGTCCTCTCAGCCAGAACAGGGGACACTCAGACTCCTGGCTGTGGGTCGTTGTGGTCCTGAAGTAATTCTTTTTTTTCTTTTTTTTCCCATTTCTTTTCTTCTTTGTTTTTTGTTTGTTTGTTTGTTTGTTTGTTTGTTTGTTTTTGTTTTGTTTTGAGATTTCACGTTTCTCTGTCTAGTCCTGGCTGTCCTGGAACTCCCTGTGTAGAGCAGGCTGGCCTCAAACTCAAGAGCTGCCTTTCTCTGCCTCCCGAGTACTGGGATTTAAGATGTGCACCACCACTGCCTGGCCCTGAAGTAATTCTTTGTGGTCTGTGGTTCTGAGATTGTATGTGTTGGGGTGGGGTGCTTTTGGATTGGTGGACAACAGCCCTGATCCTTCTATGTGTTCTGCTCAGCACTGCCCATTCTTCATGCGGGTCCAGGGCTTCCCTCTGTGAGCACCAGAGACCAAGAGATTGCTGCTGGGTTCCTTACAGCAACATCCCAGGTGAGCTAATATACCTGTTTTGGAGATTTTGTTGATTTCTTTATTTTTTGAGACAGGATCTTATGTAGTCTAGGCTACCCTCAAACTCAATATGTAGCTGATGGGGCCAGAGAGATGGCTCAGCAGTTGAAAGTTTCCTGTTCTTCCAGAGGACACAAGGTAGGCTTCCAGCGTTCGTGTCAGGTGCATCGTAGCCTCCTGTGGTTCCACTTGGAGGATTGGGGGCTCTTTTCTGGCCTCCCTGAGGACTGCACATGTGTCTCTGTCTCTCTCTCTCTCACACACACATAAAAAAGTAAATCTTTAATTTTAAAAAAAAAAAGGTAGCAGAGGATGTCTTTATGCTCCAAATCCTTGTGTTTCCACATTCTGAGTGCTGGAATTATGGGTCTGCAGCACCACACCCGGTTTATGTGATGCTGAGGATGGAGCCCAAGGCTTTAGACATGCTAGGTAAGCACTCTACCAGCTGATCCTTATTCTTAAGCACCGTGCTTCATTTTGTTTATTTAACATGACTTTATTCCTTTTCAAAATTAAAATTATTATTTATCCTCATTGTGTGCATGTGTATAAGGTGGATGTGTGGGTGTTCATGTCACTGCATGTGTGGAGGTCTGAGGACAGCTTTGTGTGGTTGTTTCTGTGCTTCTGCCTTTATGTGGATCGTCAGGCTTTACCTACTGAACAATTCTTTACAAAAACATAGCCTTCAGGTGGGGCCTGAGGGGACACACAGGCTTCCAGGCTCAAGCTTGAAGAGGGAGTGCAGGTGGCATCTAGCGGCTGAGGTGGTGGGGCAAGCAGAGCCACAGTAGCAGGGTGTGAGCATGTTGGTCCCTCTGCATTAAAGCTGTTGGAAGATGGCAGTTCCCCCAGCTCGTCCAGGGTCCAGTTCCTTCTGTCATTGCTGTGCCTGAGCCTGTTTTTGAAGCTCCTGGTGGACTGCCCCACCTTTTTTTGAAGCTGTGTTTGGTGTATGTGTGACGGGGCTTGTGCCACAGTGTTCATGTAGAGATCAGAGGACAGCTTGCTGGAGTCGGGTCTCTCCTCCCACCATTTCTTTTCTAGGAATTGAACTGAGGTCATCTTGCTTGGCAGCAAGAACCTTAACCCACTGAGCTATTTCCCCAGCTCTAAGGTTCTTACTTTTTTCTCTTAATTTATTTTTACTTGTAGACAGAAAGTTTCTCAGGTCCCTCCCAGCCCCCTGTCCTGCAGCTGCTTATAAAATAGTCACTCAGAAGCTTATATTAATTATAACTGCTTGGCCATTAAATGCTCAGGTTTATTACTGACTAGCTCTTACACTTAAATTAACCCATAATTCTTATCTATGTTTAGCCACGTGGCTTGGTACCTTTTCTCAGTTCTGTCTTGTCATCTTGCTTCCTCTGCATCTGGCTGGCGACTCCTGACCCCTTTTCTGTTCCCAGCATTCTCATGGGCTGCTTGCCCCACTTATACTTCCTGCCTGGCTACTGGCCAATCAGAGTTTTATTAAATCAGTGTTCAAGAGCATTACCTCACAGCATTTATGTTTTTAGGTTTAAGAATGTTTTGTCTGCATGTATGTGTATATGTACATAACATGTGTGCCTAGTGCACTCAGAGTCCAGAAGATGGCATTCAGTCCTCGGAACTGTTGTTGTAGTCACAGGCACTTAATAGCTGTCATGTGGGTACTGGGAACTGAACCCCGGTCCTCTACAGGAACAGCTTTCTTTATCTACAGCAATCTCCTATTGTTTCAGGGTCTTGGGCCATTTAAAGACATGACTCTGGCTTTTCCTGAGGAGGAATGGAGGCACATGGCCCCAGCTCAGATTGACTGCTTTGGGGAGTATGTGGAATCGCAGGACTGTGGGGTCCTTCCAGGTAAGACTGTCTTCTGCACAGGTGAGAAAGGAGTTTTGAAAGCTGCAGTTTAAGAGTCTTACCATAGCCATGGTGCTGCTGACAGGAAGTGTAGGGAGTGTGGGCGAGTCTGGGAGAAGTGTGCCCACAACTAAGGGGCATCGAGGACTGGAGAGAAAGGAAAGGAGCAGAAGAGGAGCGTTTGCTCTGGTTGATCCAGCACATGGTTACTGAACACCCGTTGCGTGAAGGCCCTATGTGGTAGCTTTGTGTTGGGACAGGGAATGTGCTGGATGAGAGAATGCTCTGTGTGTGTGTGTGTGCGCGCGCACATGCGCGCGCACTAATAAGTGTAGCATAAGTGAGGGCTAACTGACTACCTGACTACATCAATGTAAAAGAGGCCAGGGGACAAGAATCGCCAGGGTGTGCTCTTCATAGAAACCACTGAGTTAGATTTGTGTATGTATGGTATATGTGCACATGCGTATATGGATGCACATATGTATTATCTATGCTCATGCCCAGAGGAATGAAGGAATAGGGTATCCACTTTCTCCCTTTGTCACTTTGCCTTATTCCTTTGAGACAGGGTCTCTCCGTAAACCGGGAGCTTGACTTTTTCAGCTAAACTGACAGTCCTAGTGATCTTCCTGTCTCTGCCACCCACAATGGTGGTGTTACAGGCATGCATGAGACCACACTGGACTTGTTCTGTGCATGCCGGGATCTGAACTCAGGTCCTGTGGTTGCACAAGTAAGTGGTCTTAACCACTGAGCCATCTCTCCAGCCCCACTGAGGTAAATTTTGAAAGAAGTCTAAATTAGCAGAACGTTAAGTGGGAAGGTATTAAAATCTGTCATGCAATTCAGTATCAGGGCAGGGAGGTGGTAAGGAGTAGAGAAATGTCAAGGCTCATGGACGTGAAAGGGGTTGAGGTTGTTGACCAAAGGAAAAGAAGAGGAGCCATTAATGGAACGTACTAGGAAGCTGGGTATGGTTATGCAGGCCTGTGATTCCCCCCTTCAGGATTACATGAGTTCAAGGCTAGCCTGAGTTACAGAGTGAGACCCTATCTCAGCGAGCCAAACCATCACCACCACCAAGATAAAGGGACACATTTGGAGGAGAAGACATAGTGCATGAAGTTCCTTTGGTGGTCACTGTTTGAGAGGAAGGCTGAAAGGAATCTCCTTTCAGACAGACCTTTCCAGCAGGGCCACAGCATCCCAGTGGGAGAGCTGGCCTTCAGGCCTGAGGAAGAGCAGCATTACAAAGAGCCATAGACAACATGATGGATCCTGAAAGCATAGGCAGCCATGGGGGCCTGGAGAGGAGAGATGACAGCCTGTAGGTCTCTCAGTTCCTTTCAGATCCCCACAAAGAAGTAAGTTTGTTCTTTGTCGGTGTGGGGGATGGTAGTGGGAAGCCTGACCTAGCCCACATGGTCCCTGGCATGCAGGAAGCCCTAGATAAAGAGTGTAAAGTTAGAACAGGAGTTTGTCTCTGTCTGCCTGTGTATGGAAGGAGCTGATCTTGCTCACATCTGCAGGTGAGAGAGAGGGTAGGGCTCCAGGTCACAGCAGCTCTCTAGAGCTAGCAGAGAAAAAGGGACAGAGAGACAGAAAGGCAAGGTGGCACCTGATTTCTGGGCATGAAGGAGAGCAGCAGTTGGAGGGTCTGTGCTGGAGCATCACCCCAGTGTTGACCTCCTTTGCCACACAGGTGCTGGGAACAAGGACAAGGAGGCTAAACCCCAACAGGAAGACCTGAAGAGAGCGTTTGTTGGGTTGACTTCCGATGGGTTTGGAGAAGCTGCCATCCAGGTTCCTGGCCCAGGGGGTGCCTGTGAGCAGGAGCCTGGAGGCTCTGGGGCCGGTTTACATGGGCTCCCCACTCCCCAGCATGGGGTCCCCCTGCCGGATGCCCTCAACAACCACAGTTCTTTCTGGAAGCCTTTCCAGTGCCCTGAGTGTGGGAAAGGCTTTAGTCGCAGCTCCAACCTTGTCAGGCACCAGCGAACCCATGAAGAGGAGAAGTCCTTTGGCTGTGTGGAGTGCGGGAAAGGTTTTACCCTGAGGGAGTACCTCACCAAGCATCAGAGGACCCACCTTGGCAAGAGGCCCTACGTGTGCGGTGAGTGCTGGAAGACTTTCAGCCAGAGGCATCACCTGGAGGTGCACCAGCGCAGCCACACGGGGGAGAAACCCTACAAGTGCGCAGACTGCTGGAAGGGCTTTAGCCGGAGGCAGCACCTGCTGGTGCACCGCAGGACACACACTGGGGAGAAGCCCTACACCTGCGAGTGCGGCAAGAGCTTCAGCAGGAATGCCAACTTGGCGGTGCACCGGCGTGCGCACACTGGGGAGAAGCCCTATGGCTGCCAGGTGTGCGGCAAGCGCTTCAGCAAGGGGGAGCGACTGGTGCGGCACCAGAGGATCCACACAGGCGAGAAGCCCTACCACTGCCCCTCCTGCGGCCGCAGCTTCAACCAGAGGTCCATCCTCAACCGGCACCAGAAGACCCAACATCGCCAGGAGCCCTCGGTGCAGTGAGCCTACCATAGGTCAGCTCTGCCTCAGGGGGTGCGACTTGGCCTGGGCAGTGCCCAGTGAGGGACAGCAGAGTGTGCTCAAGCAGGAGGATGGCAGAGCCTGGCTTACGGAGAGCTTCCAGAGGACCCACAGTTTCCCTCACCTGTTGTAGGGAAACACAGTCCTGAGCTTCAGTTTTTGTTTTTGTTTTTGTTTTTTTCTCCCACCATGGGGTTTGGAGGTAAGAGCAGAATTTTGTTGCATGTTGGCAGCTTGAAGCTCTTTTTCTCCTCTTTTTGAGGTAAGGCCTCATATTATCTAAGTTGGTTTCATACTAGCTATGTAGCTGAAGATGGTCTTGAACTTCTGCTCCTCCTGCCTCCATCTTCCCAATGCTGGGATTCCAGGAATGAGCCACCATCCCTGGTTTATGCTATGCTGGATGTGAAACCCAGGGCTTTGTGCATGCTAGGTGGGGTACTCTACTGACTGAGGTATGTGCCCAGCCTCGAAGCTCAATTTTTGGAGAGCTCTGTCTTGCCTGTGAGATCATTAGCTCAGGCCTTGCCTCTCTCCATCTGTTTTTCATTTGCAAGTATTTATTAAGTACCTATTATGCTCCTGGCTTTGAGAATGCCATGGTGATTTGGACCAGTGAGACCTTAGAGCTTGTGAGCAAACCCGGAGCAGTAGCTTGTAAATATCCCAAAGCACGTGTTGTTGCAAGTGCCACATCAGAACCTTGGCACACTCCTGTGCCAGCCTGTCCTATGTGGGATCTCACATGCCCTCCACCTCAGGTGGGGACTTCTCTCATGCAGCCTTGTTTATCTTGCTTTCTTGGCAGCCTTATTGTCATGGACTAGAACATTCTACCCTCATCTGTAAAGTCTCCCCCTCCCATTACTCCTTGCACTGTAACCACAGCTACTAGGAAATTAATATTTTGCTACTGATCATTGAATAAATGTGAAAATATTTTAAGACAATTAGTAACTTCCCTGAAAATACCTGATGAGTTAATCTGAAAGATAAACTAGTATTAATGCCCCATATTTGATGGTACTTTAGGATATATAATACCTCTGAGAGAGTGAGAGTGAGGGGTGTGTGTATGTGGTGCTGGGGATTGAACCTATGGCCTAACAAATGCTAGGCAAGCATCGTGCTGCTGAGCTGTATCCCCAACTGTACTCCTCCCCCTTTTCAAAAATTAATTTTGAGGCAAGGTTCTGATAGTTGCTCAGGCTGGAATTGTTTTGTGAGCCTTGCAAGCCTTGAACCCTCCAGCTCCATCCTCGGAAGCAGCTGGAGCTCCACATCCAGACCGGCTGCCTCTTCGTTCTCATCTCATTCATCCTGTAAGTGTTGAGGGACTGCAATGTGGTAGGAGTGTTTCTGTAAGCTTAGGGCATCAGTCCGTCTAACAGGGAAGTCCCTGAGCTTGGGCTGGAGAGATGGCAGCTCAGTGGATAAGAGAGGACCCAGGTTTGGTTCTGGCAGCTCACGCCAGGCTGTAATTGCCGCTCCTGGGGATCTGACACACTCCTCTAGGCTCCTGTCTTCTAGCCTCTTCAGGCACCTTCATTCACATATACAGACCTCCCATGAATGTGAACATAATTAAAAATAAATCTTGGCAGGCTGGAGAGATTGTTCAGCCATTAAGAGTGCATACCGCTCTTGCAGAAGACCTGAGTTTGGTTCCCAGCACCCACATTGAATGGATCAATACTTCCTGTGACTCCAGCTGCAGGGAATAAGACAACCTCTTCTGGCCTCTGCACACAAGTGCATACCCACACACAGACACATACATGTAAATAACATTTTAAAGAAATCCCTGAGCTTGTAGGAATCACATGTTAGTGGGTGAACTTGATCTTCAGAGCCTGTGGGCAGCCGATGAATCCTCTGGGTCTAAGGATTTTGTTGTGTTTTCAAGGTGTGGTCTCACTCTGTAGACCAGGTTGGCCTCCAACTGAAGAGAGATCTGACTGCCTTTGTTCCCCAAGTGCTGGGATTCAGGGTGGGGTTTAAACCCTGTCAGCTTCTTGCTCTGAGTTACATTTTCCACCCACCTTATGATACTGAATAGTCCCTCTCCTCCAGTCATTTGGACTCTAGTCATCTGAGACATTCAGGGACATGAATACTTCTAGTTTCATTTCTGTTGCAGTGATCAAATAACTTGACAAAAAAAAAACCTTAAGGGAAGAAGGATTTATTTTAGCTCACAGCTCCAGGTTATAGTCAGTTGCTGTGGGGAGGTCACAGTAGGAGCTTGAAGTAGTTGTTGGTCACATCACACAGTCAAGATGAGAGAGGCTGGAGAGGTGACTCAGTGATTGAGAGATGCTCTCAGGGGAGCAGAGTTTGGGTCCCAGTTCCCATGTTTAGTGGCTCACAACCACCCCTAACTCTAGCTCCAGGGGATCCAATGGCCTTTTGGCTTTTGTAAGTACATGACTAGACACACACATGAGATTTTTTTTACAAATCTTAAAAAATAAAGAACAAATGGCAGGTGGATCTCTGAGTTTGAGGCCAGCCTGGTCTACAGAGAGAGTTCCAGGACAGCCAGTCTCAAATCCCTGTCTTGAAAAACAAAACAAACACAGATGCATGCATGCCTGCTTGTGCCTGCTGTGTTCAGCCTCCTCATTCAACACAGGCCCAGATTCCCCTGACCAGGGAACAGTATGGGCCACAGTGGCCTGCATCCTCCCACATCAATTAATGTATAATCAAGACAGTTCCCCACAGATAAGACCACAGGCTAATCTCATCTAAACTGTGGCTAATTGAAACTTCCCAGGGGACTCTAGACTGCCAGGTTGACAGCTAACACAGCAAGGGTGAGGTGAACCCCGTTTTGCATGTGTGCACTGGCTCGGGAAAGTTAGGTTGTCTATAGACTTTAAAAAGCGTATTTCTTTAAAAGTGACAATCTGGGGCTGAAGCAGTGGCCTAGCAGGCAAACATTTGCTGTGCAAGCAGAAGGACTGGAGTTCAGATCCCACGTGAGAGCCCAGCGGGCATGGCTGCTCTTCCTGCCTGTAATCCCGGGTTGTAGGAGGTGGAGACTGGGCACAGGTCCCCAGAGCAAGCTGGCTAGCCAGACTAGCTAAGACAGCCAGCTCTGGGTTTATGGAGAGATCCATCTCAATATGCAAGGTCTCCAGAGGGAGACACCTAGTATCAACCTTGGGCCTCTACACGAACACATTCGAACACCCAGACACCACATATGTAAGCAAAAAAAAAGGCAATATAACTATGTTTTCTTGTATTAATTTACTGGCATGAAAAGATTTTCCTGCTGTTAAATTCTTTGTGTGTGTGTGTGTGTGCCCACGCGCGCGCGCGTGCACATGCACACGCACGATTGCCAAGGTGCACATGTATAAAGGTCAGAGGACAGTTTGTGGGAATTGAACTCACTGATTGTCAGGCTTGGCGGCAATCACCTTTACCTGTTGAGCCATTTTTCTGGCTCTTGCTTTTCATAAATTTGAGATCTGTAAATAGCATGGATATCCCTTGTGCCATGGCTTTGACTATGGGCTCCTGAGACAATGTCTTCACTATGCTGTTGTAATTGCACGCTGTAGTTTTGCTCGGCATGCCTCCTGATATCTTTTTACCGTGACTTTTCCATTTTGCATCATAAATAAGATAAGTAGGGGCCGGGGAGATGATTCAGTCAGGAAAGCATTTGCTGTACAAGCCTGAAGACCCGATGAGTTCGGTCCTTGGAACCCAGGTAAACCTCAGTTTGGTGGACCTTGCTGCCCATTCAGCTAATACGTGAGATCCAGGCTAGTGAGATGCCCTGTATTAAAATACAAGGTGGGTTTCATGAGGAGTGACCCCTAAGGTTAACCAACCTCTGGGACGTGCACATGTATCCCTACACACATGAATGTGTGTACATACATACAACAAAGATACGTGATAATAACTAACAGAGTTACATGTGATTTTATTTTCCATTTCTTGGTAGGCAGTCATGGCATTTAATCTTTTAATTATTTGTGAGTCTCTGTGTGTGCTGTGATTTTGTGTGTGTGTGTGTGTGTGTGTGTGTGTGTGTGTGTGTGTGTGTACGTCTGTACGTCTGTACATGTCCTGTGATATTATTCCTAGGAAGATGTAAGCTAATGTCTACTCACCCCAGATAGGGAACCAACAACAGACCAAAGTACCAATACCACCAAAGTCCAACCTGACAAACAATTGAGTTTATTGGGGTTACTTACAATATGGGGAGGGGTGACTTAAGGAACAGTGGGATCTCTGAAGCCCACCCCAGCATGGGTGAGGGATCATGAAGGCTGACCCCTGGAGCTCACTGCAGGACTTGCAGGCAGGTTGACAGACTTCTCTGCATTCCTTAAACTATAAGCTTGGGGAAGGAAGGCTTTTATGAATCTGGTCCATTTCAGGGACTTCCTGAGACTTGTGAGTTGCTTACTGCGTTTTAACCAGCTTCCCTTTAAACTTTTCTCTGAGATGGCATGTTCCAGTTTGGAGGTAATTACTACACAACAGTGTGCAGGCACATATATTCTACAGCACCTGTTCAGAGGGCAGAGGGCAACTTGTAGGAGTTGGTTCTTTCATTTTACTATGAGTCTAATGGATTGGACTCTATGGTTGTCAGGCTTGGTAGTAAGTACCTTTACCTAAAAGCCATTTCATCAGCACCATCAAATTTAAATTTTTTAAATTAATTAATTTTATGCATGTGAGTTTTTTGTCTGCTTGTATATCTGTGTACCATGTTATACCTGGTACCCTCAGATCCCCTGGGACTAGGGTTACAGATGGTTGTGAGCCACCATGTAGTTGTTTAGAATTAAATCTAAGTCCTCTGGAAGAGCAAACAGTGTTCTTAACTACTGATCAATCTCTCTAGCTCCCTCCTCCATTATTATTTTATGTGTATGAGTGCTTTGCATGTATGTATGTGCACCACATGCATGTCTTGTGCCCAGGGAGGCCAGAAGAATGCGCCAGATCCCCTGGGACTAGTGTTAGAGACTGTATGGGTGCTGGGAATTGAACCCAGATCTTCTACAAGAACAGCAAGTGCTCTTAACCACTGAGCAAGCTGTCCAGCTCCCATCATTGAATTTGTATTGAGCCAACCCCATTCCTATCTTGTTAGCTGTGTCCACAAGTCCATGTGAAGCAAGTACAGACTTTACCTGAGATGCCCACAGTAAGCAATGCTGAAGTCTGTGTACAAAGTCAGCTCTTTGTGTTCCTGATCTCAGATTAGGCAATGCTTGTGGCTCCCTGCCACCCAAGCCCAGTGGCAGGCTTCTAATGAGGATGCTGAACTGGACCTCTGTGTGACCTGTGTATTTCAAAGCCAGGCAGGCTTTATATACTAAACATAAGTTGTATTTTTCTCTGAATGAATAATAATAACAAAAAATAACGTGTGTATACCAGAGGCCAACCTTGGCTGTTGTTCCTCAGGTGGCCATCCATCTTTTTTTTAAATAAAAAATACATGTACTTTGTGTGTGTGTGTGTGTGT
>LZPO01107542.1:59636-71046 GCA_001675575.1 Neotoma lepida
CTGACTGTACTATGGCATGCATGTGGAGGTCAGAAAACACCCTACAGGAATTGATTCTCTTCTTCTACCATGTGGGTCCCAGAGGTCAAACTCACATCATCAGGTTTTGGCAGCAAGCACCTCAGCAGCCAAGCCATCTCACTCACTCAAAGTATTACCAATTCTNCCTCAAGTTGGTGGTTGGGGATTTTCCTCCTGCTAAAGGGATTGAATATAGTCATCATGCATGCTGCTGAAATGCTCTACCACTGAGCAGCATTTGTGCTGTTTACTTCCATAGAATGAAATTATATATAATTATATACATAAAGATCACATGGNCATACAATACTGTATATTAAAAGAATGCTCCCAAACACCTGTAGTCTCTCATCTACTGATTTCCTTATTGAAATGACATGTACTTCTTTTAAATACAGGGTCCCACACTGTAGCCCAGGCTAGCTAACTTAAACTTGCTATGTAGACAATGTGGTCTTGAAATTCCGGTCTTCCAGTCGGATCTTCTGGAGTACAGGAATTAGAACCATCATTGGCCCTGTTATGTGGTGTTGATGATCCAGNCCAGGGCTTTGTGCATACCAGCCAAGTACTCTCTCAATTGAGCTACATCCCGAACCCAGAGTACCATACTGTACTTATTGTCAGTTAATACATTTGGTCATCTGACAATCTTACGCCTGTATCTGATGCATTCTGACTCATTTTCCCCACTCTCTCTTATTTCCTTTCCAACCCTGTCAGCCTCACTTCTCCCCTGCAAATCTCTTTCCCATATTCATGGCTTATTTTGTGTCCTGCAGACTTTGACTAGTGCCATCTGTGTGACTGTGGGTTTAGAACTGTTCATTAGAGCCTGTGGGATCACCACTCACCATTGGGCACAAAACTGTACATAAAAAGGCCTCCCTCTCTCCCATAACCTGCTAGGTGTCAATAGTTCAGCAGTAAGTGGTGAGGTCTGTCTCCTTCTCATGATGGCCACTGTCATGGAGGGGCAGAGGTTGAATTTTAGGTAATAGAAGTAGAGAAATTTGGCTTTTATTGTTCCCTGTCCCTCCCCCGACAGGGTCTCATGTATCCCAGACTGGGCTCAAACTCTCTATGTAGCTTTGAACTTTCTCTTTGAACTTCTGATCCCCCAGCCTCTACTCCCTGAGTTCTGGGATTACAGAAGTGCACTACCAATTGCAAGGTGCTAGGGATGGAGTCAGGGCTTTGTGACTGCTAAGCTGTCACTCTACCATCTGATTCTTATCACANCTCCTACATTTTCCTTTTTCTCAAACAACAAACAACCAAATATCAGGGGTCTCAAATAAAAACGAGAACTTTAAACATCAGCTGTATTAGTATGCAAAATTCACACACTGCAGGATTTACCCATTTNCACTGTAATTTTCAANGGTTTTAATTATGGTTTTAATGGTTCTACAAAGCTACACAGTCAGTGAGTTTTAGAACATTTCCAGCACTCCAAAAAACTCCCCTGACATTTAGTAGCAACTGATAAGAGGGGGTTTAACACATACACACAGAGTCACACACACACACACACACACACACACACACACACACACACACACACACCACTTCATATTAGCTTTCTATACACTTTCTGTTGTGACCCATAGCTGTCAGAGGACACTTGCAGGCTTGAGTCTCATTTCCTACCTCTATAAAACATGACTTCATTGAACTGTGCTGTACAGTTGGTCCACTAGGACATACTAGACACAGCCACCTCTCCCAATTCAACAAGACTGGTCTGAAAGATGACTGTATTACATAGTGGTGACTACTACCCAGAATATTCTCACAATCTAGTAAGGGGGATGCAGGAAGACCCTCAGTGGTGGGCTAGAGGGAAGAGATGATGTATGTGGGGGAGTCATACCTTGGAAAAGTGACTTTGTTTGTTAGGGGCACAGGTGAGGACAGATTCAAAGAGACTATTGTTGGTTTGGGTTTTTTTTGTTTTGTTTTTTGCAGGGTTGAGTCTTGAAAAATGATAAAATATCTTTAAGGAAGTTACAAAGACATTCTGTAAAGGTCTGCATGCAACTGGAAAAACTTTGGCTTTATTTCTCATATTTTTGAATGAAGCCAGTCTTGGTGAGAGGGCATTTCATGTCAATAAGTTTGTTTGAATTACTTGTAAAAAACAAATAACCTTTGATCTTCCTGTAATGACAACATTGTTTATTCATTCCACACAGAATGTTAATTAAGAGGAGGTCAAAACAGGGTGTGCATGAACTTTATGATCCATCAAAATGGAGAGGATACTAAAGTCAGGTGATAGAGAGGTGATCCATCTACTGGCTGATGCCCTGGCCCCAGGGTATAAACACCACAGGCTGGGCACACTGCAGCACCGTTGGGCAGAAGGGAAGCCCTGCAAAGGGTAGCACACACGGCTGGAGGGAGAACACAGGAGAGTACATTGCTGACAGACAAGCCACTATGGACCTGATTTCAGTTCTCTCACTGGAAACCTGGGTCCTTGTGGCAATCAGTCTGGTGCTCCTATACCGGTGAGTAACCACCAAAGATCCTCTCCCACTGTGTCCTTGGGATTAGGGTAATACTCAGACCTATATTCTGGTATTGTCTGGAAGGTTAAAAGTGGTAACAGACGCAGGGACTAAAGAAATGGCTCAGTGGTTAAGAGCACTGACTGCTCTTCTAGAGGACCCAGGTTTGAATCCTGCCATCTACATGTGGCTCACAATCATCTGTAACTACAATTGCAGGGGATCTGACACCCTCCACAGGCACAAGAATAAAATTATATCTTGAGCAGAAGTTGGAATTAATTCTTATAAAAACACTTTAAAAATACATGTTTTTATTTATTGGGGTGAGGGGCAGCACATGAGACAGTGTGTGTGTGTGTGTATGTGTGTGTGTGTGTGTGTGTGTGTGTATTTGAGAAGACAACATTGGGAGGTCAGTTTTCTCCTATTGTGTGGCTTCTGGGGGTCAAACTCAAATTATCAACATTGGCAGCCAGTGCCTTTACCTGTGGAGTCATCTTGAAGGCCCAAAATGAAGTGACAACTGAGTTCATTTTGCATTATTTTTTGGTATAATGAGGGATCAAACCAGAGCCTATATGTGCTAGTCAAGCACTCTACTACTGAACTATAGCCCAGTTATACTAACACTTAAAGTTCATATTGACGTGATGCAGATCTGCTGAACAGACCCCACACACTCTCTCAACTCACTCTATCTGAGGTGAGAGGTTTTCTGACAAAATTTACTCTGGTTATGACCTGATTGACATTGAGGTTACCCCTAGATCCACCAGAACTCAGTAGAAATAGAAATGAACAATGAGGTGCCATGCATACTGGACCCCTCAGCGTTTCCCGAAAACTGGAGGGGCAGCCAAGTTGTTGGTTTGCTTCATTATTTGGTGTTGGTCATGTTTATCTCCTCTCTTCTGTACGTGTGGTTACAAGGCTTTCTGTTTCAATTTGTAGATATTGGAGCTATAAACATGACGTCTTTAAGAAACAAGGAATTCCTGGGCCCAAACCTCTGCCATTTGTAGGAACTCTGCTGAATTACTACAAGGTAAGTGTTGACTGAACTCCCCATATGGTTCCTCCTCATGGCCAATAATGGTTTAGTTAGTTCTATTAAATGCTCCTTGGGAGGACACTCTGAGACTTCAGGCCCTCATACTGTGTGTTCTCATGATATTAGAGAATGTCCACTGGTTCATTGGGGCCTTATTGCCAACATAAAACTATCAAGTGTGCATTTGTGTGTGTGTGTGTGTGTGTGTGTGTGTGTGTTTCTAGTGTATGCAAGTATTTGCATGTGTGTGAGTGCCCATATGTGTGCAGGTGCATATGCATGGATTTGTGTGTGCATGGAGAGGCCAGANGTTGATATTGGGTGTCTTCTTGATTGCTCTTCACTTTATGCTTTGAGGCACAGTCTCTCACTTGAACCCAGCTCTCTCAGATTTGACTAGTTTTGCTAGCCAGTTTACTCCAGGGAGTTCATGTCTTTGTGTCCTGAAAGAAAGGACAACTGTAGGACTTTAACCCCTGCCTGGCATTGGCACAGATACTGGGGATTCAAACTCTGCTTTTCAGGGTGTGATTTTCCCACTGAACCATCTCCATAGCTCCCATTGTCAACTTTCCCCCATATTTATTAATTTTGGGTGAGTGTGTGTGTACCATGGCAGGCATATGGAGGTCAAAGGACAACTTGTGGGTCANTTTTCTCCTTTCTCCACCATATNAGTCCTNGGGATGAAACTCGGGTTATCAGGGTTGGTGGCAAGTGCCTTTTCATCCAGAGCCATCTCACTGGCCCTAGTGTCACTTTATTCAACCTCAAGTTTGCCTTTGGTGAATGCCCAGATCTCCAGCCCATTTAATCTTGATATTCAGGACATGATGCTCAAGCTTTGTAAGCAAAAAAGAAGTTTGTTTCTTACCCAGTGCAGATTCTGGAAAGGCACTGCTGTACTTATTGGAAGAAAATCTTGAAGGGGTTTCCAGCTTCAAGGACATCCACCTGTATGCACTAATTTAAAATTCTCCTTTTTGTACCCAGGCTCATGAGCAACCTTTTTTATTTTTACTGAATATTTCTGAAGCATCAGCATATCACACACCTACATAGACACCGTTGGGGGACTTTTCATATACTTGGGTTCTCTGCATGATCATATTTATTTCCATGGTTCTATCCCCAACATTCACCATTCATGGCATTTCTGAGTTCTTGAGAACTAGAGTATTTTGCTTCACTCTCTTCCTTTAGAAAAGGAGGTCTTGATTAACGATTGATTCTTTTAGAAAGAAGATTTGATGCATATATGTGTGGGTTTGTGCACACAAGTGTAGTACCTACAGAGGCCAGGAGGGCCAGGATTCCCTGGAGCCAGAGTTACAGATGGTTGTGAGGTGTTGGATGTGGGAACCAGGAATGGAACTTGGACCCTCTGGAAGATCAGAAAGTGCTCTTAACTGCTGAGTCACATCTCCAGCCCTAATGACAAATTTCCTATTCTGTTTTGGTTTTGTGGTACTGAGAATGGTATCCAGGGTGTTCTGCATGCCAGGCAAGTGCTCTAACACTGAGATGTACTCACAACTGTTTGTCTTCCTTTAAAGGCAGCATCCTGTGCATGAGTCTGAGCAGTGAGTGTGAATACCTGAGACAGCATGATGGCTGTCAATCACCTCAGACACTTNACTTCACAGGGAATTTTTTATTTTCTTTTAAAGATTTGTTAAAGGCAAAACCACTAGGGAATGGATGATTTAACAAAATTATTAGAAACTTCAGTAATGAGCATGTAGTATACCACATTTAAGTCTAAGTGGATTGTTTGTGACTTTACATCTTGTTCCTCCTGGCGTTAGCTAGCAGCATCTGCCTAGCTCTGCTTTCTACTTCCTCTCCTCTGCTTAGAATGTCCCATCTAAACTTACTCTGCCTCACCATTGTCCACACAGTTTTATTTATCAACCAATCAGAGCAACACATTTTCACAGCATATAGAACATCACCCATCACTTCCCCTTTTATTTCTATTTAAAAGGAAGATTTTAACTTCAACATAGTAAAATTACATAAAACAAAACAGTTATCAAGCAAAAATTACAGTTAAAATATCTAGTCTATTTATATTTTGTAAAATTAAAGAAAATATTCTATCATCTATATTTGTGAGTCTAAAGTTTTATATCTAATTTATCTTTTATCATAACTAAGGAAAACTGTAACTATCCAGTCTTCAACTACATCAAAGACCCCAGAAGGATATAATACTACCTAAGTAAACAGGAAGAGCATTGTAAGTAACTTCCAAAAATCTAGAATGACAGAGACAGCTGTCTGCCTGGACAGTCACCCAAAGATCCTCAGTAATGTTGGGGCATCCCTCTTCAGCCTATGGGCCCAGAGTTTTTCAGTCATTTTTTCCTGTGTCCTGTAGAATGTCTTGCAGTCTCCTCTGTGAAGCAGGAACCTGAAGGACCATCTTGTCTTGCAAAGTTCAGTGGTCACCTTCCTATGAATCCTGATGTCCAGTTTACATAACATTTTTTCAAGCAGTCCAAGCAGAACAGCCTCTTGCCCAAATGGCTATTTTTGCAAAGAAGAAGATAAACTCCATATGGAGTGTCTTCGATCCTCATCTTTCTCTTTGAAGTAAATCGGTGCTGCCAGGAGCAGATGTGTCTCACTGTCCAGAGAGTCAAAGTTTTTAAAACATTTTAAATGCCATATTCTGTACATCTTTGAAGTTTTTGAAGATTACCTACCTAATTGAAATCTATCTATGTATATCTAGAAACTTAACTAACATGACTATATGTTTGACTATCATGGAAGACTACTTATTAATTTGTATTTCTTAATTATGCATTACAATTTAAATGAGTTACATAAATATAACACCTTAAGCAAGAGTAGAAGTGTATATACAGTATAACAAAATTAGCTTTAAATTTGTATAAATAAACTAAAATCTATACCAATATAAAACATTTTAAACAAGTTGCTCTTTAAACGTAGGTTCAACAGGGCTGGAGAGATGGCTCAGTGGTTAAGAGCACTGGCTGCTCTTNNAGAGGTCTTGAGTTCAATTNCCAGCAACCACATGGTGGCTCACTACCATCTATAGTGGGATCTGATGCCCTTTTCTGGCATAAAGAAGTACATGCAGATAGAGCACTCACATACATAAAATAAATAAATAAATCTTTAAAAAAAAAGTAGGTTCAACAATCCACCCTTTTATCCTATCATATCCATATATCTATATCCTATATTTCTATATCATATATCCCTTTCTTCTTTTAGAAAGATATTGACTATGACCAATAACAATGTGTAACCAACAACCTAAACAAAGACAAATATCCATAATCCATTTTTTGGGAATGTGGGCATAGTATTCTTAAAATTGCTTCCTGCTGTTTGTTTGTGGGTGAAGACGTCTTTAGGGGATGCTGAAAAGAAAATTTTTGGTTAATTGTTAAGTCTGCAGTGGTAGCTGTATCATTTGTTAAACAGTCTCTGCATAATACAAAAATGCAGAGCTTATCTCAAATCCTTGCTTCAATATTCTATGAGGCTAGATCATGTCAGTTAGCCATCTCGAGATTGTCCTGAGCAGTCTGTAGTACAAAGCTGATCTTTGGGTGATGTTTGTCAGCTTAGTGGTATTATTATCATCCTTGTGGAATCATCATTGTGGGGCCCCATCATCTTTCTGGAGACTTCAGATTTGCTGTCAGGCCTGGTCATGATTGCCTGCAAAAAACTGATAGAGACAAAAACACAAAAAACATGTATAGGCAGCTAAATGAAGCTTTTTTTTTCTAGAACTAATTAGTACTTTATATGACCATTAATATCATGACAAAAGTTTAAAATGTATATATATATATATATATATATATATCATAAATTTTGATATAAAATTCATACTTGAAGAATCAAAATAGAACCAAAGAATTGAGATATAGTGGCAATAGAAGAGTCCCTCAATTTTGGGGGGGAGGGCCGAGGGTTCTTCTGTCCCATATCAGACGGCTCTTCTGATATGATACAGAGATTTTGTATTTTCCTTTTAACAAACATGCTTGGGTTTAGAGAAGGAGAAGGCCGTTCTCCAACTCCAAAGCCAGCTTTAACTTTTAATTGAACTGGGACTACATGAAGACCATTTGTGTTAAGTGTCTGTAGAGAAGAGCAGAAACAAACATTTAGGAAGACTTATGAAATTTTACATGTGATATACCAATAAGCCATTTTACTCTTTTTCTTGGGACATTTATTCTGGATGATTTGTCCCTTTTCTTCAAATGTCTTATTTGTCCAGTGTTCTTCAGACTCCTTAGCCTTCATTCTCCTAAAAAACAAAAACAAAAACACTTCCCCAAGCCTAACTTTGGGGACATTCCCTGTTGGCAAGTTATATCTGATTAAATGAAAATCATTAGTTAAGTTAATTTTAAATTGGATGGTCATGCTGGATGATGAACTATCATCTCTTCTAATTAAGAGGTCTCTCTTGTTCAAATCGAACCTTTATCAATTTTGATGGTATCCATAGCTTTTCTTCTCCTGTAGAAATAAAAGCAAAACCTTGTCCCCAAAGTAACACATATCCTGGTTTCCATTCTGAGGTCAGCACATCATTAAAGTATATAGGCTGATTTAATTCTGAAGTTTTTTCTATTATCCAATGTCTCTCTGCAGATAGATAAAATATTTTCTTTAATTTTGCTAAATAAAAATAGATATTGGAACTGTAATTCTTGCTAGATAACTGTTTTCTTTTATGTAATTTTACTATGTTGAAGTTAAAACCTTCCTTTTAAATAGAAAGAAAAAGGGAAATGATGGTAATATCGTTCTGTATGCTGTGAATATGTGTTGCTCTAATTAATTGATAAATAAAATGCTGATTGGCCAGTAGCCAGGCAGGAAGTAAATGCCAGATAAACAGACAAGGAGAATACTGGGAAGAGAAAGGCTGAGTCAGGAGATGCCAGCCAGCCTCCCAAGGAGCAACATGTAATGAGACGAAGGTAAAGCCACAGACCACATGGCTAAACATAGATTAATAGAAATGGGTTAATTTAAGTATAAAGAGCTAATCAGCAAAAGGCTGAGCTAATGGCCAAGCAGTTGTAATTAAAATAAGATTTTGAGTGATTATTTTATAAGTGGCTGCTGGACCGCAGGGCGGGCTGGACTGCATGGGGCCTGGCAGGACCCGGACAAAACTTTCTCCTACGTGTCTGTGTGTGTACCAATGAATTCCATTGGACTTACTTAGAGAATTATGATTGAGCAAGAAGTTACTTACAGCAGTGTGAACAACTTACCAGTGGTTCACCACTGACATAGACTTCTTGCCCTCCTCCAGCAATTGTTTTCTTTTTCCTTTTTTATTATACTTGTTTATTTCTCAGAGAGGGACAAGTGTTCCCTGGCACACATGTAAATGTCAGAGGACAAGGTGTGGCAGTCAGTTCTCCATTCCACCTTGCAGATCCCAGGGGCTGAACGGTGTACATTGGGCCATTTTGCTTTCCCATTCCAGGAGCTAGCTGTGTGTAAATCCTCAGGCAGGCTCAGGCCCTTGAGCTTCCTGCTGNAATGTTGACAGTCAAATCACCCACAGGGCCTGTGAAGGTCATCCTAGGGCAGTGAGTTCCAGACCAGGGAGGACAGCACTTTGCAGCTCTCCTCTTCCCCACCTGCCTCTCATGTTCTTTCTGCCCTGTCTTCTATGTTATCTGAGCCTTGGAGAAGTTGCTATAGACATCTCACTTAAATTATGTATTTTCATTTGTTTTTTTCAGCTCAATGTATCAAAACCAGGGCCTGGTGCACTTTACGCAATCATTCTACCACCAAGCTACATCCAAAGCCCAGAGACTGAAGTATTTTATTACTTATAAGATTAATTTTTTAATTTTTTAATTTTATTTTTTAAATTTTAAATGTATTAAAGTATTTAATGTTATATAAATGTGTTAAAGTATTTAACATTGCTACTAATATTTTATTTTAAGGGTTTAATCACTAATTTTTACTTTAATATTTTATTTATTTTTAATTCCTTTTTATTTTGTGTGCATTGGTGTTGTGCCTGCATGTATGTCTGTGTGAGGGTATCAGAAACACTGGAGCTGGAGTTAAAAACAGGTGTGAGCTTCCATGTGGTGCTGGGAACTGAACTCAGGTCCTCTGGAAGAGCAGCCAGTGCTCTTAACTACTGAGCAATCTCCCCAGACCCAGTATTTTATTTTTAAGCACCGATTTCTATTACTTTTCATTATGTTTATTTGCATGTTTGTGTGTCTCTGCACATGAGTGCCAATGATTATGGAGGTCACAGGCATTGGTGTCATGGAGCTGGAGTTACAGCTGATTGTGAGCCATCCAAGGTGGATGCTAGGAACTAAACTCAGGTCATCTGCAGAAACAATATGTGCTCTTCAATATAGTGCCATCTCTCCTGCCCTTATAATATTTTCAATATGCAAAAACCACAGAAAATGGTATAAGTAACTCTAGCATATACACATCTAGACTTAAAAATTCCATTTCTTATTTCTAATTATTATGTCTTTAGGAATTGTTGTCAAGTGTTTTGTATCACATGGGACATTGAAATAAGGGGCATCACTCCAGAATTTAATTTTAGGCTCTCTGGCAGCAAGAAAAGAGGGTTTCTCTGAACAGAACCTTGAAACTCTGTTCAGAAGCATATTTACTGAGTGTACACAAAAGTTTTGTTTGGAATACAGTGAGTTCCTCATATCAAAAAGCCCCTTTGATCTATTCTGTATGTTCCCTGAAGGAAGTCATCACACCCCTGCAACTTCAGTCCTCATTGTGCACTGTTTTCAGTACCCAATAATCCAAGACCTCCAAGCATGCCTNGACAGTCTTGTGACTAAAGTCATGCAATGGAAGAAAAATCCTTCAGAGAAACAACTCCATAAATCCTAGAAAACAGTCACTGTTCTCTACTGTGATTTCTTCAAGGTCTAGGTACCTTCAACAAACAACTAATACATTCTGCCATTACCCTAGAGACAGTGAGAAACAGCTTTTTAATTCTATGTTTACCCAAAATACAATGACTCTACTACATTCCCACTACATTTCCCCCTTTTGCTTAACCTGTTTTAATTATGTTGAAGATTATATAGCCTCACAGTGAAGATAGCCTTTTCTCTATCATGTTGTCTCACAGTCTTAGGTAGATAAGCCAAAATACATTTGATAGCCAGTGAAATGATTAGAGTGAAAACAAGTATAACAATTGTTAGGACAAGAAATCTGTTGGTTAATTTGGTTAAACAAAAGGCAGAGAGAGAGCATCCAAATTAACAAAATCAGAAATGAAAAGGGAGACATAACAACAGACAGTGAGGAAATCCAGAGAATCATCAGGTCATACTTCAAAAACCTGTACTCAACAAAATTGGAAAATCTGAAAGAAATGGGCAATTTTCTGGATACGTATCATATACCAAAGGTAAATCAAGACCAGATAAACTATTTAAATAGACCGATAACCCCTAAGGAAATAGAAACAGTCATTAAAAGTCTCCCAACCTAAAAAAGCCCAGGATCAGATGCAGCGCAGAATTCTACCAGATCTTCAAAGAAGACCTAATTCCAATGCCCTTCAAATTGTTCCACACAATAAAGAAACAGAAGGAACATTACCAAACTCATTTTATGAGGCTACAGTCACCCTGATACCCAAACCACACAAAGATCCAACAAAGAAATAGAATTACAGACCAATCTCCCTTATGAACACTGATGCAAAAATACTCAATAAAATATTAGCAAACCGAATCCAAGAACACATCAAAAAAATTATCCACCATGA
>LZPO01107542.1:87687-110321 GCA_001675575.1 Neotoma lepida
TTTCTTTTACAAATGTGGGTGCCCTTGTATTTGGGGCATAAATATTGAGAATTGAGACTTCAGAAGATTCCTTTCTTAATTCCTCTTATTCTTTGTCTCTGGATTTATCCATTTGTGTCCTTAATTCTTGCAAATGTACAGCTAGTGTTTCAAACTTTCCAATCTCTAAGTACCTCTTATCTAAAGAAGGAAGAGATTTGTTTGGTAGGAGCTCCACCTCAGCCCCTGGAGTCCCGCTCTGGGTAGACAGTTCCCGCCGCCAGGCGACTGGTGGCACTGCTTTCTACCCGGGGGTCTTCCAGACACAGCTTCCTGTACTACTGAGGCTCCACACCCAGCACCACCCACACCTCCGGCGGCTCGGACTCCTGGCCCATGTGCAGCCCATGCAGCAGCCCAGCACTGGGCCTCATGCTGCTGAACCCACCCCTTCAGAGCCCGCCAAACATGACTCCTCCCCAGAGAGGCCAAGACCACTCCCTCCGCCTATTTAAGCAGGCATCCTGGAGACTAGACGTGTTGTTTCCTCAGGTCTCTTGCTCCAATGTCCTCTCTGTGTCCATTAAACCTGGCCTTTTCCTAACTTGGCCTGATTCTCATTGCTGCGTCNGCGGAGAAACTTACCAAGATTCATCTCCATTATCTTGACCCTCCTTACATTCATCCTCCACTGAAACAACATTCCTATCATCCTGTGAGAAAACATTCTCCTCTGTTGACTGACAACTTCTAGCCTGAATGTTGTCCTTTTTACTTCCCTGTTCTACTTCGGGTGGGGCTTTCTGCAATTCCTTATTCTGCATCAGGTCCAGAACATTTGAGATCAAATTAGATAAAGACCAAATCTTGTGTGTATAGGCTCCTCTCTTGGATGAGCTCTCATTAAGCTCTCAACACTTGATTCCACACTCAGTTTTAATTGAACATGAGGAGTTGCATGAAACCAATAGCAATGCCTTTTAACTAATACCAAAGGCTCTGTAAGGTCTTTTTCTTTATCATTCAATCCTTTTCCTTATAACAAACACTTTAGTAACCATACATATTTCTGCTCCTGAGATGGGGAAATCCCCATGTCCTTACCCTATCCTGGAGTATTGCCTGCTCTTGCACATACTTTACCTCCAGTCCTGAAGTGTCCAGATCTCTCTCATTTCTGAGCCAATGATGTTGGGTGCCAAAAGTCTGGTGTTTTCTGTTGCACTGGATATTGAAAGAAGGAAAGACACTCCAGAATTTAATTTTAGGCTTTCTGGCAGCAGGAAGGAATAGTTTCTGTAACTGAACCTCGGAATCTCTGTTCAGAAGCATACTTACTGAGTATAGACAAAGGTTGTGTTTAGGATACAGTGAGTTTGGGACCAAAGTCCCTTTGAATTATTCTGTATGTTCTCTAAAGGAAGTCAACACACCCCTGGAACTTCAGTCCTTATTGTGCACTGTTTGCAGTACCAAACAATCCAAGATCTCCAAGCATGCCTGGATAGTCTTGTGACTAAAGTCATGCAACGGATGGAAAACCCCTTCAGAAAAACAACTCAATAAATCATAGAAAACAGTCACTGTTCTCTATCACGATTTCTTCGAGGTCTAGATACCTTCAACAAACAACTAATACATTCTACCATTACCCTAGAGATAGTGAGAAGCAACTTTTTCATTCTAATATTTATCCCAGACACAATGAATCTACTAGATTCCCACTACAAACTGTTTTGACTCATAGTGTCTTGAATGACATTACCTATCACTTTACAAAGGCTCCACTAGATCCATGGTCAGACTCCCTAATTGGACTGGGACCTCCTGTGACAACATGATGTATAACCAGAGTGACTGTCACATAACATGAGAATCAAAGTCTGGATTTGGGGTTCCCACTTCAGAACCTGGCTTGGGTTAATCAGCTGTTTTCCCCACACAGGTTGGTTGATGGTTACACACCTGTATTAGCCATCACAGACACAGAGATGATCAAGAATGTCCTAGTGAAGGAATGCTATTCTGTCTTCACTAACACATGGGTAGGTGACTTTGTTTATTAATTTAAAAAATTGAAAGATTCATGTTTGTTATTTTTATTTATGTATATATATATATATGTATATATATGAGTGTATATATATATATGTGTATATATGAGTGAATGTCAAATGTGTGTAGATTCCTGTGAAGGCCAGAAGAGGGTGTGAGATGCCCTGCAGCTGGTGTTCCAGGCAATTGTGAGTGGCCTCACATGGGTGCTGGGAACTGAGCCTGTCTCCTCCAGAAGAGCAGCAAGTGCCCCTAACTGTTGAGCCATCTCTCCAACCTCCCACTTTTAATAATGCAAAGCTTTATATTTTACTCATTGATTTTATTTTGTTTGTTTGGTTTTGTTATTTAGAGAACCAACCCACTGTGTACACCAGGCTTGAACAACTCAGAGATCTGCCTGCGTCTACCTGCCTCTGTCTCCTAAATTCTAGGACTAAAGGCATCTGCTGCAACACCTCCCCCCAGCTCTACTGAATATTTGTTTTTATTTTTATTATTTATTTTTGCGTTTTTCAAGACAGGGTTTCTCGTATGTCCTGGCTGTACTAGAACTTACTCTGTAGACCAGGCTGTCCTTGAAATCACAGAGATCTGCCTGCCTCTGCCTCTTGAGTGCTAGGATTAAGGGCATCCACTGATACCTCCCACTGCTTACTGAATTTAAAAAATGAAATAAATATGGATTCACAGTGGCTTCCACAATAATATACAAGCAGGGTCTGAGCATTCATTTTGCTAATGAGGAAGCATAATATACTATATTACTGTAATCTAGTTACCCATGAACACTGGTGTCATCTAGATTGTGTTTACGAATCCTGTCTCATGGGTCCTTTTTTATGTCTGTGTGGTGCAGTACAGTTAATCACAGGTCTAGATCTGTGTGGCGATGAACACTGAGAATACAGAGTGGCTCCTTGACCATGAAATTCCCTCATGCTAACTACCCATTAGCTACCATATACAGACTGTCTTCTTCTCTTCACCTTTATATCCATTTTCCTTCTCAATGGATTTTGCCATCAGTGTCAAATCTGATGACTATTTACCTGGCCCTTCTGTGTGGGTTTGCTTGTATACAAATTATATCCTTTTGAGATTTGCTCTTACATATATGGTTTAATTAACGTTAATTTTGTGTGCTGTATGACACTTAGTTCAACGTTCTTTCTCTTTTTTAAACCATGTCTATCCTATTGTTCTATCGGGGAAACCTATTGGTTCTCTCCTTCTACCCTGTGGGTCCTGGGGATTGAACTCAGGTTGATACACTCAGCAGCAAACACCTTTACTTACTGAGCCATCTCTCTGGCCCTCATTCAGCCTTAGGTCACGGTGAAGTTGGCTGTAGGCCTAGTTTGCATTTGCCCTTCATCAAGTGGAAGCCATTTCCCTTTCTTCCTGTTGTGCTGAGTACTTTAATANAAGGGCATGTTGGAAGACTGCACAGTACTATAAAATATAAGTNTGGAAGATAGAAGGAAGTTCCCACCAGGGAAATATAATTATATTATCCTTTTTATTACTGCATAAAGAATTAAGGAAAATAGATTTCTACAGCATTATTTCTAAACAAGCAAACGACCAAAGCAAAGAAACCAGGGTGCAGAGGTGGTTTAGTGTCTGAAAGCTCTGAAAGAGGATGGGGGTTGGTTGCCTACATGCACATCCAGCAGCTCACAACCACCTGTAACTCCTGCTTTAGGAAATCATCTCACTCCTTTGGCCTCTGAATACACTACACACACATGTGCATATATTCATACACACACACAAACATACATACATACATACACATACATACATACATATATACAATACAATACAAAAATAAATCTTTAAAAACCCAAGCATCAAATCCTTTAAGTGTCTCCAGACTAGGGACATAGTTCCAACAGTAAAAGACCTGAGTTTGGATGCCCAGCATCTATATTATAGTTGGGCATAGCAGCATGCATGTGTTAATTCAGAGCTGTGTTTGGAAGTAGGTAGATCCTAGGGGCTTGCTGGCTAGCTTTTCTAGTCACACTAGAGCCTTGTAGATTCAGTGAGAGACCCTGCCTAAAAAATGCAGTAGAGAGTTACAGAACAAGTTTCCAGACCTCTGGTCTCCAAATGATCATGCACACCATCACTGTAATCTAAACACACACACACACACACACACACACACACACACCATATCAAGACATCCCTTTTCACATTGCTAATATTTTAAATACAGAGCTACAGAACTTGACTCTTGCAAAGATAGTCAAGTCAACTTATTAACTGTCCCCAAGCCTTTTGCCCTCTGCATAGCTCTAGGGAATCTGCTATGTCTTGTTTCCATCTGCTCCCAACCCCTGGAACTAATTTTCCAACCAGAGATTTACATTTAGAAGGATCCTGGAATATAAAGGTATGAAAGCTCAACAGGCAGCCCAGTGAGCACCTGATTTCTTATGGGCTGTGAGGAAATTCTGACTTATTTTTGCATCTGGCAGGAGTGTTGATCCATAGTAAACAGGCAGTAACTAACTATTATACAGCATTATCCACTTAGCACTTTTGCAACCATGGAAAATTCTGGACTTACAGAAAGCCAAATTCGTATTTTCTTGGAATCTAGGATTTTGGCCCAGCAGGAATTATGAATAAAGCCATCACCTTATCTAAGGATGAGGAGTGGAAAAGAGTTCGAGCCTTGCTGTCTCCCACCTTCACCAGTGGAAAACTCAAAGAGGTGACTAAAAGGACTTTTAGGTGAAATGTTTGTGTGACTTGAGTCCCCAACGATGGATTCCTGTGTGTTTTGTGCTTAGATGTTCCCCATCATTGAACAGTATGGAGATATTTTGGTAAAACACTTGAGAAGAGAGGCAGAGAAAGGCAAGCCGATCACCATGAAAGAGTCAGTAGTGATACATCCACTGTGGTACTGAGAGAGGAAGGGCAACTGGGACAGAGGGTCATCCTTCTGTGTGTCTCACATGGTCCAGCTGCTCCTTCTTCTCCTTTTAGACTCTAGATGACAAAATATTCAGTTGAAAAAGAAACATGATAGTACCAAGGTCACCAGGCTAGAGGGAGGATAGGAGGGAAGGTGCTTAGTCAGTACTGAGGTAGTTTCACCTGTCCAGGGATATGAACTCTTTCAGGCTTCTTGCTGCATGTGTTAAAATCCCATGTCTCTGTCCTCAGAGTGCTTGGGGCCTACAGCATGGATGTGATCACAAGCACGTCTTTTGGTGTGAGTGTCAATTCCCTCAACAACCCAAAAGACTCTTTTGTGGAAAAGACTAAGATTTGATTTTTGTGAACCGTTATTCATGTCAGTATGTATGTATGATGGTTCTTCCGCCTTTTGACCCACTGCTCTTGTCTGTGGCCATGTTTGTCTGTTCTACCTTTCTCTTCCACACTTACCAAAGTGAACACCTCTATTGCTATATAATTTACCCCAATAAAGGCACAATCCCATATTTTTAGTGCATTCAAAGATATGTAGCCCCTTACTTTTGTTTTAGAATTTCATTTTTCTTTTAGACTGTGTTGCTATAGCTGGCTTGAAAGTTGCTTTGTAGACTAGGCTAGCCTTGAACTCAGAGTGATCCCTGTACCTCTGCCTCCTTAGTGCAGGGATTAAAGGTGTACACCAACACTCCTGGCTTTGATTTAGAATTCTTTTATTTATGCTTTGACAATATCATATAGGCATACAATCTATCTTGATTATACCTACCCCTAACTATCACCTCCTACTTCCCTCAGACACCCCAACACATCTTCCTCCCAATTTATGTCCCTTCCCAGGGAGTCCAAATACCTTATCCATATTTGGAAGAATGTTTTCACCATCTGATTGACACAGCTTAGAGAATAAGGAAGTCAAATCATATGACCTTAAATGAAGCTTTTATGTATCTGGAAAACATCAACATCTTGAATTGTTTTTTACATTTCTTTATGAGTTGTTGTTGGTTCATTCATTGATTCTCAATATTTTTCTTCCACTGTTGCAGATACCCATGAAATTAAACAGACAAGCACATCTTCAACCAGTAAAACCCATTGTTCTAAAGGTTGTACCACGGGAAGCAATCATAACAGGAGTGTGACTTTCCCTCAAGGACTTCTGTTGTGTTCTTCAAGACAGTGATGTCTAAGAACATTGGAATCTTTAATTTTCTTCGTGAATAAAACCCAGATGAAGATGAGGCTTAATCGACTGCCCTTGATGCCAGGGTCCAGTACATCCATTCAGCTTTCTCAGTGTCAATACAGAGTACCATCTAATGTAAAGGAAATGATTAAATCAGTTGACAGAATGAGAAATTCACCTTCTCTGGTCCTCATGGGACCATCTCTATCCACATCTGGTTGTCTTCATCAATTTCCTTTAAGCTCTTTGAAGAGTAACCATGTCTCTGTAATGTGATCAATAAATTTTTAATGAAAATGTGAACTATTGTAACAACTCTAATTGTAAAATTGGTATCCTATGTTTTAGCTCCAATATTCTACAATATTGTTACACTGAAAAGATAAATTAACATCTCTTTAAAAACCCAATTTAAAAAATATTTTTAAATTCTCTGAGCTTCATAAATGTATTTTGATCATATTAATTCGTTTCCTCCAACTCCTCCCAGACCTTTCTCTACCTCCCTTCCTACCCAGCTTTATATTCTCTCCAACTGTTTCAAAGCAAACCATGGAGTCCAGTTCACATTAGATAACAACTCCTGGGTGTGAGGCCTGCCCTGGAGTGTAGTTGACAAACATTGTGTCATCCCGTTGATGAAAACTGACTTTCTCATCTCAGGAACTATCATGATGATATCTCCTGGCTAAGGGCAGGACCCTGGGCTCTTCTGCACTAAGATTTTGTGTGGTTTGAGCTGTGCAGATCTTGTGAATTCTGTCATGGTCTCTGTGAGGTCATCTGTGCATCTCCCATGCTGTGTCTGGAAAAAGTTGTTTCCTTGAAGTCATCCACTCCTCTGGCTCTTACAATCTCTGCCTTCTATTCCACACAGATCCCGAGCCTTGAGGGGAGAGGTATGACATAGACATCCTGGTCAGAGCTGAGCATTCCAAAGTACACTCCTCTCTTCATGTTGACAAGTTGCAGGTTTTTTGCTAATTACTACTATTACAAGGAGAAGCTTCTCTGATGAGGGTTGAGTGATGCATTGTTCTGTATATATAGCAGTATGTCATTAGTAATCTTTTTATTGCTATATTCATTTAACAGATTAACACTAGCAGATATTCTCCTAGGGCTCATGATTTGTCTAGTCTCATATTCTTGGCCTCATTGACAGTGTTGGGTGTGGGTTCCATCTCATGGAGTGGGCCTGAAATCCAAATTAAAAAGTGGTTGGTACTCCCATAATATGTGTGCCCCAATTGCACCAGTGGGCATATCTTTCAGGCAGGTCATATTATAGCTTCCATGGTTCACAGCTGGGTGTGACTGTTAATTACTTTTCTCATCCAGTATTGTGTATAGCATTTTCTAGTCCTGTGAACACTACCCAGTGACCTGATGGTTTTACATGTACTGAAAGGAAAGATAGAAATCTGAATGAAAGAAGATCTGAAACAAAATACTTTTTAAAAATATAATTAAATCTTTACTCTATGAGAATCTCATGCATATAACAATATATTTTGCTCATATACATGCCCTACTCCCCCACTCAAATTCCTTTGGATGCCCTCCCAACTTCATGTCTTCTTTTCTATTCATAATCTGCTAAATTAGCTAGGTGGTGGTGGTGCATGCTTTTAATCCCAGCACTTGGAAGACAGAGGCAGGTAGATCTCTGAGTTCAAAACCAGCCTTGTCTGCAGAGTGAGTGTGAGGACAGCCAAGGCTACACAAACACTCACACACATCAAATTAAACTTTTAAAACCTAAAAAAATGTTTTTAAAATTACATTTTTTATGTAATTTCTTCTTTCTCTCTATGAATGTGGANAAGTACTATGGGGTGCCTGTGGGTGTGAGAGGACAACTTGTGGGCATTGGTTCTAATCTTCCCTCTATGAGGGTTGTCAGGGATCAAACTCAGGTCATCAGACTCAGCAGCAAGCTCCTTCACCCACTGAGCCATCTCTTTGGTCCATATATGACATATTTGAGATCTAAGAAGGGAAGACTATTTTCCCATAGAAGGAAATATTATGTCTTGAATTTCAGTGTCATGTGTCCCCGTTCCCTAAAACATCCACATGGCAGCATTAGGGAACAGCAGGGTCATGGGGAAAGCTGCCAAATGCAAGCAAGGTTTTCTTCCTTCCCAGATGTCTCATTTCCTGCACACATACCTGGGCTTTCCCACCTCCCTTCCTTTGTTTTGCTCATATCATCCATGAGTCATTTGACCTATGCTTGCTCCACCCCCATCTCCACACACCCCCTTAAGCTTGTGTGTTTGCAATATTAGCCTCTCTTGAGCTGATAAACTAGTATCTTTTTTATAATTTGTTTATTTCTATTTTATATACATTGGTGTTTTTATCTGCATGTATGTCTGTGTGAGAGTGTTGGATCCCCTGGAACTGGAGTTACAGACAGTTGTGAGCTGCCATGTGGGTTCTGGGAATTGAACCTGGTTCTTCTGGAAGAGCAGTCAGTGCTCTTAACCACTGAGCCATCTCTCCAGTCCCCAATAAGCCAGAGTCTTAAGAGCTGCGGTTTCACACAGTTTGACCATAGCAGGAATTCAGCAGGTCACCCAGGGAAAAGGAAATTTTTTGTCCTCCCAACTATTTCACTTCACAGTACAGTTGATGTTCTAAAGCTGGCATTGCAAATTACATTAAATGACAGAAATTTGGTCTGGAGAGAAGGCTCATGGGTTGAGAGTGTTTATACCCACAGCTAAGTGTAGCTCTCACCTCTCATCAAAAAGATTCTTCTGCAGTACATGGAGGCTACTACAGAGATCCTTAACACATTAAATGCAGAGTAAGTGACCCCAGGGTGCCCAGCCCTAGTTGATTTCATAGTCTATATTTATATTACATTTATAATGCAACCTCTACACCTAGGGCTCAGGAACCATCTTGGAAGAAGCAGAAAGACTGTAAGAGTCAGAGGACCAGGACAACTGATAGTGACTTCTAAACATGACAGGGATCCTGTGCCTGTGAAATCTCATCCATGGGACTGCCATAACAAGACCCCAATAACAACAACATGAGCTAACATCCATTGTGGATGGGGAAATTGTACAAGGCCTCACCTGTACATCTAATCAGAATTGATCAGCCCTAAACACATACACAAACCAGCAACTCTTAATGAACTTAATAGGATTTATATACACGTGTGTGTATGTGTTGAGTGTGTGTGTGTGCCTACTTGATTGAGCTGGCTTCCCACACCACCTGCAGCTTTCCTAGATGTGCACATCACATTACAGGTGGCTTGTATGTATGTAACAACAATCATTTTAGAGGAACAGGTCATGGACATGAGAGGGTTTGGTGGGGACAAAGAAAGTGTTGGAAGATAAAGGAAGGGGTGGAAATGATGTGAATGCAGTACTCATGTATAAAATTAGCAAAAAATGAAAAATTAAGTAAAAACATATGCATGTNTGAATATTAAATCAAATAGAATATTTTTAAATTATTGTCTATACATACTTATTCTTTGATAATTTCATACATGCATATTATGAATTTTGGTCATCTCTCTCTCCGATTACCTTTTCACACTCTCCTGCATTTTTTCCTCTCTAGCCAGTTCCTGCTTTCATGGCTGTTTNTGTGTGTGTGACTGACTGAGTTTATTTAGAGTTCTTTGCTTGAGTGTGGGTGGAATGCTACTTACTGGAGCATGAACAACTTACTAGGCACTACAACACTGAAGAAAATATTCCTCCCTCAGCCATATTTAACCTTAAAAATGGTGGGCCCTCTGAGACCCACTCAACCCATGATGGACTGTGAATGGGCTCAGAAAAGGGTTTCAGGTATCAACAATTGCTGTGAGTCCATGAACGCAATTGTTATTTCATGTCTGGAATCTAGGGTCCCATAGCATTCCTCTCCATTCTCTGGCTTTTTCAATCTTTGTACCCCCTCCTCTTTGATGTTCCTTGATTCTTGGAGGAGGTTGATGCAGATGTCCTATTTAGAGTCAATAAGTTCTGTCTTTTAATTGTCCCACTACTTCTTAACATAGGGACACCAGGACCCAGGCTTCCCACACCTGGGCTCATGGAGGAAGAAACTAGAACCAAAGCACAGCATTCTGCCCTTCACCCTTATATTCATGTCAATATCAGAACATGAGTGCACTCATTTAATGCCAATAGTGTCAAAGTCTTGTCTTATTCCAACATTACTCAAAAGCCTAAGTTCAAAATCTCCTCTGAGGCTCAGGGCCTGGCCTGGCTATCAGTCTGAAAACTCAAAAACAAGTTGTTGCCTACTTTAAGGTACAAGGAGAGGGCAAGCAAAACCTACCAAGGCAAGCATTAAATCCTAAATCTCCCAGAATGATGTTCTGTGCACATAGCAGAAGGGTCACAAGGCCATGGACAGCTCTTCCTTGGTGATGTTGCTTGTTAGAGGCTGTGCTATTGCCTACTTGATTGAGCTGGCTTCCTACACCACCTGCACCTTTCCTACATGTGCACACATTACAGGTTGCTCTGCCTCTTCTTGGTTACCACTTTCAGCTTCATTTGCATACCTATAACAGTCATCACCCTTTTGATGCCTTCTTTTCGGGTTCCAATTGTGCAGCAAACATCTGTCTGACCACAAAGACTTTGTTTGAAATGTCCTTGGAAGCCCCATGATTCCATCGCACTTTTTTTTACAAATTTTTATTAAGAAATTTTTTATTCATTTTACGTACCAGCCACAGATGTCCTTTCTTCCTTCCTCCCACCCCCCCCCAAGTCTTCTCCTCAACCCACCCCCCATTACCTCCTCTGAGAAGATAAAGCCTCCCATGAGGTGTCAGTAGAGCCCAGTACATTCATTTGAGGCATGTCCATGCCCCTCCTCCTGCATCAAGACTATGCAAGCTGTCCCACCATAGGTTGTGGGTTCCAAAAAGCCAGCTCACGCACCAGCGATGGATCCTAATCCTACTGCCAGGGGTCCCTTAAGCAGATCAAGCTATACAACTGTCTTGCTTATACAGAGGGCCTTGTTCAGTCCCAAGGAGGCTCCACAGCTAGTGGTGTAAAGTTCATAAATTCCCACTAGTTTGGTTTGGTTGTCTCTGTAGGCTTCTGCATCATGATCTTGATGCCCCTTGCTCATAGAATCCCTCTTCTCTCTCTTTGAATGGACTCCTGGAGCTCAGCCTGGTAGTTGGCTGTGGAACTCTGCATCTGCTTCCATCAGTTACTAGATGAAGGCTCTATGATGACAGTTAGGGTATTCCCCTATCTAATTACTGGGGTAGGCCAGTTCAGGCACCCACTCCACCATTGCTAGTAGTCTAAGCTGGGGTCATCCTTGTGGATTCCTGGGAACTTCCCTACCACCAGGTTTCTCCCTATCCCCATAATGTCTTCTTCTATCAAGGTATCTCTTTCATTGCTCTCCCACTCTGTCCCTGTTCCAGTTGAAATCTCCCATCCCCTACCCTCTATTGCCTCCACTCTTCCGCAGTTTATTCATGGAGATCTCATGTAGTTCCCCTTCCAAGGGACATCTATGGGCCCCTCTTAGAGTCCTCCTTGTTAGCAAGCTTCACTGGAGCTGTGGGTTGTAGTCTGGTTATCCTTTGCTTTACATCTAGTATCCACTAATGAGCNAGTACCTACCATGTTTGCCTTTCTGAGTCTGGGTTACCTCACTCAGGATGATATTTTCTACTTCCATCCATTTGCCTGCAAATTTCATATGTCATTATTTTTCACAGCTGAGTAGTACTCCGTTGTGTATATTTACGTACCACGTTTTCTTAATCCATACTTGAGTGGACGGGCATCTAGGTGGTTTCCAGCTTCTGGCTATTATGAATAATGCTGCTATGAACATAGTTGAGCAAGTGTCCTTGTGGTATGATTGAGTATTCCTTGGGTATATGCCCAAGAGTGGTATCATTGGGTCTTGAGGTAGACTGATTCCCAAGACAACAGTTGTCATTAAACTGGGCTGTTGTCAGAGCCTTGGAATGCCTTCTCTGTTTATCTTCTGGCCTACTATTCCATGATAGAGTATGTGGAGGGCCATGTTGGTGACCCTGACACTCTCAGGCCACTTCAGATACTCTAGTCTGTGACTTCCCTAAACTCCTGGTTCATCTGAAGACATCTTGTTGTGGGTTACACATGCAGTATCTCCCGCCATGCCCCTTTGAGACAGGGTCTCTCTATGTAGCGCAAGTTGTCCTGGAACTCACTCTATAGACAGCAGATGACCTCAAACTCAAAAAGAACCTCTTGCCTCTGCCTCCTGAGTGCTGGGATTGAAGGCTTGCACCCTCATGCCTGGCCCAGTGTCTCTCTTTGTGCTGGTCTTGTTCACATGTCATTTTACTGTTTATCCCCAAAGATGCATTCAAGTTCAGGGCAAGTGAAGACTCAATTTGGAGAAACAGAAGAGGCTCAAGATTCTAGACAGAACCATGAGATAAGACTGAGTACCAGGGCCTAACCTAGGCTGGGAAGAACCCCTGGAAAAATCACTGTGGATGGCAGGCACAATAGCCACTTGTTTCCTTAGGTACTCTTTACAACTAAATGAAAAAGTGGATGCAAGCTGGGGGAGCTGACTACAGGCTATAATACCAGCACATGAGGACTGAGGCAGGAGGACTACAAGTTTGAGACCAGCCTAGACTACATAGTGAGTCTCATGCTATTCTGGGCTATTATCCTGGTTTCCTTTCTATCAGTGTGATAAAACACAACAGTGACTTCCAGAAGAAATGGCTTTTAGTTTCCCTTAGAAGTTACAGCCCACCTTTGAAAGAAGTCAGGCCAGGAACTGGAGCCGGAACTTCAGACAGAAACCATAGAGGAATGCTGCTTGCTGGAGTGCTCACACTCATTCTTAGCTAGCTTTCTCATACAGCCCAGGACCATCTGTCTAGCGGGTGTGCTATCCAAAGCTGGTTAAACTCTACAATATTAATTAATAATCAAGACAATCCTCCCAGGACATATCCACAGTCCGATGTGCTCTGGACAACCCCTTTACTGAGCTTCCTTCCTCAGGTGACTCTAGACTGTTTCAAATGGACAATTAAGGCTACTGTGGTAGTTTGAATGTAATTGGCCCACATAATATCAAAGGGAGTAGCACTATTAGGAGGTGTAGCCTTCCTTGTTGGAATAGGCATCTTGTCCACATGGTCTTGTTGGAGAAAGTCTGTCACTGTGGAGGTGGGATTTGAGGTCACAGATATGCTCAAGCCACACCCAGTGAGACAGACCATTTCATCTTGCCTGTAGGTTGAGATGTAGGAATCTCAGGGCCATCTCCAGCACATGTCTATCTGCACTCCACCATGTTGCACCATAATGATAATGGACTAAACCCCTGAAAATGTAAGCCACCCCAATTACATGATTTTCCATTCTGAGAGTTGCCATGGTCATGGTATCCCGTCACAGCAATAGAAAGCCCAACTAAGCTACCTAGGACAGCTATGTTATAGCATAATTTTGTCATATTTAAAATGATGTGGGTAGTGATGTGGCTCAGTGGTAAAGACTCTTGTGGCCATAATTAAGGACTTGATCTGTCACTGGGGATCCCATGGTGAAGGTCAAGAACTAACCCCTCAGCATTGTCTTCTGACCTCCATATGCACCATGGCATGATCATTCAATAAAGAAGAAAATACAGTTTAAAGAAAATAGAAGGGATTGGTGTTTGCTGACTTTCTGTGGCTGATTATTTCTGTGTGCTAATTATCAAGGGAGCCCTTGTCTCAGTTAATGGTCTGGAGCTCTAACTCATGACCCAATTCATCCTGGGGAAATGACCTTTTAGATACATTCATTTCCCCTGCCCCTTGCTACCTTGACATTAGTTGAGTAGAATAGATAGGTAGAATAAATATTGATGTTTCTTCAGTGATTTGCAAACTTTGCCTCCTGATTATTCTGGCATGCACAAGTTGGACTTGTGAAATGAAGACATTTCAACAGCAAAAAGTCAACTGACAGATTTTATTTTAAAATGATGGGTCACTTTTGAAAAGTTTTTGGGAGGGAGAGGTCCAGAGAAAAAAGTTGGATGTGCTAATGGTGAAAGTGTGAAATAGTGCATTTGAGGCCAACTTTTTGACATTGTGTGACAACATTGTCATCTACAAAATTCATGCCCTAGAACCACAAATTAAGTTACAAGAAATTGGATTTTTCTCCAAACCCCCAAACTTATAATGTTTTAAATAAGTATATGGTTTTGTATTGGACTGAACTCAGAGTTACCTTTGACTTTGTGAGGCTTGTGGGCTGTGAGTTGACATACTGCAAATGGTCATCCCTATATTGACGTACCCCTGAGCAGCATTCAGTGGCTTAGCAGGATAAAGTCATGAAATTGAGAGGGGGTGGGGTAATTGGAGGAGTTAGAGAGAGGCGAGAGAAAGGTGGAAATGATNTAAATACAGGACTTGTGTATAAAATTCTCAAAAATATGTAAAAAAGAATATTTCCTCCAATGAAGCCTGCCCCTTTCTGAATGGAGGCAGAGAACTAATGGATAGGTGTTTATAGAAGGAGGTGCAGGGATGGGAGGAGAGGAGGGATGGAAAACTGTGGCCGGTTTGTAAAATAAATGGAAAAAAATTAAAAAAGAAAGTTTTCTTTATATTTTTAAAGGATGTTTTTTGTTAGGTTGATGTGCCCAGCACTTTCTTTGTATTTACAAATAGTTGTTCACTATTATATTTTATTGTGCTGGGAAGTCATGACTTTTAATTTTTTTAAAGATTCATTTTTGGGGTGTGTGTGTGTGTGTGTGTGTGTGTGTGTGTGTGTGTGTGTGTGTGAGTGTGTGAGTACTTGTGTGTGCATGCATGTGTGGTGATATTTTGCTTGTGCTCTAACAAATAAAGCTTGCCTGTGCATCAGAGTGTGGAGTTAGCCACTATTTAACCATAGAGGCCAGGCACACACCTTTAATGCCAGCACTTGATATCTCATGCCTTTGACCTCAATATTTGGGAGGCACACGCCTTTAATCCCAGCACTAGGGAAGAGGAAACAGGAAGTGATATGGCTGGGTGGAGAGTTCTATAAGGGCAGCTGAGGCATTGGAGAGGTAAGAGGTTGCTGTGGCTTGCTCCTTTTTCTCTCTGATCTTTAAGCATTTACCTCAATATCTAGCTCTAGGTTTTTATTATTAAGACCAATTAGAATATGCACTACATCTGGCGTCCAACTTGTAGGGCACGAGTTTACAAACAAAAGCCACTTACCTTTGTCTTTGCAGCTACTGGCACACACCAGAGTTACACTTGGCCAGAGTCACTACACTGCCATCTAAGGTTTTCCTTTCTTGTCCTCAAGCCTCTGAGTGAGTTGGAATTTTTCTGTTCCAGCCTATATGCAGCAAACTCCATAGGCTTTGGGGCTCCTAAAAATACAGGACGTAGCCACTTTCCCACATTCTCCCATGCAGATAACTGGCTCTTTGCCTTTGCTCCCAGTGGGTTGTGGGCTTTGCCATTACCCCCTCCTCAGGCTGCTGGCACACTAGGTAGCTGCCTTGAAAACCACTTGGGCTTCTACAGTTCTTAACAGAGCAGTCAGGCCCACGTTTCATCATCATCTGAATCCTCATTGTTGGCAGATTTGGTAAGACAATTGGGAATTCTAAAATGGAAGAATTAGTTAAAAGAGCTTTTTTCCCGACATTAAAAAATGGGAAACACTATTACAATGCAGGGAGTTAGGTCTCAGTAGGACATTAGGCTGTACAGTTTGAAAATGGAGCGATTAAATGAGAGGATACTTAATTTAGATGGGATTTACATAATAGCAATTATACACATTATCTGTTTGATTATATTTGTTTTATCATTAAAATAAGTTTGTTAATATCAGTGCCAAGATAAAAGTCTTAGAAAAACTTATTAAAACAGATCACAGAGATATTCAGACCCACACAGAGGAATTTAAAGGAGAACCAATCATAGCATAACATTGTAAGGCTAGAGAGGAACAGCCTAAGGTTTTCAAACAATCAACTTTAATTTATCCAGTAACCTTACAGGAACTGCCAAATGATAGAAATCCCCAAGGCTATGTAAGAGCTGAATGGACTCCTCTGATTGTTAGATTTGAAGAGATCCAAGGAAGCCATAGTCTCATAGGGCATGCATTCACCTTTTGTGAAGCAAATGTTAAACTCGTGGTCAACTTGTAATAGAATTATCCCTCAAGACTGGAGAGACTTGTTTATACTAGTCTTCAAGCCTGATCCTCAGCTACAGTGGAGGACCTGGTGGAAAGATGAGGCTAAGACCATTCATTGAACAAAGAAGTATGACTAGAAGTATGGAATTCCCCCAAGAAAAACTTCTTGGAACAGGAGATTATGCTAATGTGGAAAGGCAACCTTTATGATGAGCACACCCTGGCTTTATGCCATGCAGCAGTCTTGAATGCTTGGGACAAAATTGAGGAAGTAGGAAAGAGAACTGAATCATTTATTACACTTATACAGGGACCAAAAGAAATCTTCACTTGCCAGTGGCAGTGATGGAGGCATTTAATCCCAATACTCAGGAGGCAGAGACAGGCAGGTTTCTGTGCGTTGGAGCCCAGCCTGCTCTACAGAGTGAGTCCCAGGATAGCCAAGACTACACAGAGAAACCCTGTCTTGAAAAATCAAGAAAAAAATGAGAAAAGAAAAGAAAAGAAACCTTCACTGATTTCTTACAAAGATTGACTTCAGCAGTAAATAGAATGATACCAAATTCAGAAGGTAGACAAATAATAATTGAATCTCTGGCTTTTGAAAATGCTAATGCCCAATGCTAAAGAGTAATTAGGCCATAAAGGCTAGATAAGTACCCTTGGAGGAATGGATCCAAGATATAATCAATATTGAATCTCATAATCATGATGGTGCTTGGAAAGGACAGGTGATTTCCAGGGGTTTGAAGAAAAATCGAAATATCAGGTGTTTCAGTTGCAGTAAGCAAGGTCACCTAAAAAGAGATTGTAAACAGGGCATTCCTAGAAACAATGTTTTTCTGAGAATAACCTCAACAGAACACTCCTCCCTTCTGGAATGTGCAGAAGGTGTGGCAAAGGCAGACATTGGATTAATGAACATAGATCAACAAGGGACTGTCAAGGTAACCCTTTTGCTGTCAAGAAATACCTTGAGGGGCCTCTTGCAGGCCACCATGTCAAATTTGGTTCAGTTGTTTCCTGTCATGATGGAGGAAACCTAATGCTTATTGTGAAAAATCCATACTGCTTTGGAAGATAGAACAGCTATAGAAGATAAAACAAAACTTTCAGGAGAAACTATAAAGCAAATATGAAAGAGATTAGACTTGAACAAGAGAGACCTCTTGATTAGAAGAGGTTCATCAAACAGTGTGAACTTTCAATCTAAACTAACTTATACAACTAACAAATGCTTCTCATTTGATCAGATATAACCTACCAAAAGAGAACCTCCCCAAAATTAGGGTTGGGGAAAGGTTTTTGTCTTTCTCTTTTCAGGATGATGAAAGCAACCAGCTAAGTAATCTGAAGAACATTGGAAAAATGAGACAGGTGAAGGAAAAGGACAAATCATCCAGAAAACATTGTCCCAAAAAAACAATAAATTAACCTATTTGTATATCACATCTCCAAAAGGATAAAATTTCATAAATCTTCCAAATGTTTGTTTCTGCTGTTCTCTAGAAACATATAAAGCAAATGGTCTTTTTGTAGTCCCAGTCCAATTAAAAATTAAAGCTGGATTTTGAGTTGGGGTGTGGCTCTCTCCTTCTCTAAACACAAGTGTGCTTCTGAAAGTAAAATCCAAAATTTCTATCTAATATCAGAAGAGCCACCTGATATGAGACAGAAGAATAACAAAAATTAGGGACTATTCTATTGCTACTAATCTCATACTCCTTTGGTTTTATTTTAACTATTAAAGCTTTTCTTAAAGTATAAATATTATCTCAAAACTTATAAGATATATATAATATATATATAATATATAATATATATCTCATGATATGAATGGCCATATAGAATATTAACTAATTCTAGGAAAAGACTTCATCTAGCTTCCTGTACATGATTTTGGGTTTGAGTCTCTATCTTGTAACTAGGAATTAAGTTTTTGTATTCTGGATGTACATATTGATCCTTTAACCTCTTTTATATCTGCTGCCTATGACATTTAAAATGTTTAAGTTTTTGACAATGAACAATGACCACCCCTATCAGCGACCTTTGAAGTTTCCAAAAGGGTGATGGGGCCCCACAATGACAATTCCACCAAGACTATGATAATGCCACTAAGCTGACAAACATCACCCAAAATTGGCTTTGGACTACAAACTGCTCAGACAATTTTGAGGTGGCTAGCAAAAATGATCCAGCCTCACAGACTATTCTAACCAGGACTTGAGATAAGCCCTGCATTTTCCCATTATGCAGAGATTAGAAAACAAATGATACAGCTAGCTCTCCCAGTACTTGATAATTAACCCAATTTTTTTCAAGGTCCCCTAAAGATATCACCACCTCCAGACAGCAGGAAGTAATTTTAAGAACATTACCTGGAAGCAGTTTCAGAGATCCACAGCCAAATACCAGGCCGAGCTCCAGGATTCCAGTCAAAGAGAGAGAAGAGGGATCCTACAAGCAAGGGCATGAAGATCATGATGGGGAAACCTACAGAGACAACCAAACCAAACTAGTGGGAACTCATGAAATGTAGATCAACAGCTGTGGAGCCTGCATGGGACTGGACTAAGCCCTCTGCATAGCGAGATAGTTGTGTAGCTTGATTTGTTTAAGGGGACCCCTGGCAGTAGGATCAAAATCCATCCCTGGTGCATGAGCAGGCTTTTTGGAGCCCACTACCTATGATGGGATTCTGCAAAGAGACTTGAGGCAGGGGGAGGGGCTTGGACCTGCCTCTACTAAATGTACCTCCCCATGGGAGGCCTTACCTTCTTGTATGAGGAAATAGAGGTAAGTTGGGAGGGGAAGACTGGAGAGGTGGGAGGAGGGAAGAGGGGATCTTGATTGGTATGTAAAATGAATTAAAATTTTTCTTAATAAAAAAAAGAAACAAGACTTTTAAAAAAGAACATGACATCCATAATAACAAGAGGAGGGGTGGGTCAGTTTTAGTCTTTAAATGGGTTATGGGTATTTGTCATTGTTTAGGGTGGTTGGTTACAAGTTGTTATTGCTAATGGGTTACAAAACAGCTGAACAAAGGAGATTAGATTCAGGGTTGTTTAGAAAAGAAAAAGGAGGATATAGAAATGCTAGGATAATGGGTAGATTATTGAATCTATTCTGAAAACAAAAAAGGAGGATATAAATATGATAAGACAAATGGGTAGATTACTGAATCTACTTTTAAAAAGCCACTACTAATATTAAATATTTTACATTGGCTTGGATCTTTGCACATTGATAAAAATTTGAGATTATTTTTGTTAGAACATACTATACATACATTTCTACTCTTGTTCAAAGTATTGTACCTATACAACTCATTTAACAATGTAATGCAGATTTCTATTCCTTGAAAGTTATTGTTACAAACCATTTAGGATAATAAGGAAATGCAGGTTAGTAGTTAGTCACCTATTACAATTGAACTTGTAGCCATGTTAGGTATGTTTTAAATGTCAAACACAGATACATTTTAGAAAGACGAGTAGTCCTCAAACACTTCAGAGANCTACAGAATATGGTATTTAAGATGTTTTAATAACATAGGTTTTTCTTGTGACAATGAGACAAGTCTGCTCCTGGCAGCAGCAATCTACTTCATAGAAGGTGATGGACACTGAAGAAACTCCATATGGAGTTTACTTTCTTTGTGGCAAAAGTTAGTGAGTGAGCAAGAAAATGCCCTTGCCTCAACTGCTGACAGTTTGCTGTCAAAATGGAATAAGCAGAACCCAAAAGAAAGGACTGCTGAACTTTGCCAAGACAAGGTAGGACAGTCAGCCCTTCAGAAAATCTTGTTACACAGGTAAGTCTGTCAGATATTCTAGGCATGTAGACCAAAGATTGATGCCTTGACATTTCAAAGGAACTTTGGGAGACTGCTCAGGCAGTCAGCAGTTTCTGTCATTTTTCACATTTTTGAAAGTCACTTGCTTGCCCTTCCTGCTTACTCAGGTAATATTTTTTCCTTCTCGGGTCTCTGATGGAGTTGAAGACTTTTTAGTTATAGTTTTCCTTGTTACCAGATTCAGAAAAGAAATTCACTAAAGAGGTGTAAAGTGTATAAGATTGAGAGACATTAAAAAATAGTTTTGATAATGCAAGTTAGAAGAGAAAGTGAATTAGGAACAACGTTTTGGACTCACCAAGATAGGATAGATATGGAGTATTTTCTCTGATTTTGCCAGTTGTTAATGGACTAGGCATTGTTGATGTATTTATTGCCTATATATATATTGTATCTAGTTACTGTTCTTATTGTATATAGTTTTTCCTATATTAGTTATAACCCTCTTTTTTATTTTAGAGAGAAAGGGGGAAATGTGTTGATATTTTGTTTGTGCTCTAAGAAATGAAGCTTGCCTGTGGATCAGAGTGCATAGCTAGCCACTATTTAACCATAGAAGTCAGGCAGTGATGGAATACACCTTTAATCCTTGTACTTGGGATCTCATGCTTTTGATCCTAGTACTTGGGAGGCATACGCCTTTAATCCCAGCACTAGGGAGGAGGAAACAGGAAGTGATATGGCTGTGTGGAGAGAGGACTATAAGGTGGCAGAGACAGGTGCTCAGCCTCCCTTTCAGGGTGAGGAGTTGGCAAAGTAAGAGGTGGCTGTGGCTTGCTCCTTTGTCTCTCTGATCTTTCAGCATTTACCCTAATATCTGGTTCCAGGTTTTTATTATTAAGACCAATTAGAATTAACAATACATGCATGTGTGTGTGAGTGTGTGTGTGAATGGGTATGAGGGTTATTTTGTGCACATATGTGTGTGATTGTATATGTGAGTGTGTGTGAGTGTATGTATAAGTGTCTGTGCATGTTTATGAATGTGTGTCTGCATGTGTGTGTGTGTGTGTGACTGTGTGTGAGTATGATGTGTGCATCTGTGCATGTGTGTGAACGTAAGTGTGTGTGTGTGTGAGAGAGTAGTACCTGCAGAGGCCATTTCGCTCTCCTCGGAATTATGTTAATTAGCTATGAGCCATCTTATGTAGGTGCTAAGATCCCAGTTCAGGTCATCTATATCAGCAGCAAGTGCTGTATGTGCTGAGGCATCTCTCCAGCTCTATGTGTTCTTTACAAAAGTATTTACTCCATATTTACCTATTTATGTATGANTGTGTGTGTATATATATATATATGTGTGTGTGTGTGTGTGTGTGTGTAGACTGTGGAGATCAGAATCCTTATTGAAATGACATGTACTTCTTTTAAATACAGGGTCCCACACTGTAGCCCAGGCTAGTTAACTTAAACTTTCTATTTAGACAATATGGTCTTGAACTTCTGGTCTTCTAGTCTGTACCTCTGGAGTACAGGGATTAGAACCACCACCAGGCCCTGTTATGTGGTATTGATGATCCAGCCCAGGGCTTTGTGCATACTATCCAAGTACTCTCTCAATTGAGCTGAACCCCAATCCAGAGTACCATACTGTACTTATTTTTAGTTAATACATTTTGTCATCTGACAATCTTATCCCTGTATCTGATGCATTCTGACTCATTTTCCCCACTCTCTCTTATTTCCCTCCCACCCATTGTCAGCCTCACTTCTTCCTGCAAATCTCTTTCCCATATTCATGGTTTGTTTTGTGTCCTGTAGACTTTGACAAGTGCCATCTGTGTGACTGTGGGTTTAGAACTGTTCATTAGAGCCTGTGGGATCACCACTCACCAGTGGGCACACAACTGTATACAACAAGGCCTCACTCTCTCCCAGAACCTGCTAGGTGTCAATAGTTCAGCAGTGAGATCTAATGGGGGAAATTATTAAGGCAACTCCACGTAGTTAACAGAAGGTTTATTTAGGGATTTAGGGCAACTTACAGTAAGTAAAGGGGTTGGTCACAGGGTCNAGGAGAGGTGAGGTGCANTCCAGNGGTGTTCTCTGGAGANCTCTGCTTGGTCCACCCTCCAACGTCCAGGATCCAAGAACCAAGAGCTCTGGCTCGGACTGACCTCCAGTCTTAACAGCTCCTCTCTCGGCTCCACCCCCGGGGGGAGGTCCGAGGTAGGTATGGCAGTTACCAGAAGCCTCAGTAAGGGTTATGCTTCCAGGTCATAGCTGGAACTGCTGCCCACTACATCTCCCCCTCTTGTCTAAATAAGAAAATTCTAACCTAATACAAAACTATATACAATAGGAATGATTATCAAATATTGTCCAGGAGGAATAAGGGATAATGACCTAGGCAAGATGGAACTACAACCAACACACAAAAAAAAAATCAAAC